>JARFYF010000112.1:9852438-9870546 GCA_030265395.1 Rhina ancylostomus | reverse complement strand
GTGCAACTTTACCCTCCTATTCCAGTGTCTCCCCTAACTGTCACATTTACAGCAGAAGATGGTGGCATATTTGCGGTGCCATATAGTTGGCTCTTGAAGATCACCTAAGCACTTTCTATGTAGGTGTCTCAAGATAGTAACTGCAGACTATTTAAACATTGGTTCATTTTTGTCAAAACAAATCATGTCCATACAAGCCTTTTACAGTGGGAATTGCTGAATAACTACTTGGAGCAGAACTAGAATTAGAGAGCTTTTTGATCCCCTCTCGATCTTGTTCTAAAATATCCAGGGGCACAAAGACCAGTTACAACTTTTATTTAAAGTTGACACCTCTGGTCTGAGTGTTTCAGTCAATCACCCATGCGTTTTCCAAATTTGAGACTTTCCATTTTCATAACCCTGGTGACTTTTGCCCATCAAATTATCTACTGTAGGTGCTTTGATCATATAAACCCCAAGTTTGGCCAACTGTTTGAGACTGCCTTCTTACAACTTGGCCTGCAAGTTGCTTGTTTACAGCATAGTTGTAGAGTACAGATAGGGAATGCAGTGTTATCATATTAAAAGCACACTGTGGGCATGACACTGTGCTGTAAACATATTAAAAGGCTCGCTTGTAACTTGCCAAATTAAGATAAAACTTTCGCCTGATCTTAACCTAGAATTCTTTCTGAAGGAATAACCAATTGACAATTCCTCCTTCTTCAGTGAAACTGCAGAGCGTGCATTTTAATGACTTCTGGAGTCCTGTGACTGCAATGGTATTAGTGTAGTTTCACCTTTTCATGCTATCTGGTACTATTTTAAACTATCAGTGTCCCTTACTGCTGGCCTTTTTTTTTGTATGATACACACACTTTTGTAAACTGAAGGAACACCGATTTTGTTCATTCCTGTCTATCACTCCTAATTTTAGCCACTTTTAACCTTGGTTCTTAGCATGCAACTTATTGCTAAAATAGGCTTTCAAAACCCACAGTCCCTGTGGGTTGCCCCCAAAACCCAGTCTCTGACACAACTTCTGCCATCCTGCTAACACACCTAAAACTCTAGTCTTCTTTAGATCCATTGGGACTGTCTTTATGCTGTTTAAAAAAAAAGAGGACGGACTATGCCTTTGTGCAGTACCTTTCATGGCCTCATTACCCTAAAACACCATCACAACAATTAATTTTACCAGTTACCATGCAGGAAAAGGATGGCAAGTAACTTCCACATAACAGGACCCTACAAACTGCAGTGAAATAAGTGATAACGCAAACAGTTCAGTTTGAAGGATGGATGTAGGTGCTAGGGAGAACTCATTCTTGTGAGTAGACCCATTATTCAACTCAAGAGGGCAGACAGGAACTCTGTCACGCAAACAATAGCAATCTGCATGTATCAACGGCCCAAAAGTGGCTAAAGTGACTGAGGAGCAGATAGAATAGTATTAGAGATATAATACCACAAGGAGATCCCGTTAATGTCTTTGAGGTAGGATTTCCCTATTTTGTTTTTAACTACACTTTGGATTATCCCTGGATATGACCTGGCATTTTTGTGCATCAGGATCTGGAATGCACTGCCCTCGAGAGTGGTGGAAGCAAAGTCACTGGCAATATTTATGAAGTGTCTAGGAGAGTACTTAAATCACCTGGGTGCAGAAGACATAGGCCAAATACTGGAAAATGGGATAAATAATGATGGGTGCTCACTGATCAGCAGGGATGTGGTGGGATAAGTGGTTTATTTCCATGCTATTCATCTCTATGATGTGTGTTTCAAGGGGAAAATCTCTAACCCCTAATACCTTCCTGTTACCAAGGAGTACGCTGCTTAAAGACCATGGCTTCAAAAGCACCATAGAAAGGAACCGTCCTTTCACCCCAAGTTCAGAAAAACTATGAACTGTGATAATCAGGGTCAAAACCCACAGGCAGCAGTTATCAATGTCACCCTACCCTTGCAACAGTTTCACCATCTGACATTAGAGCCATGGGTAACCAACACCATGAGTAGCTACTGAACAAAGAAAATTAAACTATGCTGTCAAACACAAGAAAATCGAGAGCTCTCCTGCAATTTCAATTGTTATTCCAGTATAACTGAAGGACAGCTCTGTTCTACTTCGTACCTGATTACCGTGCAAGCATCTTACATTATTCTCCTAATCATGCCCTCCATTAAATGCCAAGTTCTAATTCCACAGAAGTACCTCCAACAATATATTTCATAATTGATAGCATGTCATAAAATGGAAGACTTGCATTTACAAAGCACCTTGTATGACTCTTCCAGGATATCCCACAATGTTTTACAAGAAGTGCAGTACTTTAAGTGAAGTCACTGCTGTATTACTGTGCAATTTGAACCAAATCATGGCTCATACTAAATAAAACAAAATCTTCTGCCTCTTGTTGCCTGCAATTATCCACACTCATTCACTCTCAGATAAACTAAGAATCTGTTGCATGCCCTCAATTTAAATTTACACCACACTGGCAACTCAACAGATGCATGCCTGAACGATGACTGATGAAAAAAGGCATCCACTATCAACAGCCTTTCAGTGTGCTTTTTTTTGATAAGCACTACAGGCTAGGGAGTCCCAAGCTATTAAGTATCTGCTCATTTTAGGCCACAGATTTTCCACAGCAATTGATCCATGAATGGGTCTTGAAACTAGAACCGATATCAATCATCAATTTCCCAAATATCTGCAGATGAGTACTAAAAGTAACAATTGACTATGTAACAAAAATAGTAGGGACACAAAAAGGGGAGAGAAAAAGCATAACATTCCATAGTGAAAGTGATGAAAGATCTTGCAAATCAAGCCATGATTTCAGATCAACTCAAGTCAAAACATCTCCTCTCAGTGTATCAGGCCAAGTTACTGTGCATTGACTAGATTAAATGTTATGCAAGTTCCAAGGGAAACAATTCAATGGATGTCAAATAAATGATTTCCAAATGAAACACAAATTACACAATTTTTGAATAGGCAAACAAGGACAACTTTGCTCAGATTTTAAAAAGTACACTTAAAATTATTTGGACTGACTATTTGAAAGTTCTTCCTTCAAGGATCTGCAGAGTACTCAAATGAACGGAATGGGAAAGGTTCAGGTTTTATCAACAGGGTGTTGCTTCTTATTGAGCATCCAAGTTATATGTCTGAACTTGTGGAATTGCCGACTGCAGCACCTCAACCACTGGTGGTCAATATCACACGATAAGCTGATACCTATTATTCATCATTCACACCAAGGTGAGAAAATTTACACAACAAATGCAACCGGACGATACCAATACTCTTTTATAGCTTACTTTTAACCCTAGTTCCCATGGACAGCAATTCATGCCTCTTGCTCCACAATCAATTTTTCCTACTCCAAGTTCATCTAAAGTGAGCCCAATAATATTAGATGGCCTTCCAAATATATTCTACCATAGATGCACAGTAGGAGTCACATTGCAAAAGATCTACCAGCATCCTGAAATAAAGTAGGAACAATGTCCCAAAGAAATTGTTGTTTGCCCCACAGCTACTGTTAACTGAATACAAAAAGTGTTGAAACAGGCACAGACTGACAAGGACACTTACTTGTTAATAAAAGGTTCAACCAGTTTAGATTTTGCAGGAACAGAAACTTTAGGAGGACTGAGAAATGAACCTAGAAAAAAAGGAATAAAGATGTATTTTTTTTAAAAAGTACAACCATTGAATTGTACCACCACACTGATCCATTTTAAACATATTAAATGTACAAGTTAACAGAACTAAAATTGCCAATGTAAATAAATGGATTACTGAGTCAGTCAGTTTCATGACTAATAAACATTCATTTCCTCTGTGTAGTGGTTGCTGCAATGAAACCATTTAAAATAAAATTGAAAAATTGACAATGACAAATCTGGTAATGGGTGGATTCTTGTAATATGGTACACTTCTTTCCAAAATGTACTTCCTTTTTAAGTTTGGTGAAGCTTCAGGAGGTTGGGAGTTACTGGAAATTAACTCAACTAATAATTCAACTGTTTAGGGTTCTAATACTCCCAGAAATATTTGCATTTACATTCTAAGCTATGAATTACATCAAAATCCAATGCCTAAATGTACATTCTCTCTCCACACTCCTGATCTTTTTTATTATTTACAACTAAATTTACTTTATATGGTTTTATGTCATTTTAGAACATAGAACATAAGGTTTAAAGAATGTTAATTTATAACAAAAATGCTTATCAGATGAAGTCAATCACAACTTTACTACAGTGGTATTTCAAATGGAATTTAAATGTATTATCACAATTAGTCAAGGAGATTAATTGCTGAACGACATTCATGTAAGATGAATGTTTAAATTAGCAAATTAACCACAGATATCCAAAACATGAACACTCAGAACAATAGGATTCAGCTCCATGATTTGTGATGGAGGGGTTGTGCACATCTGGCTAATGTGAAACGTTTCAATTACATAATTCAATCAGCAATTTATTAAGATTCAAAAGTGCAAATATGTGCAGCAATACATAGATAAGTATTACTCTTAGAATAAATTGTCACCTTCTTAGTCAATTTGCAAGCAAATTTGATTTACGATTAAAATGCAAGTCCTATTCTCCACGTACTTAATTATTTGCTGCCTTCATCTTAAAATTCTCATCCTGGTATTTAAATTCCTTCATGGTCTTGCTCTTCTCCAACCTGCTCACAGCCTCCAGTACAAGTGAACACAATAGGCACTCTCCTCTAATTATTGCTGCTCATTAGCCAAAGACCCACAGTCTGGCTCTTACTAAATCTCTCTCTACTTCTACCTCTTAAATCAATTTTTTGGTAATCTGTCCTCCTCATTACACTCAGTGCCAAATTTTGTTTGATCACCTTCCTGCAATGTGCTTCAGGACATTTTGCAATGTCAAAGGCACTACAAGTCTAAGATCACATGTGCTGGGAAGTCACAATACTACCATGTTGCCGAAATTAAGTAACTTAATCTAAAGGCAATCTGTTGGACTGGGGTTGCAAGGAAGACACAAGAGACTTCATGCAGATTTCGACAAGGAAATATACGGCGGGCACAGACATTATGGGCCAAAGGGCCTGTTCCTGTACTGTACTCTTCTACAAGATGGATAGAAGTGAAAAAGCAGAGTATTATTTAAATGACTAAAGACTGGGAAATGTTGACATATAAAAAGGGACCATGGGTTTTATTCTATACCAGTCACTCAGAGCAAATTTACAGGTGCAGCAAGAATTAAATGGCCTTCATTACAAGAAGCTTTGAGCACAGGAGCAAGGATGCCTTACTAGAATTATATAGGGCCTCAGTGAGACCAAAGGGTAGACCTGCCATAGAGGGAATACAGCAAAGATTCACAAGACCGATTCCTGGGATGGCAGGACAAGAGATTGGGTTGACCATGCCTGTATTTCCCACAATATTCAGAGTTTTGACAGTGCCAGAGTGGATGAGGGGAGTATCTTTCCCCTAGAAAAGGGGTGGAGAGATCACAGTCAAGGCATTTCTCCCAAACTCAATTGTCAAGTATCTTCACTCAGAAGGTGTGGAACCTACAAAATTCTCTACCATAGAAGTCAGAGCATACAGCCCTTTAATCCACCAAGTCTAGACCATCCATTAAACATAGAATAAATTCTATTCTATTCTCACCCTTCCATCAATTCCCCCAGATTCTAACACTCACCCACATCACCAGTGGGAAATTTATCTCGGCCAATTAATCTACCAACCACCAGGTCTTTGGGGATGTGGAAAGAAACCGTAGCACCTAGAGAAAACAGTGACAGGAAGAACATGCAGACTCTTTGCAGACAGCACTGTAGATCAGGATTGAACCCAGGTCACTGGATCTATGAGTCAATGGCCTTATTAGCTATGCCACTGTGCTGTACTTTGAAATCTGAGAACAGTTGATTTTTGGAACCCCTTTCATGTAATGAACCAAAAACTTGTACTAAAGAAAATACAGTCAGCAGGAAAAGCCCAGGAACCTTCATTTCTGGAACTGAAATTTTCAATAATCTTATGTTGAACAATTAGTCTTAGTTTGTCCATAATGTAATCTTTAAAAATCATAAAACAATCATACCCAAATGATTGGCCATGGAGATGAAGCATAAGCCAGTTATATAGGCATCATAACCTGCTTCATGCAGTTGTTCTGAGGCAGTGTTATAGCTTGGAAATCCCTCCACACTTTCTGCAAAGAGAAGCAAAAAACTTGGATCTCATTGTCAATATGATCTGCAAAACAGTTTCTGAAAATAATGCTTCCCACTTGAAATGTTAATTTATCTTGTCCTATACAGATTTATTTTACATTACAAACTTTTAATTTATGTTGTCTGTGCAGACTGAACCAACCTTCATTTTCTGAATGATTTTTTTATTCATTCACAGAACGTGGGCATCACTGGTTGGGCCAGTATCTACTGCTCATCCTTAATTTCTCCAGAACAGAGCGACTTGCCACTCCAGGAGACAAATTTAGAGTTAGATTATTATAGGTCAGGAACTGAATAAAATCAAAGTGGGCAAGGATGTTACATTTCCATTGCCATAGGGCATGAGTCAAGCTTTTTTTTTGAACAGCAGTGTCATGATTGCACTGTCACCTTTACCGGTGCTGGCTTTTTAATTCAAATTTAATTTCCTCATGTACTGTGGTAGGACTTGAACTAATGCTCTACTAATTAGGTCCAGGCTTCTGGATTATTAGTTCAGTAAAATAGGTCAGATTAAGTCAGCCTGCCTTTTGACAAATAAATACACAAAATTTACTGAAGATGCATGTGAGCAGGGGCCCTGCCATCCTAAACTAAGTGGGCATGCATCACTTAGCAAGGATGGGGTTATGGAAGGTGATGGAGTTTTGAAAAAAAAGACTACAGATCTACAGGTGTGTGTTCAATCTTACAAAGCACTCCTGAATTATAGTGGCACAATCATTTGCATAGGTGCAAGCAACTCATGTGATGACTCTGTATTCTACATTGGAGAGGTTCGGGCATTAAAGTACATGACTATCCATTAAAAGTAAGTGGAAGGATTCATTTAACCATTTCTCTCCCACTCCACTCTCTAGTTACCATCTTATTCTACAGATTTTATTTATAAAGGGGCAGAAACAGTAAGCTATCAAACTTTTTTTTGTTAAAAGCAAAGATTATATTCCAATTCCTTAAATGTATTAAGATATGTTTTTGAAAAAATTGGTCCAGAATCAAACAAGCAACTTTATGAATACCAAGGGGAGTGTACTCTTACCAACTTTGGGGGGTCTAAAAGGTGCATCTTTTAATCGCTTTTCCAATTCTGCAAGAGGCGTATTCATTATCAGTTCCTATAAGAAGCAAAAAGCACCTTAACAAATAAAATAGTGGAAATACGAAACCAGAAAATAATTGAAATATTCAGCAAGGCATCATATGCAAGAGGTGAAGGAGTTAACATTTAAAGTTGATGATCTTTCACTGTTCTGATGAAAAGTCATCAACTTGAAACATTTTCTCTCCTCACAGATGCTGCTTAATTTGCTGAACATTACAATAATTTTATGCTTTTATTAAAAAATTACCTTAAACTTGAAAATAAACTTTGCAATTCTCTCAAATTATAACCATTTTCTTGAGGTTATTTGCCTGGTCTTAATCACTACAGAATAGATTCTTAGTCTCTATAGTACTACTTCCTTGCAAATGGAGAGCATGCATTAGATTAATCCACACTGTTTATACACCAGATTGTGGCCTCAACATTAGCAATACTAGTGAACCAAGTAATGGTAGAATGGAAGACCTAGAAAGAGGGATGCCTTATAGACAGGGGACCCTTCCACTGCACTCATTTGGTCAAAAGGTTTATCTGACAAATGACAAAGCCATGTGGCAAAGAGCAAGTGAGTTCAATCCTGGGTTCTAAGTTAAAAAATGTCCAGAACAGGGATTCACTTGCATTACATAAAAGCTGTACTGTGCGCACACAATTAGGTTCAGCTGCTCAAAAGATGCTCCAAATCGCATGCCCGAAAACATAAACCAGTTCAGAGTATTGAAGAGCAGAAAGCATTCATGGGAGCTGAGCTGGCATCTACTGAACCCCAATCATCAAAACTAGGGAAATTACTCCCTAGGTAACTATACAAAGCTGAACAATTTAGCATAGACCTCTAAACCAACAGTTCTGGAGGAAATATCAGTGTCTAACCTTAAAAGCAATGCGTACTTAAGGTGAAGGCTGGGAACTCTGGTATATTGGATAAACGGAATGCGCTCCAGTGATTGGCTTTGGAACCTCTTATGTTTCTAATTTAAGTTAAATTTGTAACAAAACTGCAATTAGAAACTCAAAGCAGTGGTCACATTCTTATGATTATACGATTCCTCCACCCCCAAATAGGAAATCTGTACTGCTTGCTACGTACAAGGCAAGATAGTGCAAAATGTTATTTCTTTTCCCAATGTCAAAACTCCATCTAGTGACTAAACTGAGAAATAATTGCAGTTAAGTTCATGGCAAATGCAAGTGGATGTTTAGCAATACCATTAGATTACACAAGCACAGAACACTGAAGCATCATCTTGATAAACTATTTTCAGAAACAAATTTCACTCTTTTGGTAAAACTGTAAAATGCTGAAGCAAACTTGATAATTGAGGAGATAATTCACATGGCTTTGAGTTTACAAAATAATTTCAAAGTAAACTTCTTCCAACTGAAAATTTAAAAAAAACAAGACCATTTCAAAGAATGAAAGAGTGTAGTTTAGAAAATCTCTTGACAGTCTTGACTAAGGGTAACAACCATGTGACAGCAAGTTTATTACATCGATTTACTTGCTCACTTCTACACGATCCTGGATACCCGCTCCAACTGCATATCTGGCTTGGCACATTTCCAGGCTGGAACAGGCACAAGAGTAATTTAATAGACTGACCATGTGGGTTTACGTTAGTGGTAGGATGGTAAGTATGCTTAATAAAACATAACCAATTTACCTTAAAAGGATGTGTGCTTGCCATGAGTTTTGTATCTAGAAGCCTTGGTGCAAAAAGGTAAAGGCAGTAAACACATTACAATGTGGAGAATCAAAGTAGGAAACATCTTACAATCAACAATTACAATGATTATTTTATTCTCAAAACTACCATTAACTTTTCTGTTCTGGATAAGTCCAGTTTTCTCCAACCACCCTATTGTCCCAATATCAGTATTCATTCTATGCATAAATACCAATAAACGCACCTGGGAAATACACTCGTTGTTACTTCTTTAAATTCATTTAGCTCCTATGTTAGGAAAAAGAAAGAATAAATTCAGGGGAAAAGCTTTAATGTTTCTCTTATTTATATTCTGAGAAGTTCATCGATGTGCGTGGCACAGTGTGTGCTGGATAATACATCTGCACAGATAAGCTTTTGCTCTGTCCCTCCTTGCTGCCATAATCGAGAGAAGGTCCCTTGATGGGGAAGTGGGACAGGCAGGGACAGAGATTACCAAGACCAGAGTGTCATCCAGTAAGGTTTTGTCGATAGCAACAGTCTTAAGCAACACAGGTCGCCTTTCTTGAGAGAGCAAGCAGCTGCTCCCAGACATCAAAGAGAAAGGATTTATAGCACTGAACTAATTATGAAACTTATGACAACCACACTCAAAATATTACACAATTATGACCAAGGGCCATCACAAAATCAAAAGTTACTTTAAAATGGATTGATACTTACATCGGGCAGGGGGCAGAAGAACTGATGAATTGTATGCATGACATCCAGTAGCATGTTGTGTCCCACAACCAATTTACCCTAGGAAAAGAAATTACTAATTTAAAGAAAAACAGTTTCTTATCTGTTACACTTCAAGAACAATAAATATAACTGCATCCCATACAATACCTCTTACCTGCTAGGCTTCCCCACAGCATCTTGACCGTTTGCTGGGTGGGAGAAAGGTTTATTTCCCCCACCTTCTAAAGGATACAACACCTTGCCATTTAAAGAAGAGTTTGCAAAAGGCACTAAAAACGCTGTGCAGGGGCCTCAGGGTTCACCACTTCTACAGCTTTGATAGAAATACAGCCTGCATAGTGGACAGTGCAGCTCTGCTGATGCTTTGAATCAATAAGCTTCTCCTACTTTTGCCAATGCATTCGTGCCCTAGAATTTCATTGACACAAGACTTCATGACGTAGGGGAGAAGTCCTGCAAAGGGACTTTCTGGGAACAACAGTCAACTAACCCAAAAGCTACTGATCAACTGCAATGAAAAAAAAAACAATTAAGTAAAGTATTTGTGTTTCAAGGTTAAAGGTCAGTAAATTAGCTTCTCTCCCACACCCACCACCACACCATCCATCCCCTCCAAAATGCCCAGAATAAAAATCATTCATCCCATTGTCCTTCAATGCTTTTCCATTTTAAATTGGGAAATTACTGCCACATGCACCAAGGTACAGTAAAAAAAACACTTGTCTTGCATATTGTTCATACAGAAGGGGAAGAGAGAATGCCTGGGGTGAGTGGGATCATTGATTATGTTGGCTGCTTTACCAAGGCAATCAGAAGTATGGACAGAATCCATGGAGGGAAGGTTGCTTTCACAACCATGAACAAATCTGTTTACACTAGACATGTTCATTTATTCACTCACTCTTAGAAAAGCAAACAGAAGGCCAACAACTGAAATCAACTGATTGGCCCCTAATCCCTGCCCACAGGAGGAACTCGGTGGAGATAACTGAACAAGAGACATTGAGACTGTGCAACTCCAAGCTACATTCAGTTATCCGAGAGCACTATGCTGGTTTTCATATTATGGAAGAGAGAATTTTAAAAGTTTAGAAGGAAATGCAAAAAGGTTTCTAAATTATGACCTCTGAATTCTACTATCAGGATTAACTCATTACTGGGTCAGGCACTTTCCTCTACTAAGCAAAATGTAAACTGCTAGCTTGATTCAGCTTTTAAGATAATAAAAAGGAATTGAGGCACAACAAAAACCTTTCAACTTTTAAAACCACATGTGCAAAGATGGGTTATTGGGGGTAAATAGTAAAAATGCCCAAGCTTCAGAACAAAGAAAATAGGGAACTTTTCAATTCTAGACTCCAATGGATGGCACGAAATATGAGAAACAGACAAAATAAACTCATGACATATCAAGTGTTCAACACAACCTGCAGTGTAGAAGTACATGTGAAATTGAAAAGAGGAATAAGTAATAGATCAAATAACTACAGACCAGTCAACTTGCTATCAGCAGCAAGCAAATTGTTGGAAAAAATTCTGAGGGATAGTGCAAATCAGGACTGAGGGAGACAGGTTATTTAAGTGTTTAAGCTAAGAAGATTAAAAAGTGACCAAGTTACTCGGATGATTTTAAGGTGCAGCATTTGATGTAGTGCATGTGAATTTTAGTAAGCTATTTGACAAAGTCCTGCTTCGCAGAATGACCAAGGCAAAGCAGCAATTTTATTAAACATCGACTCCAATGGCAAAAGTAACTGAGTCACTCAAAAGGCTCGTGGTAGAGGAACATTTGAGTGTCCCAAGGTTGAATGTAATGGAGTGAAGTTTTTGGAATAAATCAAACAAAATAGCCTTGAGAGCAACTTCTGTCCCTTGTGTGGTGGACCAGAGCATGCACTGCACAGAGGGAAGTTTAATGCTTTCAAAAGGATGCAGAGGTTGCATTTTACAAGGATAGTATCAAAGGGTTGAGTTGAGTCATGGGATTCAAGCTGAGGTTTCTTTCCTCAGACCAGAGCATATGGGAGAAAACCAGAGGTAAATCAAAATCATGAAGGCTTTTGAAAGCTATTTCAGTAACTAAAAGTTTTCAAGTAAATAGTTAAAGCACGGAGAGAAAAATTAGAAATTTAAGCACATGAGGATCTAAAAGAGTGCAAAAGTCAGATTGCATAGGAGCTTTTAAAAGGTAACCAAGCAAGCTTTGGGTGAGAGCTAATTAGAGGATTAAAGATTGAATGCTCACTCCACACAGAAGAACTTTTGGGATAAATATTCTCAGGTAACACACAAGGCTGAGGGAAAACAAAGGGTATTTATCAACTTTGCCTACACCCAAGATGGAAGATAAACATTACAAAAGCAGAGAAGGAAAAGAACCGCAAAAACAGGCTGAACTTTTCCAACAATCTGAAATCAGAAATATTAGATGCTCACTGTAAATTAAACTGACAGCAAAACTGTGCATCAGTGTACAGATAGTAAATGATATTGTACAACAGCTGGCAGCTCAAGGGACCAACATACAACTACCATTGTGGGAGATTTCACTGCCAGCAGTTGGACAGGATTTGGGTTGGGGCCACTGATGTTAAGACTAAGCTCAATGCTGCTGAACGGCTAATCTCAGTCCTGCACCAAATGTCTACTGGAACAAGACATTAATTAAGAACATTTTGAATCAGAAATGTGCACTATGTGGTGATTTCTAACAGAATTTAGCTTTACATGTCAAATACAGGTCATTGTACCAATTATTTTCCCCTCCCACAATAACCACTTCATCAACACAAGAACTATGCAGAAAAAAAAATCTCAGTCATCTTCCACTCTGTCACCATTCATTATAGCAGTGAAACTACAAACATGAATCTATAAATCCCAGGCAGCAGTATTTCTTTGAGAAGCTCAAATTCAAGATGCTGCTGCTTTACCATCTGTTTCATAGACATCCGTGCTCAGACTATGTTGAAAACTTGGCAAGAGATGTTGCAATGCCACTTGCATGTAATGCAAACAAAACTCCCAAATACTAGTGATCCTGCAACATTATTTTCCATCCCCTGTGGCAATATCATCTGTCCAAAACCAGTGAAGTCCAGAAGAATGTTTTGAACAAGTTGAAATAGGGACATCTTGCTTCATCTCTCTCAAAACTGAAGAACTTGATAAAAGTAAATTTCAATAATATTCTAACAGTGGAAAACCAGGGCATGTGTAAACAAAAAAAGGCAGCATCAAGTCAAATACTACAATGCTGTTCACAGGGCGGCACATGCAAACGTAGAAAACTCAAAATGGAACACAAGTTTTCTTCCCTAAAAATGCAAAGAAGGGCACAGGAATACAAGTAGAAGCAGCTGGATCTCGAACCTGGTGTACTATTCAGGTACATATTGTGGATTCTCTTTCTCAAGTCCTCTTCAATGAGATCATCTCTTTTCTCCTCAACTTCACTGAATAAAAACATCCTACTCAATGTCTCCCCATTGGATTAACTCATCCCAGGAGTTAATCTAATGAATCCAAATTTCACAACCTCCAAGATGAGAAAATCCTTCCCATCATCAAAACCCTGTACAACTCCAGCAAGACATCCTTACTCACATACTCCAAAGTACTCACAACAAAAGGTGCCTTCTAAACACATCTTGAATTTAACATGGTTACTGTGATCTGGAATAATCACACAGCTAATGAATTTAAAAAAGGTACAGTAGACACAAAGGAAAATGTTATCATTTTAAATAAATGAAGCATCTTGCACAGGGAAGATTCAAAACAAGATTGATCATAAAATATCCAGGAAATTATCTTTCATTTGTTTTTAGAAAAGACTCACCGATTTTGAAATGGCATATATTACTTTGGAAAATCCCACAGCATCATTCATTTCTTCCTGTAAATAAGACAGCTGGTTACTGTACAGCTATACCAGTTTTCAAAATATTTGCACCATTACGTCGATTGAGTTACAATCCCAAATTTTTAACTACTCTTTCTGGAGAGTTCTCTTCAATTATCAGACATTGTTTCCTGATTTTTTTTTAAAAAGTACAAATCAGGCATGATAAAAATAGATTGACTAAATAGGAAATGAAATGAGAAATGTTGATGTGAAGCACATCAACTCTGATTTACTTATCACATGGGATGCAGACCAGCACATTATATGAAAAACATCTACAGTATAGAAGTAACTGTTGTTTTTATTGCTTTTTCCTCAGTTTTCTCCATTCAACAATAGACTCCTTGATGGGATACGTCTCCATTAGCACTAGTCAGTAACAAAATTCAGTAACTTGTGTAGTCATTAATCCTGCTTGAGACTTGGCACTGAATGCCTTTAGAAAGGGTTGATAGTTGACAATCAAGATAGGGAAACTATGATAATTTTCCTCTTTCTAATAAAAGAAACCAATGGAAACATTATTTTTGTCACATTAGGGATGACCTAATTTTTGTAATATCACATGGAGCCATTCACAGGGATTTATTGTATGTAAATACAGATTACTGTGGAAAGGCTGGACTTCCAGCTAACACCTGTTTCTCCAGAGGCAGAAAACCTTTGCTGATATGAATAGCATGCTATGTGCTCCAGATTCCAGAATCTGCAGTTTGTCTGTCCAGCAAGTTATATACTGGAGGTAAGGTGACTGGCCTCCAATAGTCAATCATCCTTTGTGCTAGTCACAGCTCCAGCCAGTAGAAATCTTCCCCTGCCTCCCACTATAACTGACACCTATTTCCTTATCTTGGTAAAATGCTACTTTGAAGTTGAGGAATGTCACTCTCACCTGGAATGCCAGCATGTCAAGGACCACTTCCACCCCTTTGGTAAAGATCAGGAGTAAATTCATTATGATCACCCAGATTGGATATTAACTTGGATAATTTTTTCACATTGCTGGTTTGCTAGCTGTATTGAAGCGTCTTGATGAAGGAAAAGGCTAGTTTTGGAACACGCTTTCAGCTCAAGCAATTGTTAAGGTCCATATACTTATTGTACTTTTTTTTTTGTCATTACACGAGGTGACTCAAATTAACTAAAACTGACATCTATGATAAGTTATCAACATAAGGCAAGGGTGGATTCATTTCCGTGCACCCAGCTAATGATGGTGGCAAATGCTCCAGCTATGCCTTTTTCCAGATATTCAAGAAGTTGGACAATATGCATCTCTAGTATTTAATGATAATTGATGTGAATGCTGGTGCCCATTTAAAAATTTATACAAAGTCATATACAAAGATTATAATTTATTTAGCAAGTTTAGCTGCATTTTGATCTGATCTTTAACTTTCTCAGGTAGTCCATTAGAATCCAAAATCCTACACTTAAAACAGAAATAACAGTATTCCATCCACTCAAAGATCTGAATGAAGCATCTGTTATGAATCACCCATGTACTTTTGTTAAAAATGGAAAAGATTTCAGACCAGAACTGATCAGTTTCCACAGATTTTCCCATAGGGCAGGACTTATGTTTTAAAAAAATATATATAAAAAAATGTATTAAGAACTTAACAATGGGAGCCAGCTTTTATCATGAGTTTTCTTTTTTTAAAAAAAACTTTGGTGCTCATTTCACTGACACTAAACCACTTGTGCTTTACAAGGACTCAATATTGAATTTTAACAACCTCAGGTAGCTGAATTTCTCCATCTGTATCATGCATCTATCTGTAATATTAGCTCAGCTTTTTTCCACCCCTTTTTTTAAAAATGCCTCTGGGAATTAAGGACATTCCCAAACCCCTGCTGGGCTTTCAAAAGTGCCACATTCTTTTGTCTATGTTCTGACCTTCTAACTGCTCCTATTCACCCATTGACCAGATAACCTCATTCACAGCTTATCCCCATCCATCAGACACATCCCCCTCCCTGCAGTTTTACAAGCTTGTCTCCTTTTCAGTTCTGATGAAGGGTTTCCATTGTGAAACAACTCTTTCCCTTCCCTCCCCACAACTGCTGCCTGACTTGTTGGGCCTTTCTATCATTTTCTGTTTTGGTTATGCTTCACAAGATCTTACATTACAGTAGTGTTGTAAATGTTCCCTGGTATTCTTATTAAGGCTTAAAAGTCAAAATAATTGTCAAGCTTCTGAACTATGAAAGATCCTTCAAAATGCAAAATTTATTACCTCAGTTTACTAGATTTTAGCAATAAAGTGTGTGATTTTAGTATTTAAAGTAGTGCCAACAACGCAAAAATTGTAGATTTAACAGGATGAAGCTAATTTTGCTAGTTGCAGATATGGGATTTGAAATCCAATAGCTGAAACACTCAGCATGACTCCTATCCCTGAAGCATTTTTTTGGAAACAGAATCAGATTTGTCCTTTCATTTAATTTTAATTAAAAAGTGGCCTGAATTGCATTTTCTCCCAAAGCACCCAAGACATGGAGAAGATTTTCCAATAACTACATGACATAAAGCCAGAGCTCTTCAAATAAATGCAGCATTTTTTTTATTATAAACTGTGCAATGTGCCAAGTTTGGCAAAGTATTTTAGAGGAAACATACCAAAGCATTAAAAAGTGCTGAACATACACACACCTGTTCTTTTGCTCGTTTTTGTTCTTCTCTTCTTCTCCGTTCCTCATCATCCAGTTTACTGACCACAATATATCTCTCCTTCTACAAGGTGGAATTTAAAACATTAACATTAATTGCTTATTAATATACATTTCTCCTTAAAATTAAAACACACTTGCATTAAGAGAGCATCTGACAAGATGGCTGAAACAAAAAGGTAAATGGCATAGGAACAAAAGTCACTGAAAGGAAAATATAAAGGAGATTTGATTTTGAAGATACTGCTGGAAAGGGTGGTAGAGGCAGATTCAACCATGGCTTTCAAATGAAATTGAATAAGAACATGATGAGAAATGTTTACAAAGAGCAAGGGAAAGGGCAAAATGGATTGCTCTCAACATTAAGACATCAATTTGTTTGCTTCTACACTATGTTAATTTGCAATTCTGTGGTTCTCTGTACACATCACAATTAATCGTCAGGCATAAAAGGGAAGCTAATCCACATCCGTAATACCCTGTAAACTCTGAAGACTTTTCTCTCCCCAGCGCTATTGGTTCAGAAAAACTATTGGGAGGAGAACTCATTGAATAGCACTACAAGATATGATAATGTCCATCTGAACTGGCAGACAGGACTTCAGTCTAATACATCCAGACTGGGCAAACAAAATTAGCACTGATAAATACAGAATATGGTTTTCTCAACCAGTATGCCAAGGAATCAACAAGAGAACAAGCTATTTTAGATCCAGTATAATGAGGAAGGTTCAATACCTGGTAATTAAGAGGACTTAAGGGAAGAGTAAATCATAAGAAGATGGAATTTTATATAAAAATTGAAAGTGATTTAGTTTACTCCAAAGCAACGGTCTTATATTTGAATGAAGCAAACTGCAAAGTCATGAGCCATGTGTTGGTAATGGCAGATTGAGAAACTACATGAAAAGGTACAATAGTAAACAATCACCGACAAACACTGAAAAAATATATAAAGGGCTATACAGAATTTGTAAGTTAAGGCAAAAGAAGTTAACAAGGAAAGTGATTTAACCACACCCATCAAGAGAAGTTGAAGATTGTAAGCCTTTTCATTTGATCTAATACTGCTTTCCAAAAAAGTGAAAGAACCAGGAAGATTTCAGTACTCAAAAATAAAACTAAAGCACTGATAAGGGAAAGAAGAATACAAGAATAGCAAAAAGAACAACAAAAAACAATGCTAACAGGTGCTCCGGTCTCCTCCCACATTCCAAAGATGTATGGGTAGGTTAATCTGGGGTTTAAAATGCGCGGCATAGACTCGTTAGGCCGGAAGAGCCTGTTACCATACTGTAAATAAAATAGATAATAAATTAATAGCTTTTAGATATATAAAACAGAAATGGCTAGCCAAAGTTACTGCAGTTCCCTTATGGACACATTAGGATAAGGAAATGGTACAAGAATTAAATAATCTGCATCTGTCCGAACATGAAGGATCCCTGTAAATACTAGGACCTACTGGTATAGGAAGAATTGGAAGCACAAAGAAATTAATATATAAAAAATATTGCAGTAATTAACGAGATTGAATGTGGATTCACCCCCAGGACCTGATGACCCACCACCTATGGTTTTCAGGAGATGGCTGCAGATCTAATATATTCTAGTAGACATCCCACAGACTCAAAGGTAGCAATATAACCCAACAACTTAAGTTAAAAAAACAGGAACTATAGATCAGTTAACCTGACAACATTGGTACAGAAAGTGCTCAAAATTTAATAAGGAAGTGTTAACTTGGGAAAACAATAGGACT
>JARFYF010000112.1:9780884-9791647 GCA_030265395.1 Rhina ancylostomus | reverse complement strand
TTCTACCACTCACCTACACACTAAGGGTAGTTTACAGAGGCTAATTAACCTACCAATCCACACACCTTTGGGATGTGGGAGGACACTGGAGCACCCAGAGGAAACCCATGGCCCATGTGGTCACAGGGAGAACATGCAAACTTCACACACGAGTCAGGATTGAACCTGGGACTCT
This sequence comes from Rhina ancylostomus, assembly GCA_030265395.1. Lineage (NCBI taxonomy): Eukaryota > Metazoa > Chordata > Chondrichthyes > Rhinopristiformes > Rhinidae > Rhina > Rhina ancylostomus. The sequence continues at coordinate 9,791,472 of JARFYF010000112.1, read as the reverse complement.
AGCGTTGCAAGGCTGTGGCTCCTCTAGCCTTACCACTGTGTTGTCCCACAACCTTTCCGTACATATCAGCTTCCAGTTAATCTGAATGGAAACACTGGCTACACATTTCAAATCCTGCAGCTATTGGATGGGAGGCTGTAAGATTTCTATCTTTTGGTTCCCAACTTATCAGGGAAAAGCCTTGGTCTGCACCTCCCCTCACCCCCCTCAGCACCCCACCAACAAGCTGTTATCTTCTCCCACCACTCCTCAGGTGGGAGGGCACTCTCTGCATCTCAAGGCCATTTCATCCATTAATACCAACAAGTCTGAATGCAGCAGGAACTCTTCCTGACCTGCACACCGCTTGCTTTCAGATGTGGAAGTGCTCTGGCCCATTTGGTTCCCCTGCAAGCACCATTTCTAGTCAAATGGCTCAACATCTTACCTCCTCTGCTTTTGTTAGAAGTCATTTGGGAATGAACCACATGGACATGATGGGCTGAATATTTTAAGATTCTATGGAACTACTGGAACCAAACCCAAACTGTGACTCTGATTACATCATATGACTGTCAGGAATTGCTGTAAGGCTTTCATCTCGTAATAACATTGCCTAGTTCCACTGAACCTCCACTGGAATTTCTGTGTACATGGACCTTGTAACTGAGAATGTTACCTGATATATCCGGTTTGTCGTCTATCAGCAAACTGCCTGATATCAATGTTTTATCCCGTGTTAGGACCATCAGTTCCAGAAACTCCTTCCCAAGATGTTTCTCTACCCAGGCATACTGTGAAAACAGAGTCAACGTACTGCTTAATTCTTACCACACCATTAAGAGGTCATCAGAAAGATGCAAGAAGCCATGAATTTTAATACTTTCTTTTTGTCAGTGGTATCATTTGATTTGTCCTTTTACCCTCACACGTTGTATTGTCAGCACAGAAACATACCATGCAGCCTGTTGGGACTACAGCAGTGTTTATGCCCCAGCAAATCCTTTCCCTCGCCCCTCCATTAAATTCCTTCAGGGCCTCCTCTTATTTCCTTCTCTCTCACGTGTTTCTCTAGCATTCCCTTAAACTCATCTATGCTCTGAGCCGTGACTACTCTCTGCGGTAGCAAGTTTCACATTCTAACAATTCCCAGGATGAAGAAATTTCTTCCTTACTGGGTTTACTTTTTAATATTTTAACCAATGAAAACATTTTCTCTACACCTCTCCCTCTTTTCAAGCACTCGCTCATGGTCAAGGATGACTTGCCTTGACTCCAGTTCTGCGGATTCTGAGTAAGCTGAAGTCTTATGCAGAAACCGGGGACCTTGCCACAGGTGGGACAGACATTGCTAATTGGGGATGAGTGGGCAAGTTGTTTAGGTCTTGCATGCCTTCTGCTCTTTGTAGAAAGCCTCTGCATGTTCCTCTTGTAGAGGCACAGTGTTCTCCTAGATGTTCCTTCTCTGCTTTGATCAGACATTTGCCAGGAATACTCATGAGTTGAAGTTAGTCCATGTCTATCCTTTCAATTACTTTCATGACTTTAAAGCCCCTGCTCAGTCACCTCTTTTGTCTTCTCTTATCCAGAGAAAATAACCCATCTTTACCAATAGACATCAGTTGTCTAATTATTACCATTCCATCAATTTTTGTACTTTCTCCATTGCCTCTTTAATCTCTATATAAGGTGGAGACAAGAACTGTGAACAGCACTACATGTGGTCCAACCAATATTCTAAATGTTTTACATCTCTGCTCTGCATTCACCTCTCTAGAGATGAATCCCAGTACTTTGTTTCTCGGTGGCCTTGTTAAACTGTGCTGATACGCTTAGCGGTGTGTGTCCCCAGAAAACTCGGTTCCCCCGTCCAATTTTGGCACTTACTTGCCAATGAATAACTGGCTTACTTATTCTTCTTACCAAAATATACCACCTTACATTTACCCAGAGTGAAGTTTACTTCCCATAAATAAAATAAACTATGGCAAAAATAAAAGGATCTTTTGAGTCTACTTTCATTAGATTATTTATCTCTTTAGCACATGGTTATTTGTTGAGTTCCTTAGCACTGATCATTACAAGATTACTTACTCAAGCTCCAAATGGTTATCAAGGGCAAAGGTATCCACAGTGCATCTAGCAAATGAGTAATTATGTTCTTTATGAATGTGCTTGGGATTTAGGTACTGTTCTTTCCATTACAATTCAGTTTCTCTTTGCAAGCAGCATTTTCTTTCAAGCGGCCTAATGTGCTCGGTGCTACGTTCTATTTTTTCCTGCTAGATGCATGTGCAGGACAGTGTTCATATTTCAGTGTATATCTTGGTAATCATTTAATCTGTTTTCTTGGTTGATGTTTTTTGCATAACTCACTTTTTCAAAAGGACAGTGATCGTACTTCTTTATAGGGCTGGTGCAAATGAACACATCAGTGCTGTGGAAAAGAAGCAGACATAACATCACTGCGTAAATCCGGTGGAGTTCAGCGAGAATTGAAACAGTTTTGGAGACCGGACTTACTTTTTCATGTTGGCCATCTCCTTCACTGCCTCCACAGCACCGGGAAGGGGATCAAGTTCAATGAAGAAGTTCTTTGACTCCCATATACTTATTGCTTTCCCCTGTGTATTTTTATTTTAAAATGCAAGCATATTATAATTAGAAGAAATCAAGTCCAATAGGCACCACTTACATGAATTAATGTCAGGTAATTTGCCCCCTACATTGTGATTAAATGAATTAATTCCTTGTGGAGTACTGTACTATCAAAGGTAGTGAAGGTGACCTACAAATTAAGCACAACTATCTCACTCTTATCACTGCCTCTTATCACAAATATACTTAAAACTAAATGCAAACTAAAAGACTGCAGATGCTGGAAGCACTCAACAGGTCAGGCAGCATCAGCAGAAAGAAAAGCAGAGTTAACATTTCAGGTCGAAGAGCCTTCATCAGAACTGTTCTCTCAAAGGGTTGTTGACCCGAAACATGAACCCAGTTGCTCCTTCCACAGATACTACCTGACCTGCTGAGTGCTTCCAGGATTTTTTTAAAAATAAAACAATATTTGAATCCTGTTGATCCAGCATACGAATATATTGTAATGAACACAGTTGAAGTCTTTTGAGATATAGGTTGAATTATCTAAGTAAATAGGCAAAATTCAACAAGAAATATGTTTACTTTTGCTTGTCAACACTTGCTAGGATTCAGGATATGAAGCAATCAGTATCTGCTTGACTTAGTTGGTTGCTTTCTCGGTAATGAGCCAGTAGGTTGTGGGTTCATCCACCCCTAACATAGGAACGCATCATTTAGTCTTGCATTCCAATGTGTGCCAGCTGTGGATGGACGGAGGTGGCTGGAATGTTACTAAATCACCAAACAAATGCTGAATATTCCACAACATTGTCAAGAGAAATTCCAAGCATCTTGGCCAACAATACTTCCTCAAATAACATTACCTAATATGTTAAGAATCGCATTTACATGGCATCTTCCACATCTATTTCAGTACATCTTGGGAGATCTAATAAGGGTAGAACATACACCATGAATGATAGGGCCCTAAGGAGTACTGAGGAACAGAGGGACCTTGGTGAATAAGTCCGTCAATCTCTAAAGATGACAGCACAGTTAGTTAAGGTAGCGAAAAAGACATGCGGGATACTGGCCTTCGTCAGCCAGGGGGAAAATATGAGAGCACGGAGGTCATGGTACAACTTTATAAAACTTTGGTTAGCTGAAGAATTGTGTGTAGTTCTGGTTGTCACACTAACAGGATGGAGGTGAATGCACAAGAGAGGGTGCAGGGGAGATTCACCAAGATGTTGCTTGGGATGATATATTTCAGTGATGAGGAGAGACTGGATAGGTTGGGTTTTTTTCCTTGGAGTGAAGGAGGGATCCTATAGAGGCATAAAAAATATTGGCACATATAGGGTGGTCACCCTCTGGGTTAAAAACATTTTTCCACATCTCCACCCTAATCCTTCTACCAATTACTTTGTAACTCTTGGTTTTTAAACCCCCTACCAACCTTTCAGGGAAATGAATCCTTCCTATTTACTTTATCTAGCCCCCTCATAACTTTATACACCTCAGTAAAGTCTCCTCTCAGCCTCCTCTGTCCCAAAGGAAGCGGCCAGAAGTTATCCAACTTTTACTCATTGCTTTGATTTTCCAGCCCCGTCAACATTGTCAATTTCCCCTGCACTCTCTACAGTGCAATGACATTTTTCCAGTAATATGGTGACCAGAACTGTACACCATACTTAAGGTGTGGCCTAACCGGTGTTGTAATATAGTCCTAGCATACCTCCTTTTATATTCTATGCACCAATTATTATAAGAAAGCATCCCATATGCCTTTTAACTTCCTTACTGATCCACCTTGCTCCCTTTAAAGGTCTGTGGATGTACACTCCCCAGTCCTTGTGTTCTTCCACACCACTATCCTCCTCGTTATTGTACATTCCCAGCCTCGTTGCACCGCATCAAGTGAGCTGAAGTACTCGACATCATTGGTCACCCTAACACTACCGATTAGCACAAGTTTGAAGAAATGGAACAGTCTTGGTGTCAGATTAATTTTTATTTCCTTTGTCCCATGTGAGGCCTAGAGTACCATACTGGGGTCAACTTCTGTGGTTGCAGTGTGGGAGAAGGGCAAACAGGAACTTTAAAGCAAGGCAGAGATCTCGTTTTCAAATTCCTTTGAGCTCGCTCCTCCTCATCTATGTTATCTAGTCCTGTCTTGTAACTAAGATGTCTTATTCCAAGCTCTTGGTAATCCCCAAAGTCAACACTGCACCATTGATGACCGTGCCTTCAGCTACCAAACCCTTAAGCGCTAGAACTCACTTTCTCCACCTCTCTGCCCTGTATTGCTCTGACCTAGTATCTCCTTGTGTGGGTTAACATCAATTTGCATTGGGTAATCCTCTCACAAAGCATACTAAAGATGACATATAAATGCAATTTGATGTTGAAGTAAATGAGCAGAGCAGGGTTTACTGCCATGAACTTACAAGGTAAATTGAGGGGTATAAATGGATAATTTTCTGATCTGTGGTCTAGGCAGGAGAAATTTAACCACGCAAGCAAACAAAATCTTTACCCTCAAAGTTCCAGATTAGTTATAAACTATAACTGCTCATCTTTAAAAGACCAAAGAAAAACACCCATCCTCGCTTTGTTCACATTTCATCCTCAGAAAGATGACTTGCTCAAAATAAACCAAGTTCTGCCAATCTCCCTCAAGGGCAGCTTTTTTTTTCCAGTTTTGAGGTTCCATCTTTGTTTGCAGCTTCAGGTCTCCCTGCTGCTGGTTACAAAAGTTGCACAAAGGCAACTTTGAGAGTCAGTGATCTAGACTTTCGTTCCTACTGCCTGTTATCAATCAGAAGTATTTATCTTCTTATCAATCATAAAATATCAGGAATTAAATACTTAGCTTTACATGGAACTTTTGTATAATTTATATTTTTCTTGTGAATGTTGTGCATCAGATGCTATGTGCCTGTGATGCTGTTGCAAGTAAGCTTTTCATTGCACCTGTGCACACATGGAACTTGTGCATATGACAATAAACTAGATTTACAACTTTCAAAATATTTTGCAGCCAACAAAGTACTTTTGAGGCATGATCACTTTGGCAACACAGTAAATGTGGCCATGAGGAGCTATGAAATAAACATCCAGATAGTGATGCAGTTTGAAGGATAAAAACAGGCCAGGGCACCAAGAAAATACCACCAAATAATGATCTTTTATATCTGCCCGAGCGGGCAGATTGGAGCTTCAGGTCTTATACAAAAGAAAGCACATCCTTTGAAATTGTCACCAAGATTCTGTGGCTGGATCTCCAGACTGGAGCTTGAACTTCCAAACCTCTGACTCAGCAGGGAACATACTAGCAGTGGACAGAGGGTGATACTCAAAAACTCACAATGGCATCTCATGGTTGACTTCCCAGTCTCCATCTTCTTCAGATGTTGACTCCTTCTGAATGTCTGCATCCTGAAGTCTGAACATTTCTCCAACCATTCTCTCCACAGCTCTGCTCATTCCCTATTACATCAATTTACATTCATATATCATCTCTAATGTAGCAAAATGCCCCGAGGTGCTTTACGGGAGCATTATCCAATGAAAATTGATGTTGACCCACACAACATCAGAGCAAGACAGGAGCACAGAGGTGGAGAGAGTGAAGCCAAGAATTTAGGGTTTTGGTAGCTGAAGGCTGAGTCGTCAATGGTGCAGTATTTACTTTGGGGTAACCAAGAGGTTGGAATTAGATGTCATACTTAGGTAGGATTAGATAACAGAGATAAGGAGTGAGCGAGCTCAAAGACAGTTGAAAACAAGATCTTTGTCTTGCTTTAGAATTTGTTTGTGCTTCTCCCACACTAGCTCAGCTAGGAATATCTACATACTCGCCACTCCTGACCCATGCCCATACATGTCTCCTGTACTCTAACAATGGTGGCAGCTCCTTCAACTGCTACACAATTTAGGAGAAATTCCCCGAATATCCTCCTCTTGCCACCACACCCTTTGCTTTTAAAAAACCTTCTCCTGCACATGATCTTCAGTTGCTCCTGACTTTCCATTATTCTTCATCTATTCTGCTCTTTTTTGCTCCACTCCAAATGCTCCCAGATGTACACAAGGAGCCCTGCACATGCAAGGCAGCACACTTACAATTAAGAAGAAAACACAGGCAAGACAAAAAGGTGAAAAAGTTCAAGAAATTGATTCATTTAAAAGAGACACTTGCACTTATAAGCAAATGAAAATCAAAACAGCAGATTCTGAAAATCTGAAATAAAACAGAAAATGGTGGAAAAATCCAGCAGGTCAGACACATCTTAAATTTTAATTTTTTTTAATTTACAGCGTGGTAACAGGCCCTTCAGGCCCAATGAGTCCGCGCCACCTTCTTGTTTTAAACCCCATATTTAACCTACCTGTACGTCTTTAAAATGTGGGAGGAAACCGGAGCACCCAGAGGAAACCCACACAGACACGGGGAGAACGTACAAACTCCTTACAGGCAGCGACAGGAATCGAACCCTGATCGCTGGCGCTGTAATAGCATTGCGCTAACCAATACGCCAAGAAAAGCAGAGCTAGCACTTCAGGTCAAAGATCCGTCATCATTCCTAGCTGTGATGAAGGGTCTTCGACCTGAAATGTTAACCCGGTTTCTCTTTCCACGGATGCTGCCTGACCAGACGAGTGTTTCCAATACTTTCTGTCTCTTGTATTTTTGGACTGTTTTGCGGTGAAGTGTCTTTTAGAACTGTGTAACAAAATTACCTTGTAAAAATGACCAGATAATCTATTTTTCCTCCCAAAAATGATGGTTGGGAGATTAAGAATGGCTGGGTGATCTAGATAAATTTCGCCCTTCTTCAAAATAACACTGTGGAATCTTTTACCATCATCTAGTCGGTTTAACGTGTCATTCAAAAATGCTACGACAGTTTAGCTCTCTCTCACTTTTGCACAGAACTCACGTTACCTATTACAGTAACACATTGATCTGTTAAAAATCCAGACCAAAATATGGAACAAGTTATCCCCCTCCAAAATAAAATTAAAGATCCACTTAATGAAATATAAACAAAAACATGCTTGCGAAAATCAGCAAGGAGAAAAGGGTGATGACATTTCAGTGCTTCTTTCTCCACAGAGGCTGCCTGATCTGCTGCTTACATATTTTATTTCAGATTGCCAGCATCTGCCAAGTTCCTCAATGACATTATTGTTTATCAGATCGCTACAGGCCAATAAATAATTTGAACCAAGATATTGCAGATGTAAGATCTGGATCCCCCTCCGTCCACTTTGCAAATTGGCTAGCTTGTTGCAAATGCTCTGCAATTTCGTGCATTTCGTTCACTTACACACAGCTCAGGCTGGAGCTGTCCATACTGTTCAGAAACCCAGAAACCTCTGCGATCCGCCAGCTCAATGAACGGTTCGTCGGGGTACGTGTGCTTGTACTTCTGCAGGAATCCGCCCTCGAAGTCGGCCAGCACTCCGTCCATGTCCACCAGCACCCGCAGCCGCCTGCTCTCTCCGCCGGACTGCGGCACTGCGCCAAACGACTTGGCCGCGGCGCAGAACAGTTTGCTCCCCGAACTCCGGAGAGCTGCAAACCGACTCCCGAAGATCATACTGATGGTGCGAGGGAAACCGTGCCTAAAATACCCTTCTGCATAAAGTCATGTGGGGAAGGAGAGAAAAATATATTATTTAGCCACGTGCGATTAATGGAAACAGCCCGAGGAATATTTCCATGCTTGTATGCCCTTTCTCCAGGGGGCTCAATGGTTACTTGCGAGGAATGCCCTCGCTTAGCAGCAGGCGCGGTGCTGGGAGCTCACTTCTCCCTGATGTGATGGGAATAAAACCGGGACTGTCCCACCCCCTCAGCACGACTGCGGGACCCCGTCAGATATCGGGAAAACTAGCTCGTTGCACTGTCCCCTGCTCTCCGGAAATTACGCCCGAGTGCCTGCTGAAAACAGGGCACTCAGCGTCTGCTGTGCGACCAATGAAGGCAGCTCTGTCGGTAGGCGGGATCATTGTGTTGTTCTTTCTCCCCCTAAGGAACGAAAGTTCCCAAGGGAGTATGTTGGAAACAATATCAAAGCATGGGGTAAAATATTGGATTTGCTTTTACATTTAGCCGCATTTACATTAAAAATCCCTCTCCAGAAATGTCAAATGATGACAGACAACTTGTAAAACATTACAAAAATTTCATGTGGCAAGCTGTATTTCAACATGCAGCGTAAGTGGCATTGATTACTGTAAATCCCCGCCTCACACACACAATCAAAGAACCGCCCCCCCCCAACCCCGGAGCCTGAGGGCACGTACCAGCAGACTTGAGGATAGCTTCTACCCCACTGTGATAAGACTATTGAACGGTTCCCTTATACAATGAGATGGACTCTGACCCCACCATCTATCTTGTTGTGACCTTGCTCCTTATTGCACTGCACTTTCTCTGTAGCTGTGACACTTTACTCTGCACTGTTATTGTTTTTACCTGTACTGTCTCAATGCACTCTATACTAACTCAATGTATCTGCACTGTATAATGAATTGACCTGTACAAAGTTTTTGTACAAGTTTTCCACTGTACCTCAGTACAAGTGACAATAATAAATCAACACCAATAGAAGTGCTGCCTTTTGGATGACATATTTAAACGCTACCAGTTCCCAGGTGGTTAGCAAAATTAAATACGTTGGCAAAACTACAATTGCAAATTCCTCCTTGCAAAAACATAGTTCTTTCAGGATTGGTATGGAGGTGCGTAAGGTACCTATTTTTTTTACCAAAATAAACTTTATTCATAATAAAAGACACACCATATACAATGATAAAACAATAATAACAGTGCAAACCTTTACATTCATGTACAGATCAATTATTAGTGTTACTATTTACACAAACCACAGCACCGATGCCACTTGTGTGGCTCCCTGGGGTGATACCCCAATCCCATATTTACAATATTTGAGGTGCTTCCTCACCTGACTCCGCCCCTCCCTCTCCTGTGGCAGAAGAACCCTAAACTGTCGTCCTTCCCCACCAAGCCCTTGCATTGGCTGCGCCCAGCTTCAGTGCGTCCCTCAGCACTTACTCCTGCAGCCTGGAATGTGCCAGTCGGCAGCATTCCCCTATGGACATCTCACAGTGCTGGAAGACCAGCAAGTTTCAGGCAGCCCAAAGAGCGTCTTTTACTGAGTTGATGACCTTCCAGCAGCAGTTGATGTCCGTCTGTGTGTGTGTGTGTGTGTGCCCGTGTCCCTGGGAACAACCCGTAGATCAGAGAATCCTCTGTTACGCAGCTGCTGGGGATGAACCATGACATGGACCCTTGCATCTTTCGCTACACCCTCCCCGCAAACCCATAGCCCTCAAAGAGGTAGGCGACCGCCTCGTCCCCAGCGCAGTCCTTCCGAGAGCAATGCGCGCAGGGAGTAATGTTTCCACCATGCAGGAAGGATCCAACTGGGAGGGCCCCTTTCACTGCCAGCCAAGCGAGGTCTTGGTGCTTGTTGGTGAGTTCTGGTGATGAGACATTCTGCCAGATGGTCTGGACAGTCTGCTCAGGGAACCACCCCACAGTGTCCATCGCGTCCTTCTCCTGCAGTGTCTGCAGGATGTTCCGCGCTGACCCCTGCCTGATGGACTTGTGGTCAAAGGGGTTGGCCCGGAAGAACTTCTCCACGAAGGACAGGTAGTGCGGCAATGTCCAGCTGACTGGGGCGTTGTGTGGCCACGGGACTAGACCCATCCTTCGCAACAGTCGGGACAGGTAGAACCTCGGTACGTAGTGGCACTTGGTGCCCACATACTTGGGTTCCACGACCAGCCTGATGCAGCCACAGACGAAGGTGGTAATCAGGATGAGGGCAACATTGGGGACAGCTTTACCCCCATTGTCCAGGGACTTGAGCAGGATGACCCGTCGGACCCGCTCCACCTTGGATCCCCAAATGAACTGGAAGATGGCATGGGTGATTTCCAAGCCAGAGGAGCGAGGAACAGGCCACACCTGCGCCAAGTACAGCAG
>JARFYF010000112.1:9762081-9777289 GCA_030265395.1 Rhina ancylostomus | reverse complement strand
ACCCTGACCTTGACATCCCACAGCCACCAACTTGCTGGGACCTCCTCTGACCTTCCTCTGGACCATGACCCCACTACCAAATATCAGGCTGTTGTCTCCCAGAAAGTCACGCACATCAGGAGATCTTCCCTCCACAGTTTCTCACTTCATAGTGCTTCAGCCCTGCACAGACCATTTCTACCTTCTTCCCAAGATAAACAAGGAATGCCTGGGCAGGCCCATTGTTTCAGCCTGGTCTTGCTCTACTGAACTTATTTCTTACTACCTTGACTCCATCCTGCTTGCATCTGTGACACTTTGAATGTCCTCCTCCACTTAGACAGTTTCCATTTCCCTGGTACTACTGGTTTTACCGTGTGCATCCAGTCTTTCTACAACTCCATCCCATTATCAGGAGGGTTGGAGGGCCCTCTGCATTTCCCTTGAACATTGGCCCAACCAGTTGCCCTCCACCAACACATTCATTTGCCATGCTGAACTTATCCTCACATTGAACAATTTCTTCTTTTCCACTCACCTCTTTTCCACCTTTTCCAGATCAAAGGTTGAGGGTATGGGAACTGGCATGCTGTCGAGCTATGCCTGTCTTTTTGTGGGATATATGGAACATATGTTTCAGGAACATGTGTTTGTGGGATATATGGAACATATAACATGGGATATATATATATTGCAGTCCTGCTCTGGCTTCCTCCCTCAATTCCTTTCTGATGCATCGATGATTGTTTTCTGCTTTTGTATAGAGAACTCAAATTCATCACCATTACTGCCAATTTGTACCCTGTTCTCATCTTTTCATGATCCATCTTTGACTTTTCCCTTTCTGTATCTCTCCCTCTCCATCTTGGGAGGTAGGCTAATCTCACACATCCATTACACACCTGCAGTGCTCCACAGCTGTCTTGATTATATTCCTTCCTCTCCGTAAGGACTCCATTTCATTTTCCCAGTTTCTCTGTCTTACTTGCTCCAATGTTGATACTTTCTGCATGGGTGTCTGTGAAATTACTTCCTCCTTAAGCTGTGGCTTCGCCTCTATGTAACATTACCATCATGGACACACTTTATGACTACATGTCATCTATTTCCTGCTCCTCTGCACTCTAACTTTTCTCCTGGACAAGGGAAGAGAAAGCTCCACTGGTCCTCACTTTCAACCATGCCAGCTTCTGCATTTAACAGTTCATCCTTCACAATTTCTTCCAGCTCCAACAAGTTTCCACACCAGAATCATAATTGCTCCTCATCCCCTTTCAGCATTTCAAAGCAACTGTTCCCTTCACGACTCTGGCCTGCTCTTCCATCCCCACCAACTATTTCCCATACAATTGCAGGAGACACAACACCTGTCCTTTTTTTTTCACCATTTTTATTCTCACCATTCAAGGACCAAAACAGTCTTTCCAGTTGCAGCAGTGGTTCACTTGCATTTCTTTCCAATCTAGTGTATTGCATTCAGTGTTCATAATGTGGTCTGCTCAAAATTGGAGAAAACAAATGGAGGATAGAACATGATTGCGACCATTTCCAAGTCAAATGTCTCCTCTCCAGAATCCCGAATGGACGCTTCCAGGCACAGTTTACCCTTGCAAGCTTGATGGGATTTTCATGTCAGTAACACACAGGATAACATCCTTCTCTTGCAATGCTGCTTCTGGAAGATTGTGGGGAAAATTAGGCTTTGCTACCTTGAGAGCAATTATCTTTGGGCACTCCTGGAACAACTAGGTCTTTGTAATACATTGGGGCATTGTGATCTCACAAAAGCAAGTCCCAGACTTAGTTTTTATCCTCAGAGGGCTTCCACAGCCTTTTCCCTGAATCAAGGAACTAAGCACATTGGTAAGTTGAGGTATATGACCTTTGGTTCAGCCAAGGCTGACCACAGTGGCAGCAACAATTTCTACTTGTCCTCTACTACCACCCTCTTCCCAAACCCAACTGATTGCAGAGCACCCCTCTCCTTACCCCAGAAAGCGATGGCTGACATGATCCCTGGTTTCATTTGTACCACTTGACGCTAACTCGCTCTCCTTCCTGATTCCCAGACTTGATCTCAATTCCAGGTGGCAGATTTTGCATCACAAAAGAGGTTCAATGACTGGGACCTTAAGGTGCTACGGAATTTTGTAGTGCAGGCCTGTGACTGAAGCAATTGGTGCATCACTGCTGCAGTCATCTGGCACACACATTTGGGTACATTGGAAATTCTAAGCTCCTGGTTCTCAGAAATGAAATGGACCTGTTTGGAAATGCAAGAGAAGTGGGTTAATTTGGATGAGCAGTTTTAGAAACACAGTAAACAAAAGATGAGGGCAACTGACTGATAAGCATTTTGAACAGATAAAACCAAAAGGCACTAACTTAGATAAATCTGTCTAAAAGTTGATCAGGAAAAAAAGAGGGTAAAATACTGCAAAGGCCATGGAAAGATTCAAATAAGAGACAAATGCAGTATAGATTGATGTAATTGCACAGGAATTGAAGCACAAAAGTTTAAAAGGGCATAGAAATGATAATTAAAGAGATATTAAAGAGGGTATTTGAACATCCATAAAGAAAATCAAAATTACACAGGCTGAAAAGATAGGAAGAAAGAGTGATGGCATACACAAAAATTGTTAAGCTTTTATTGCTGTATGTCGAGAATGAGTAAGTTAGATTTTTTTATAACGCAAGATTTCTTTATCAGTCACATGTATATCAAAACACAGTGAAATGCATTTTTGGCGTAGAGTGTTCTGGGGGCAGCCTGCAAGTGTCACCACACCTCTGGTGCCAACATAGCATGCCCACAACTTCCTAAGAGGGTGGCAGATATTTTGCCTTGGTCATCTGAAGAAAGCAAAGAAGGGAGAGGAGGCACAGTCCTATAGCAACTAATAACTGTTGATGGGCAAGTAACTAGGAACAAGAGTTAACGTCTCAAACCCATTCTGCAATTCATCGTTTCATCTGTGTAATTGCATTTACCCACCTTTGTTCCTTTTCCTTTCATTTGGTTAACAAAATTCCATCTCACATTAAATTAATAATTACTGGAAAAGGTCTGTCCTTTGTCTGGATAAGTTTCATAACTTTCTTTGTAATTAGTTAATCCTTCTACAAGCCCAGCTCTGGGTCATTGGCAAATTTAGGTGATTGGATAGAAAAAATACTTATCCAAGCTGTTTATTAATACAAGCAATAGTTGCATCCTAACAGTCATCCCGGTAGGAAAGAGTTATTTGCACCCTGCCAGTTTGAATACTTGCCCATTTACCTTTGCTGTCTGTTTCCTGCTGCTCTGCTGGCCCTTTGCTGTAAATAGTAATGCAATATATTTAGCATGTGTGCCACTTCCATATTTTCAGTTTCACTTGTAAGTTTTCACTGGACTTGCTTTGCTCCTGAATGATGCTCTGTTTTCATAGAGTTGTCAAACTTTTTGTTGTTTTGATCCCATCTTTAATTTGCCCCTTATCTCCATACTAGTTCATGGCTATTTCTCGGTGTGTGTCTTGCCATTCAGATTCTGTATTGGTTTAATTAATTTTCTAAATTTTTTCAACTGATCATTTGAGTGTTAACAGTTTTGCCCAGTTTACTGTTGATAGGCTATGTTTCATTGCATGGAAATTAACCTTCCATAAATTAAGAATTTTAGATTGTTTTGTTTATCTCTCTTTTGAACATTGCACTAAACTCAGTTTTACTGTGATTGCTGTTAAATAAATATTCCCACAATTCCCTTCTAGTTAAATCTAGGTCAAATTGGAGAAAGGGTAGCCTTTTCAAAATGCTGATATCAATTGGAGAGAGAATAGTGGCAGCTCTTGTATTAATCTTTAAAAGCTCTCATGGATGTGGAAGTTGGATTTTCGGAATGGAGGCATAGCAATGTAACAGCCTGTTCTAAATTAAGCTATAGACAGCCTAATGTTAAAGGGATAAGCTTAAGACTCTCATTGAATGCATTTAATACTCATCTGAAAAGGCATAAAATAATTAACTGGTCAGTGCGGTTTCAAAAAAAAAGTCATTAAGGAATAACGTAGTCCATAGATAGAAGTAATGAAATGGATAAGTCTTACAGGCTCTTTAATAACAATGTATTGAGGGTATTGTGATAGGATGATTAGGAAATTAATTGCTTTCGGTTGAAACCATTTCTCCTAATATAATATTGTTCATAGTTATCATAGCTTTAGTGTAAAATAGAGATTGTTTGATTGTAACCAAGCAGGATAGACTATTAGGCAGAATAACAGTTATTCTCTGTTTTCTTTTGAAACCTGAAGGCTTGAAAGTTGTGATAGTAAGAATGAAAATGTGTTTAAGATTTGACCTATTTGATGTAATGTGTGAATTATTTTGTTTTCTTATAGGACAAATGACTCAGCTGTGTGACCTCATCAACAAGAGTGGAGAGCTGCTGGCTAAAAACCTCTCTCACTTGGATACAGTGCTAGGTGCGTTGGATGTGCAGGAACATTCTCTGGGAGTCTTGGCAGTATTGTAAGTTCCAAATGATTGCCTTTGTATAAATTGGACATGATTGAGGTTTTATGTAATAAAATTTGGATCCTTGTTCCTGTTCTCATAAAGTACCAAAGTGAATAGTTAAGTGTCTTGGGGGAATTTCACTACATAAAGATTGCTATTTCGACATAGTCATGCAGGTTGCTCATTGAAGTCAGTAATATCTTCATAGTGGCCTCTTAGCTATGTGGTAGGAAATTAGCACAGGAGGACAGTGGCATAGCAGATGGTTCTGCCATTGCACAGCTCCAGCAGTTCAGGACCCAGGTTCAATTCTGGCCTCGGGTCTGCCTGTGTTGAGTTTGCACGTTCTTCCAATGACCAAGGGGGTTAACCACAGGAGCTCCGATTTCTTCCCATATCCCAAATACTTGCTGATGGGTTAATTGGTTACCATAAATTGCCATTAGTGTAGGTGGGTGGCAGAAGAATCTTGAAGTAGGTCGATTAGATGAAGTGTTCACATTCACATCATTCGTGATTTTGGAAGAGGAATGTGCTCACATTTCACAATTTTAAGTAAAATTGAATTGTTTTGATATACCACCAATGAAAATCAAATGATGCTGGTACATTACTATTTTTAATTTTCATTCTGTATGTATGTGAAATTTTCTATGCCCAGTATCCCAGATTTTGAGACGTTATTCTCCCAAGTTCAGCTTTTCATTAGCACTTGTAATGGTGAACATATCAGATATGCAACAGATACCTGTAAGTATCCCTAAATCCACATCAACAGTGAGCTTTTGCAAAGTAATCAGATGCAACTTTAGATCAACTCGTGCATTTTCTTTTCTTTTTTTCTAGTTGCAGGTCTTTGTCATCAGTTGACAAATGCTTTAGTAGAAAGAAAACAGGTAAAGATTTTTCTAATATTTCATGTTTTCAAGCTTGTTTCTGTCTTCGAATCAAATTACTTAAACATGCTAGTAACTATCCTTATGTACTTAGTCTGCTTCCTATTTGACTTTTCTCTCTCTAAGTTTGGAGATTTGCAAACATTTTTTGCATCTTAGCAGTAAAGGGCATTGGTAGAGATGTGGTGTAAGCTAACTAAGTTTAATTATGAAGCATGGGGAGAATTAAGGGTTGGCGGTGAAAGTTAAAAATAAATTTTGGCGAAATCAGGTTTGAGGCCAAGCTATTTTAAATAGATACTGAAAAGATGTGCAGGGCTCTGAAGAAAGAGTCAAGACGTGGAACTAATTAGACTAGATCCTTCTTTTAGAAACTGCAGCAAAAGATAAACTGCTGGAAAAACTCCACAGGCCGAGTGGTGTTTGTGGAGGCAAAGGGATGGTCTACTTTCAGAATCTGTGCAGTCAAGGTGGTTTGATTGGCTGACTTCTCTGTTCTATGATTCTATTATATAAAACTTAAGTTTATTTCCCAAGAATTAGTAGGTACCCATTTTAACTATAGTGGGTGTATCAGAATCCAGTAAATGTTTCTGCTTGTTGGATTTCAGTAATTTGGGCCATGGGGAAAGACTTTTGCGTGTCCATAAATCATATTATACTATCTCCATGCACAATAATGTGGCCTCCCAAAGGAATATCATGTAAATAAACTATTTATATGAAATCTTTCCAAGAGAGATTTTCCATGAGAAAGTTCCATAGTTGCATGAAATTATTGGATTTTTCCACTTGGATGCCAAGAGTACAGGTGAAATCCTGATGTACATTTGTTTATACTATATAAAAACAAATAATTTTGATGTACAGAATGATTAAATATAGCTTATTTGGCTGAAGTCCAATTACCCAGGCAATCAAATGCGATGTAAAGGGCTTATTGTTTTAGATTGTAAGCTAGGTTATCAAATCTTTTCGTAACATTGATATTTTTTTAAATGGTTTACATGTTGGATAAACTGTATCATTCATAAAAAATGTTGCACTATTGAGTAATATATGAAATTTAAATTTGTAATGTATGGTATGTAATAGTAAATAACATTTTGTAGGCTTAAAGTACTTTGTTTCTTGCCAGTTCTTTACTATCTTATGGTCTGAATCCAGTTTGGCTTTGTGTGTCAGTGGGCTCTTTGTTCCTGGGAGTATTTTTGCCAAGACAGTCACATCAACACAGAGGTCCACATATATATTCAGTTGCAGTATCAGGAATGGGAACCATAGTGTGATTTAAGTTGCATAACTGATGTTAGGGTGAATGTGTCTACTTAAGGATAAATGGATATTTTTGTTTTAAAAGCCACTGCGGGGCATTAGCATTCTGAAACAGGCCATAGACAAGATGCAGATGAATACAAACCAACTTACCTCTGTTCATGCTGATCTCTGCCAGGTAAGATGACCTCTTCTGTTCACTTTCTTGTGTACAAATGGTCTATGTGTTAGGCACAAAAATTCTTGTGCCTAGAAATTCAATCATATAGCATTTAATTTTAGCATCACACAATTGAAAGTTGATTTTTTTCTGTGAATGAAGATTCCTTAGACAGCACCTTCCAAACCCACTACCAGCTAGAAGGACAAGGGCAGCAGTAACATGGGAAGACCACCACCTGAAGGTTGCCCTCCAAACGCACACCATTGTGACTTGGAAGTATATCACCTTTCCTTCACTGTTGCTGGGTCAAAATCCTGAAACTTCCTTAACATTGTGGGTATACCCGCACCTCAAGGACTGTAGTTGTTCAAGAAGGCAGCTCACCACCACCTTCTCAAGGGCAATTAAGTACTTGCTCAGCCTCTAAAGACCACACCCCTTGAATGATTTTTTTAAAAAAAGGCATGATAATGATAATTTAGGATTTATTTTGTATCACACAAAAATTAAACACAGCACTTTCTGTTGTGAGTCACCCTTGTGACCCTAATGAGATTCTTGCATTGGGTCTGCATGAGGTGATGTCACAAGTATTTGACTGTCCTTAATGGAACATTTATTCATCAACACATTCCTTCCAATTGCAATTAATGTAATGCAACCAAACCAAGTCAACATGGTTTTACAAAAGGTGTTATGTAGAGTTCTTCGATGGTGTAACGAGTATAGAGATAGATGGGAATCTGTAGATATAGTGTACTTGGATTTACAGAAGTCATTTAGCAAGTTAATGCATAAAGCACTCCATCATAAGTTAAAAGTTCACAGTGTTGGGGGATATATGATTACATAGATTGAAGTCCGATTATCACATAGAAAATGGAGTTGAAATAAATGGGTCTTTTTCAGACTGGAAGGATATAACTAGTGAAATGACCAGGGAACAAATCTTGACTCTCAATAATTTACAATCTATATTACTGATTTGGAGGAGGATGCAGAGTGTAAGGTATCCAAGTTTGCTGATGACACAAAAATGATTGGGAGGGCATGCTGCAATGAGGATGTTTGCAGCAAGATGTAGATTGGTTGAATGAATGGGAGAAGATTCGGTAAATGGAATGTAGTGTGGGGTAAGAGGCAGACTATTAGTTAACCTGTGAGAGATTCCAAATAAGTGACGTACAGAGGGATCTAGTTGTTCTTGTGCATGAATCATGACAGGTTAGCAGGCAAGTGCAGTGAGTAGTTGGAAAAGCAAATGGCATATTGACCTTTATTGGCGTTTAGAAATTGAGGAGTATTATTACAATTCTACTAGGTGTTGGTGAGGCCGCATCTGCAGTACGGTGTACAGTTTTGATAGCCTTATTTGAGAATGCATGTACCAGTATTGGTAGCAGTCCAGAAGATATTCGCTTGACTAATTCCTAGGTTGAGAGGATTTTCCTTTATGAACCACTAAAGAATTTGGATCTCTTCTTAAGAGTTTAGAAGAATGAGAGGGTGATCTTGTAACATCCTAAGGGGGCATGACAAGGTAAATGTTGAGATGTTTTTACTCGTGGGATGGTCTCAATCCAGAGGACATAGTAAGATCAACACATCATCATTTAAAACTGATGTTTGCAGGAAATGCTACTTGTGCAGAATGTAGTAAATCTCTGGAGTTCTCTACCCTCGAGGGTTGTGGAGGTATTTTTTTGTTTAGAAGAAGGTAGATACATTTTTGAAAAATCAGCAGATTGGGGGCAATGGGAAACTAGCTTTGCAGAAGAGTAGAGGCCTGGGCAGATCAGCCTTGATTATATCAAATGGTGATGCAGGCTTGAGGCACCGGGTAGCTTGTCCCGCTCCTATTTTCATATGTCCTTGCATTCATTTAATGTTTATATTGTTGAATATGTGCTTTTTAAAAGTGATGAACTATCTGAAATGAATCTAATTCACCTTTTAAGAATTGTTGTTTTTGGAACTTGCTCTGTTGTAAGATCTTCAACACATTTGGAACTGAATTCATTTAGCAACCTTTAGAATCATGCAATTGGGCCCCATAGAAACAGGCCCATCAGCCCACTGGTTCTCTACAGACCATCGTGTCTGTCTATACTAATCCCACTTGCCTGCATTAATTCCATTATCACTCTACGCCTTACTCATTCATACCCTGTCTAGATGCCTCTTAAATGTTGTTACTGATCCTGACTCCACCACCTCTTCTGGCAGCTCACGCCAAACACCAACTACTCTTTGTGTGAAAAATTTACCCTTCAGTTCCCCTTTAAATCTCCTCCCTCTCACCTTAAGCCTATGTCCTCTAGTTTCAGCATCCCTTTATTTCAGTAAATATTAATTCCTGTAAGCTGTCATATATTTTACTGTGGTTAAAGACTTAGTTTAGTTTCACAGGATTCTTCTTCCACATAAATACTAAACATAGGTACACTTCAACATAACAACAGGAAACTTGATCAGCAGCAGAATTTCATACAATCTTACTACTTTTTTACAAACAAACAACCTTAATTTATCATCAATGGAAAAGTCTACATTTCAGAATAATTTTTCATGCTGTCAAGTTTAATTATTTAGCCTTTTAGTTTGACAAACAAAATCTGCTCTGTAACTTGAATCTGTAATTTAAACATCAGACATTGGCTTTTGCATTGATGTTGCTTACATAAATTAGATTTTCAATTCTAAAGTTGAAGAGTGATAGTGAAAAGAATTTTGTTTTACTTAAGATGCCTTTCTCTTCCCATTTATAGCTTTGCCTCCTAGCGAAATGCTTTAACCCTGCTATTCCCTACCTGGAAGTGGATATGACTGATATTTGTAAAGAAAATGGAGCTTATGATGCCAAGCACTTTTTATGTTATTATTATTATGGTGGTATGATCTATACAGGACTCAAGAACTTCGAGCGGGCACTATATTTCTACGAACAGGTAAAAATTGACTGTATAAACTTGTCTGATTACTTCAAAGAAGTTATCTAAAGAAACCAAAGCTGAGTAATTGTTTACTGAATAGGGTGCATCATATTACAGCTATTGTAAAACTGCTCTGCAATTTTTCTATGTTATATTAACAGTGACTTGCTTGTACCTCCAACCTACACTTCTGGATGAACTATGCACTAAGGATGTAACTCTGGGCTTAGTGCCTTTTCATTCTTGATAAATTAATGAAAACTTCACATTGTAGCAGCCAGGAAAGGGGTCCTTTTATCACTTTTATTGCTGCACATCATTTTCTTCGACAGTTCCCTGACACTGAGACTGACTTGGTTCCACACCAGTTCGGTGGATTTTGAGGCAGCTAATGTCGGACCCATATGGGGTAGTGTCTGTGTGATGAGGTTGGTGGGTGAATGGGTAGTCCTCTTCTGCTGGTTGAGGAGAGGTTCTTTATGCTCCAAACAAATGGACCTAAGGTTCTCAATGCCACTCCAAATGTTGCTGCTCCATTTGGAGAGGGCATGGGCCAGGAGTCCCAAGAGTTAGTGGGAATGTTATACGTTTTTGTTAAAGGAGGCTTGAGATATCCTTGAAGTGCTATTTTCGTCCTCCTGGAGATTGCTTGAAGAGGCAAAGTACTAAGTAGAGGACTTGTTTTGGAAATCTGATGCCAGAAATGTGGACAATGTATGGCTTGCTCAGTGGAGGTTGTTGAATGTGATATGTTGTTCAGTGTTGGGGATGTTGGCCTGAGTGAGTGCTTTGACATTGATTTGCTTTTCCTTTCAGCGGATTCAGAGAATTTTCAGTGGTAGCATTGGTGGTGTTTCTGCAGTACTACAGGTGCTTGCTCTATGTTGTCCATCTTGCTGAAAATGGAGGGTAAGGATCACTGTTGCTTGGTAGACCATGAGTTTGGTGTTGGGTTTGAATTCTCGGAGCACTCTGTTCCCCAGCTAACTAAAGATTATGCTAGAGGTGATGATGGGTTTTATCAATGGTCTGCCCTTGCTGTTAGGCTTCTGACACGTGGGCACTGCTCCAGATTTTCCAACGTTTCCCCATAGATCTTGGTTGACAGGAGATTGCTATGTAGTGTGTGTGGATTCTGTAAAGGATGTTTATCTTTCAGATGTTTAATGTGCCTATTCTCTCATATGCTTTGGTGAAGATAGCAATGATTGTTTGCTTCTCAACCTCTGAGTATGCGCATCCACGAGCCCTGTCTGTTTACTGTAATTTAGTGACTGAGGTTGGGCTGATCTTAGTTCTGGAGTGGCATTGTGGTGGTTGAACAATTTTCCATCTGTCCTATAGATAAGCTCTACCCCAGCTGGGGGCAGCTTGAAGGTGAGGTGAAGCATTATGGCAAGGAAAATTGAGAAGAGGGCTGCTGTGGTAGCTCATCCTTGATTTAAAGACTTGGGACATTACACTGAAGGCAGCAGGGGAAAGCTATCTTTGGTTATATTAATCTGATTCATTGTTAATTCCAATGTATAGCTTGACCTCCACGTGTAAGTGCTGAAATTAGATTGTTGAAGTACTCTTTAACAAATGGAAGCTTTTTGTCCCCCCTCAGGCTATAACAACTCCAGCCATGGCAGTCAGTCATATTATGTTGGAATCTTATAAAAAGTACATACTTGTCTCCTTGATTCTGCATGGAAAGGTTCAGCAACTGCCCAAGTACACCTCACAGATAGTGGGAAGATTCATTAAGGTGAGATTGCATATTTTGGAGGAAAGAACATCTGACGTCTAACTTTGACTAACAATTACTTTGAGAAAATATTTATTTTAGTAAATGAGAAAGGATTTTTGGTAACAATACCTTCTGAACTGTACAATTGTCAATATATTGCATATCTTTTAGATATTACCTCCAAACTTCCATCCTTGGTGTTTGTAGGTAACAGATACTAATATTCAATTTAATAGTTTATTTATAAATGAAAAATGAAGATTTGTTTAATGTATGCTGTTTATTTTTTACATTTAATTTCAGTTTAGTTTTGAAGTCCAGCCAATTCATGCTCTCAATCATAAGCTTTTAAATATGAAGGTTTGGGGTTAGGAAGTTCGGAATTATATTTAGGGATGACTTGATTTAGATGTCGAGCTACATTGTGCTTGGAAGCTAAATCGCACGCTGTATTTCTTTGATGCATTTAACTGTCTTTACTATTCCTCTGCCCTCTTAACCATTCTGTAACCCAGGCTTGACATTTTGGTTAAGTTCACAGCTGCCTACTCTTTTTCTTCATTGGTATGCTTTGAGGAGCCCATTGAAGCGCTCATCACTACCATATGAACAGGGATTAGCCAACCTGGCCCATTTCTCTGCCTCATCAACCTTTCTACTCAGGTTAATTTCCAACAATACTTGGGTTTCTTTTGTGTTTTCTGCTCCTAACACCTGTCTTTCAAACCAGCTGTCAGGCATTACAGATGCACCACCTAATCTACCTTTATTAGTCAGCAAATTAGGAATTCATCCTTAATCACCTATGCCAAAGACAAGAAATTCTAAAGTATGGGTGTTGAACTGTGCTTCCAAAATTGCTTTGAAGCCAATGAAACTGACATTTTGAAGTAGCATACAAAATGTACAGGCACATATGTTGTACATTGAATACATGTGGCTAAGGAAGTATTTTAAAAGCTTCCCCAAAACATGTCTCCAATCAATTACCTTTGTTAATTCACCCAAAACAGCCTGCTGCCTGGTTCTTTACTGTAGAGCGCTTAAAGAATTAGTTTATTGGATTAGGAAGCCAGAGACATACTAATGATATGGAGATAAAGTTTAGATTGCACTACAGAAACACAATTTAAATTCAATTCAGTAAATAATTAGAATACCAAGTTAGCCGCAACATTGGTGACCATGAAACTCCTGGATTGTCATAAGAATCCATCTAGTCTGCTGGTACCTATAATGAAGGTAATCTGCCATCATTTCCTGGCCTGCATGTCACCCAGTGCTCTGCTATTGTAGTTGACATTTGAATTAGTCTGGCTAGCCATTTGATTCCAGGCCATTTAGAGATGGGGGATAAATGCTGGTCATGCCAAAAGTGGCCACATCGTGTGAATAGATTTAATTTAAATATAGGACATTTATCCTAATTAATTTTAAAATAATGATTAAAAATGGAACATGCTGGAAACACTCATTAGGTCGGGCAGCGTCTGTGGACGGAGAAACAGAGTTCAGATTCTGTGTTGAAGATCCTTTCTTGCATTTAAAGTACAAAATCTTTGAACTGAAGCATTAACTCTGTTTCCCTTTCCACAGATGCTGCCTGACCTGCAGAGCGTTTGTTTTTGTTTCAGATTTCCAGCATCCAAACAGTTTTTTTTGATTTTTATTTAAAATAGTGCAAATTGTTTATGCTTCATTCTCTTTCATTTAAAAAAAAGCTCAGAGAAATATATACGTCAAAGTAACTAAGCGTGTCCATTACTTGGTTAATTTTGACTATTTATTTTAATATTTGTGCTCTTTCCCCTGCTGCCCTTTGGTTTGATTTAATTCAGATGTGGACTGGCACATGATGTAAACTGTTGAACACCTTGTGAGCAGCACGGCTGACATGATGATAGTAGTGCTGAGGAAAAAGTGACTGGGAGATGGTGCCTACAATGGTAAAGTCCAAAAGTTACCATTTGAAAATTCTACGAATGTGTTGCTGCTTAAAGGTTACTTTCCTTTCTGGTTGCCCTGTATAATGTTTTAGTATCACCCCTATTCATTTCCATGTTTGTATTAATAAACTGTAGGAAACTGTCACTGTCCATTCTATGTACACTAATACAAACTGGGTGTAATATACAGCACAGAATATACGAGACAAGTCGATCTGTGTAGCTTTACAGACTTCTTTTGTCATAGTAAGGAATGCTTTTATTCTGGACATTTTATTAAGGACATTAATTTATTCCAAATACAAAAGTAATAGAAAAGGTATTCAAAAGGAAAAAGCATTTTCAAAAAAATAAGAAAAGTGCTTGATAAGCTGGCTAGTTAATGCAATGAAACTTCAGTGCCAGTTTGTCTCTTTTCTTTGTCCTGTCCTTAAGGTGCAAATTCCTCTTGGGAACTGTCCGAAGGGGATAGAGAGGAGTTTATTTTTAAAATTGCTCAGTTGGAGTCACAGGATTGTGCAAGGGAAGGGAATTTGACTACTTTCCTCCTTGCATTTAAACATTGAAACTGGTAGTTCAATCCCTAATTATTGCAGATTTAAAAGTGTGGTTTGATTCAAATTGAGACTTATGTAAATTAGAAATGCAGGAAGCATGACAATTGGAAGTACCCTTCCCAGAAGCTGATAATTGACTGTGGGATGCGCTGAGGGCAGAGATCGTAGTTTTGAGGAAATATAATTGGGAGCTGTTATATACAATGGAGCAATTTGAAAGTTGCTCCTTGCAAATTTATCAAACTCTCTTCAGTTTGATAATTTTTGTTGTTCTTCTGCCCTTTAACATCTCATCTATTCACTTTCTATTTTTATATTTGAACTGTGGAGAGAGGAGGAATTGAGGTTTAGGAATGCTGGGATTTTTTGCTAGCATTAGAATTGGGAGATGGGGTTGGTTTTTGTAGCCCCAAGAGGATCTGTTACGGTTCTTAAAAAGCTTTGAATTCACCCACAGTGTGAATGAGAAATGTCCTTTGTTAATAACGAGGAGCGGCGATTTGTTTTTGAGGTTTGTGTTGTGAAGTAGCTAATTGGTGTGGTTCTGTAGAAATAATTGTAATTGAAATCTAATGTAAATGAAAACACATTATATCTATGTGTGTCCTACAGCATGAGAAAGTGTATACACTTGTATTGAAAGAATAATTATTCACAGAGAAATCTAATGTTTAGATTTCACTATTCTATGAATCGCTCAAAGTTTGTCAGAGATTATAATCAGTGCAATAAAACTTGATGGGAAATGCTCAAGTAGCAATTCTCAGTTGCCAAAACTGACATGGGAAGTAAGGTTTATGAATTGGAGTTTGTTTCCCCAAGTTAGGGAACAGGAGGAGGTGGAGCTATTATTTTAATTCTACATTAACGTTAATAAGTTCCAGTCTTTGTTCTGTCACAGGATACTTGCTCGACAAGAAACTGTACATTGATGCTCTATTTGGGCACCACCAGAACCACTTGACCTCAGACATTATTGCTTTGGTCCAAATGTAAACAGAAGTTTGAACTGAATTCCAAATATACGGCCCTTTTCATGTAGCCGTTGGTAAATTATGATTTGAAAATGCTGAATGGGAACATGTATAGACACGTAACGTGAAAATCTAGGTTCAGTGAAAAGTTGTTCCTTTTTGTCCTCTGAATTGGCAAGGTTATTATTACTTCATTAAATTGTCTTTTAGAATAATGATTTCTATATTCTATTGACCATTGCATTAC
>JARFYF010000112.1:9750985-9762051 GCA_030265395.1 Rhina ancylostomus | reverse complement strand
TCCTTTTTACCATGTTTCGAGATTGTGCAACTCCAGAGCGTTTTTATCATCAGTCTTATTCTCCAGAGTTTGATGCTCATAAGATTCACGCTGTGATTTAGGAGGTGGGTGATTATTGTTAGCTGTGCTGCTCACAAAAGCATCTTCAACTGGTGCCCTTATAATGGAGAAGTTCAAATGACAGCAGAGGAAATATATAAATGTTAAAATATGTATGATTAATAAGGGAACCATCTTAGCTTGCATGTAAGATGAATAATTAAAGTCTATTATGCACCATGAATGTTTTTTGTTAAAATATTCATGTTTACAATATATAGTTTTATATTTCTGTTTCTGTATCAATGAGGTAAACTGAATCTTGTGTTGTCTGTCCTTCAACAGCCTCTTAGTAATGCCTATCATGAATTAGCACAAGTGTATGCAACAAATAACCCTGCAGAACTTCGAAATGTTGTGAACAAACACAATGAAACATTCACAAGAGATAATAACATGGGACTGGTCAAACAATGCTTGTCTTCTCTTTATAAAAAGAACATTCAAAGATTAACAAAGGTAAGACGTGTATATGCATAAATTGCACTATACATCAAGACATAGAGATAACTAACAATCAGTATATAGGTCTCTTTCAGCATGCTTAAGAGCTGCAAATTCTTGCAGTGACAATATAATTCTGTATTTCTTCTAAAATAGTCACTCACCCACCCCAAAGTCTTAATCTTGAAATATTTTACCTTAATAATGGTTGGCTTTGTAATTTGTTCTCAATTACTTCAGTCACTAGACAGAAATGCAACTTTTTTAACCGGTGTAAGAGATCTCTAAAAGTTGTGTTCACCTGGTTATGCCTTTAAAGACTAAGAGAAGCTTCATTTCAATGAGAAAGGCATTGTGGAAAATACTGCAAAATTATCAATCAGTGAACAGTCAAGAAAAAAGCTGGGGGGCTTGTAATTTATGGAATTTTGCAATGTTTCCGTTCACTTATGAAGCGTGTATCCTTGCAACTTTGTAGTAGTTCTATCCTGATTCTTAATTGGAACATGGGCATAATATACATGCTATTTGCATTGAAGTTCAGGTCGTAGCCTCCATTATTAGGGCTGTTATCTGCAAGGAAATGTGCAGACTTGAGGAGTGACTTTAAGGGAGAAGATAGAAACATTAAAAATGTGTTTGCGTGGCTGGCAAATGAGAGAAAGGGAGAGAAGGTGATATTAGTAACAACCTTTCTGTAATTTGTAAATAGTGTCAAACCTAGTAAAGTAAGAGTTGTACATTAAAGCAAAAGGGGTTTCATCTATACTGGTCTCTTAATTGTCAGTTGCACCTGTTGTCAATGCTGATACACTTGTTTCTTTCTCTCTTTACGGAAAAACTCAAATTTTGACATCTCCTGATGTTCAAATGCCTATCCAATAAGTGGTCTTTTCAATGCAATGAGGTTCTGTATTCCATCGTTAGGAGTGGCACAGTGGTGCAGCAGTTAGTGCTGCTGACTCAGTTTTTGGGACCCAGGTTCAATCCTGACCTTGATGCTGTCTGCAGGGAGCTTGCATGTTTCTTCTGTGACCATGTGACTTTCCTTCCACATGCCAAGGATGTGCTGGTAGGTAATCAGTGACTGGAAATTACCTCTGGTGTAGGTTGTTGGCAAACATAATGAAAAGAAAGTTGATGTTCATATGTGAGAGAGAATTAAGTTGCACGGTATGGAGAAATAAAGAGAGGGAAAATTAGGAATTTGTATGTGTTGTCAGATGAGGGCTTCTACTACATTGGTTCTGCTGGGCAGAGTATATGTCAATAGAGAAACAAAAGTTTTGGAGGAGAAAATAGGTGGAAAAGCCATGCATATTGAAAAATTCAACAGTGGATTTCTGTGCTTATGAACTTTCCATGAAAGATAATATTATTGTACCATTCAACGTGATGACACGAGATGCAAATATGCAGGGCATATCCATGTGAAGCTGTGCTTACTCACATATTTAATGGATATGTCCACTCTAATAAATGGACAGAAGAGGGGGAAACTACTGCTGTAAGATGTAGAGGACAGGGAAATTAAGACTACTTTTAGAATCTATTGTCTAATCCAATACAAGGAATTTAACTGAAACCAAGACATTCCTGATTTGTGTTTCTCACTGATTAACCACATACTGTATGTGTTGGTGAACAGATTCATCGAAAGCTCAAAAGCATTTTACAGGAATGAACTTGGTTGTCAAACTTCAAGATTTGGTATCTGAATAGCTCCTGAAAATATTGGTTAATTCCTAAAAAGATTGTTTTTTACAGGATGCAGTAATCTTTTATATCAAGTATCTGGTGTTATTATGTATTAATTTTTTTTACAGGAAGGCAGTTCTTGTGCTGTAGATTATATTAATTTCAATGGAGAGCATACACCTATAGCATTAGCTGTACAGATAACGGGTCTATTGTACTAAGATCTTCTGTTATTATGTTAAAAAGTATCTTGTTTTTAATTGCAGACGTTCTTGACGTTGTCCTTGCAAGACATGGCTAGTAGAGTACAATTATCAGGTGCTCAGGAAGCGGAGAAGTATGTACTTCACATGGTAAGGCTTTTTGTGTAGAAAATGGTTTAAAAGATTATAGGTTAACAGACTTGAGGAATCAACTATAATTTGTTGAAAAAGGGGAGGTAGAGTTATAAAGGCCAACAACATTTTGCATTTTGTAAACTAGAGTAAATTCAAAAACAGAAAATAAATCCATGTGAAATGTTGGCTGGATACAGTAAAGAACAACATGCAGTTTTGACTATTCCACGGGACTTTGTCACAAGAAATGTGCCATATACATTCAACTTGGTTCTACTAAAGCTGGAAATTATAGTGGGGAGGTATTTGTACTGTTGGGACTATATGATTCTAAGAAGATTAATGGAATTATTTTCTGAAATTTGAAAAGGTTTTGAAAGAGAGAGATGATTATATCTAGATAAGCAAGTGGGTAGGAGGAAGTTATTTTAAAATTGTTACCAAGAAAATTGAAATGTCCTTGCCCATTGAGGTTAGGATGCTTTGAGAGAATTGGTTGTTGAAGTAGATCACTTCATCTTGTAATGGAATACTAAATTGGTCCTTAGAGGGTAGGGAAATGCATGGTTATTGGAAGAAGGCAGTACAAGGGAAATAGATTAGAATTCCTGCATTAGAGACCCAGCCATGAAATGATGGGCCCAATGAATACCTCTAGTGGTTCCTAATAGATTCCATGAATGTTCAAGTAGCAGTTAACAGGCTCTCCAAATATGTTTGTTTACCTCAAAACTCAGAAGGTGTTGTCTGACTTTAATGATGAGGCTGGATTTTCTCCTGTTTCATCTGGTCTTTGGTATATCAGGGTGGGAAGGTGACAGAAAATTGAATCTGCAGCAATCCTGCCAGCTCATGGCCATTGCTAGGATTTTCTGCTGACATTGAAGTCTGAACACATCTGCTCAAATGGGGGCAGGGGTGGGGGGCGTAATCAGAGTGGGCAGTGGTGATAACTATTCCAGCTGTAGCAACCTGCAACATTAGCAATACAAATAACTACAGCTAATCAACCATTGAAGCAGTGTATAGGAAACGCCCGAGTGATTTCCTTCCTTTAAGCAATAATTTAAATTATTTTGATACAGTTGATCCTACTCTTGAACTATCGGACAGACAGCTGTTGCCAGGCCACTACTGGAGGGGTTTGAGGCCTTCAGCATCCATTTTCTCCCAGTATCCTCTTCCTGATGTTGTGGGATCCTCAGTTCAGTTTTCTGGGGTTGTCAGTGGGTTCATTGGGAAATGCAACACCTGCTTTATCAAAAAGTGGTGTACCTACTAAACTGGATAACCCTCGCTGGTAATGTGATGAGTATCATACTAAATGGGTATAGATACACTAACATCAGATGTCCTGCTCACTTGTGGGTTGTAAGTACGTTCCAATAGAAGAAGCAAAATCCTTTGGATTATTTTTCAGGATCGAATTGAGGATAAACTTATGACATGTGCAGTAATTAGTTGGGATATGGAGATGCAGGGTCATGGCAAATTTTGTTCACTGGGGAATAATACTGAGGATTTAGCTTTCCACAAAATAGAATGCTGCCGATTTATATAACGTGGTTTGTCTTCACTTCAGAGATAATTATTTGTTCTTCTAATCTCTCTAATCTAGTAAAATGATATTACATTTGCTGATGAGAATAATTGGTCTTTTGATTTCATGAAATTAACTTTCTTTCAGATAGATGATGGGGAAATTTACGCTAGTATTAATCAGAAGGATGGTATGGTTAGTTTCCATGACAACCCAGAGAAATACAATAACCCAGCTATGCTTCTCAACATTGACCATGAGGTAACAAATAATTTATTGTAGTTAATCCATTTGATGTTGACATTTTGTTTCAGTCACTTATGGGATATGGATAGTTCTGCCAAGGCCAGCATTTATTTCTTTGCTGAAAGAATGGTGAGCTCTCTTCTTGAACTATTGCAGTCCTTCTGGTGAAATACTCCCTCAGTGGTATTGGTAGAATTTACATACAATGATGATGAATGAAAGGTGATGTGTATCCAAGTTGGGACATGTGACTTGGAGGGGAATTTGTCTTTTCATGTGGCTTCTGCCCTTGTTTTTCTGGCTGTGTGGTGGAATTTCAGTTTAATGGCCCTGATTCTCCATGGGACCTTCCATCATCTTTCGATTGACCCCATACTTCCCCAAAACTGCATGGCTGCGCACCATTCAATACACTGTAAAAAAAAGACTGGCTGGCTGGTACGCTCAGTTAACAAGATGCAACAACTTGCAGCTAAGTGGTACATAGAGACAAAAGAGTTTTAATACTTTCTGGATAGATTTATTTATCAGAAAACATAATCCTGAGAATAACAAATGTAATGTAGTTGTCATATTGATATTTAACTGATTATGTTGTCATTGTTTAATTTCCAGATGCAAAAATGTATAGAATTAGATGAAAAGCTGAAAGCAATGGATCAGGAAATTACTGTTAATCCACAGTTTGTACAGAAGGTAAGAAATGTGTGGAGAGAGTGGGCAACTTGGTAGCAATGTTGCTCCTATTGCCTATCCCCAAATATTCTTGGAATGTGGAGGTGGGTCACTTTGTCAAACCATTGTAGTCCATGTGGCCACAGTACATCCATGTTGACGTCTGGTAGAGAATTACAGGATTTTGATCTTGCAGCTAGGGAATAATGAAGATGATGTATTCAAGTCAGTCTAATTCAGAATTATCCATGCTGGATATTGTTTTCATGAGCCCTTAATTCTTTTGATGGAAGAAAACTTGTGTAGCATTTAATGACGTCCATTCAGTATGACAATGTTTTTTGCTAAAGTGAGAATGCCCAATGTGATAAAGTACCTTGAAGTGCCATACTGCAGCAGCACAATGGACCAACGTAGAAAACCCTGTGACTTGTTTTTCAACTTTTCTTGCAGAGCATGGGAACACAGGAAGATGACGTAGGAAGCAAGGCATCAAGTTATTCATAAAAGAAATTGTGAAGACACTGGGCAAGAGCAACAGCAACAAAAAGATACAAATGAAGAAGGTGGATCATCAGGATGGAAACCGAGGGAATGGATGTAGTTGCATGAACATCAGGAGAGCAAATCAACTGTTTTGATGAGAGATTCCCTCTGTTGTTAATGCTTTCAAACTTTTTCTTGGCAAAAGAATCTATGGGTAGGAATAAATCTATTGCTGTTTTATATATCATTGTTTCATGGTTAACGCCAGAGCTGTGTTAAATAAAACTGATCTCTGTTTCTCCATTTGGTTTCTATGCTTGCTTTTCTTTTGAACTCCACTGGAAAGTACTTTTGGTGAACTCAATTCATAAAGTGAGATTCTGTATACATTAAGCCAAGCAGATTTTCTGGATCATTGGATGTTAGTTCTGTTAATTCCCCAATAGATTTTTAATTCACCTTTTAAGATGTTACACAATATAACAATGAATTTTCCAGAGAACCCGGCAAGTGGAAAGGGAGTGTAGGAGTCAGGGCCCCTGTGAGTGCAGTGGAGCACAGCAAGCACCTGTTGAGTCAGATGCCAAACCATCGGGGTTTCCAAATGCTGGGGTAGCAGATTATTGGAGTTTTGCTGTACTACTCAATTTAATGGTGACTAAACAAAAATGGACAACTACAAAATGGGTTTCTGTTGGAATACAGTTGCTTGTTTTGGGATGATGCCTTGAGAAATACTCTTAAAAACATAGCATAGTACAGCACAGGAACAGGCCCTTCAGCCCTTGTTGTCTGTGCCAATCATGATCCCAAATTAAACTAATCCCATCTGCCTGCACATGATCCATATCCCTCCATTCCCTGCACGTTCATGTGCCAGCCTTTTAAATGGTACGATTGTGCTTGTTTCCCCACACCCCTGGCACTGCATTCCAGGCAACTACCACTCTTAGTGTTTTAAAAACCTTTTAAACTTCCTCCCTTTCACCTTAAATGCATGTCCTCTAATCATGTCCTTGGAAAAAGACTCCGACTATTGACCCTATCTATGCCTCTCATAATTTTATAAACCTCTATCAGGTCTCCCTTCAGCCTCTGATGCTCCAGAGAAAAATGATCAAAACTTGTCCAACTTCTTGTGGCTAATGCTCTCTAATCCAGGTGGCATCATGTTGAACCTCTTCTGAAAATCTGATGGGCATAGCCCATTTACAAGAACATACCTCTCCCCAAATGCACCTTGAAATTCAATAACCGAGCCATCAGCTTTTATTTATCTTACAATACCATGGCTCAACTGTATTTTGTGTTTGTAGATGTGCTGCGATGTGGCGTACAACTTGTTAGGATGGGGGACCAGACTGAAAAATCCTAAGTCCTTCCCAGAGCCATTCATGTGCAGCGTAATTCATTTTAACAATATTTAACCAGATACAGATAGTTTTAGTCATGTTTGTGAAGGGACAAATACTAGAATTTATTTGCAAGCTTGTTTCTGCTTGGATTGCTGCCAACATCAGCAACCCCATAACATTTCCCTATTTTAAAATGCATGGAATTTTGATTAATGGTTTGTGTTACTGGAAGCCAATTTAAGAGTTTAACAATGCATAAGGGCCAATAGTAGTTTGGATCTATACTAAAACAACCTCCCATCATCAATTTTTAAAACTTTAAAGATTAAAGTAGACATTCATTATTAAAGCTAATTTTCCAGTTTTCCTCCTTGATTTTGATTGCATGGCTTTGATTCTCATCACATGAAGAGCACCCATCAAAAGTTACCGAAATGTTCAGAGTTTGCATTCGCTGAATGTGCAGCACACTGTTCAAATTTTCCAACCACTCTTCCCCCCCCTCTGCCTGACTCCTATTAATAACAGGCTTCCAGGCTGATGTTTAAGCATAGTCCCATCGAGTTTACAGATCAGGTGTCAGAAGAGTAGTGGACCACCGACTGTGCACAGAGCTGCCACTGGTGTGTGGAAAACAAATCAAACATCTGACATCGGCAAAGCAGTTGCAAACTCATAGGACCATTTACTTTAGAAATTGAAGGAGCTTCTTTTCATAAAAGAAACAAATCATGAATATCCCAGGACTCCCTGGATACACCAAGTACCGAGACTTTGGTAGGGGTTGGGGAGAAGGATTGATGTATAGACCATGTCAGAGGAACAAATTTTGGAAGGTCAGATGTTTCAGGGGCTTTCTTTGGAAACTCGAAGATGGTGATTTTTTTTTCTCTCTGTGGCTACTGGCACCAACAAAACAGTGAATGGAAGAGCCATCCTCTTCCATTGTAATCTGTCTTCCTACCTCAGGAAAAACTCCCAACAACAGCATGAGTAATGCCCAGAACAAACAGGGCCTTCTCAAGCTACCCAGTAACCAAATGTCATGTTCCAAATTTGAGAGCGTGGTACTAAGGTTAGAGAGAGTTACATTTTTTTTCAACACTCCCTCACATATGCTGTTATCCAAGCAGACAGTCTGTCTATGAGATTCCAGCCACTGGCATTGATTCATTAACAGAATCCATCGGTTCTTCATTGTATGGATTTGTGATAACTTCCTGCCAGTTTGGAAATGGGTTAGACAATGCATGAGATGTCCAACCCTACCACCTTGCACTTTTTTGCTGGGATGATATGCTGGACATGTGCTTGAGAGCAAATGGAGTTTATCACTATTGCTAATACACAAGAAAATAGGAGCAGGCGTAGGCAACTCAGCCCATCAAGCCTCCCCACCATTCAATATGATCATGGATAATCTAAACTGGCCTCAACTCCTGTGCCAGTTTTCCATAACCCTCAATTCCTTGATCTTTCACCACCACCACCAAGAATTCCTGAGATCCACTACCCTCTGAGAGAAGAAATTTCTATGCACTTCACTTTTAAATTACTGCCTCTTATTTTGTAGCTACGTCCCCCTGTTCATGACTGCCCCACTAATGAAAACAATGCAACATCTACCCTGTCGAGTCCCCATAGGATCTTGCATGTTTGAATGAGGTCATCCCCTCATTCTTTTAAACTCCAAGGAATACAAATCCAAACTCTCTGGCTTTTCTTGATAGGACATACCTCTTATCCCAGGAATTAGGCTGGTGAGTAACTGCTTGGAGATGGGGAACAATGCTACAGATTTCACAAAGTCTCTGGATCATTGCATGATGCAAAACCAAATGGTCTGCGATGGCCTTAATGCTGCCAGCTAGTACTGACAATGTCATTGCAAGCTGGTTGTTGAGTAGTCAATTGCAATGTGTGTTTTTTTAAGGAGATTGTCGAATCTCATAAAAGTGCAGTTGTGTTTTCGGTAGCTTGGATTTTTAGAAGTTTAGTGCCCACACCAAAGGAGACTGTGCCAAGCTATTGCACCTCCAATCCACCTGGAGCTCTCTGCAAGGTTAGAGGCTCTGGGATGGTCTGGAAAGAAAAATCTAGCCTGCAGGCAGTTTGTTGTGCACTGTTGTTCAAGATGATAAAGATTTACTTGTGTTTTGAGATCAACATCATATAGTCACTCCAAGAGTTGGAGCTATTTAATGATAAATTCTGTATGAAGCAGAGCTCCTGCAGCAGCACCCACGTGAAGTCATGTAGATTGTCTACGTATAAATTCTCTTGTATGCAAATAACTATCCAAATACTTGAAGCATGCTTCCTTTTGTGCCTTAATTAACTGTTAACATTTTAGCATAATGTTGTAGATAAACTAAGACCATCTTTACATCCCTAGAACTGTGTGCCTGTTGTCAGAACATAGCAGTTTTCACATTGCTAAATACTGATTTTTTTTGCTGAGTAGATTCCGATGATTCTGTAGTTGTACTGGAAACACAATTATTTAGATGAAAAGTCAGAGCCTCACAGCGTGGAAAACAGACCAACTGCTTCCACACTGACCTTCAAGTAAGCATCTACAATAATTCTATATCAATCTTATTTCTCATCTTGCATTCTCTTCTCTCCCCCCCCCCCACTGATTCTTCTGCCATCTTACAGCAGGGTTAATTGGCGGTAGGAGAAAACTGGAGCACTGGGAGAAATCCACACAATCGCAGGAAGGACGTGCAAACTTCACACAGGCAGCACCCAAGGTCAGGATTGAACCTGGGTCTCTGGAACTGTGAGGCAGCATTGCCAACTGCTGCAGTGTCTATTGGTGAGACTGAATCAGTTATTGAATTGGAGGTGGGGCAGGACATATGACTGACTAAGCAGGTAAATGTACAGGAAATAAAGTTGGTTTATTCAGAAAACAAAAAAGGAGTAGAGGAAATGGAATCTACAGCAACCTGGAGAGAGGGTAACCTCGCCAGAAAGGTGCAGTGAGTGGTGAATAGTAACACATAAATTGTGTGTATGTGCATTGAATCAATCTCGGTCACTTTAAAGCAATATGATCATCACTTTTTAGTCACTAGAATCATCCAATCACCTCTAATTGGGCCGGCTACTGTGTCATCACTATAAGCAACCTAAAATTAAATGTGACTGGTAGCTAGTTAAGATTTCTGCTATCCGATTAAGGTCAGAAGAGGAATGTTCAGGGGAGATGTCAGAGGTAGGTTCTTTACACAGAGAGTGCTGGGTGCCTGGAACGCACTGCTGGGCGGTAGTTATAGAAGTTAATACAATAGGGACATTTAAAAGGCTCTTAGGTAGGCACATGGAAGTAAGAAAAATGGAGGGTTATGGGCTGTGCAGGAGGGAAGGGTTAGATTGATCATGGGGGAGATGTTCATATAGTTTGGCACAACTTTGTGGGCTGAAGGGCCCATACTGTGCTGTACTGTTCTGTGTTGATGAGGACAAGCATTTGAGTCTGGAAATATTCATGCTTGATGTTGTGATGAAGGGAATCGAAAGTTTCCACATTTTCTTAAAAGAATTATCTGAATAGCCTGAATTTATACTTTGGGAGCTTTGAAGATCTCGGAACAATTTTCCAAAGTTCCTATCCAAGCCACTAGGTGGAGTCTTCCTTGAAAGAGAGTTTGACCAAGTAAGTTTGACAGGGCTGAAACTAAACAGACTTCAATAACTCTGCTGCAGGCAGCTGGCTGAAGCCAGAACAACCTTGTCAAAATATAATGACCTAGGCAGAAGCAATTAAGGACTGTTTTGATTGCTCTGCTGAATTAATATGTTTGCAATCTATAATTTTGGGAGATTATTTCTTCAGCAAATTTATACCTCTAGTCCAAGAGTGGCAAGTATTTCTGGTTACAAGATAAGTTAAGATTTCTTTATTAGTCACATGTACAGTGGCATGCAAAAGTTTGTGCAACCCTGGTCAAAATTTCTGTTACTGTGAATAGTTAATTTTGACCAGGGGTGCCCAAACTTTTGCATGCCACTCTACATCGAAACACAGAGTGAAATCCATCTTTTTGCATAGTGTTCCGGGGGCAGCCCGCAAGTGTCGCCATGCTTCCGGCACCAACACAGCATGCCCACAACTTCCTAACCCGTACGTCTTTGGAATGTGGGAGGAAGCCGGAGCACCCGGAGGAAACCCACGCA
>JARFYF010000112.1:9374470-9385304 GCA_030265395.1 Rhina ancylostomus | reverse complement strand
TTTGAAGTCCAAGAGTTGAATGAATGACTGGGGTGCGCTGCCCCTTTAATAAACACAGTTCCCGCGCTGACGTCACGTGCAGGTAACGTGACCTTCCCGCGCGCAGGCTCCACTAGCCCAACAAAGAAGGAGTGCTCCACGCCATCTTATGTCGGGGCCTCCGACGACGCTCGCGATCGTGGGAGCCGGTTCGTGAAAGGTAAGTCGCCACAGGCACTTCAGACCTCATAGTGATGCTAAATAAACTAATCTCTAGTGGTATAGAGTCACTTGGTGGTTAGTAAGCGAATGCTTAAAATAAATGAGGTGACGCAAGGATGTTAAGGATATTTGAACAAACTGTAACTGTGACCCAAATATTAACATTTTATCTTGTTTCTTAATCAGTCAATCACTGAAAAGAATCTTTGGAGCAAATCAAAATGACACAACTACTGAGAAGACGCACACTGCTGTGGTATTAAGTGACCAGAGATGAGATTAAGTTGAATTATATCATGGGGTGATAAAGAATCATGCCTTGACTAATGCACTTTGATAAACTTCCATTTAATTGAAATGAAACCTGCTTTTGTTTAGACTTAGTTGTAAAGATTGAAAACTCATTGTGCTATTTGTTCAAGCAATCCTGACAATTTTCAATATAAGGGATCCTTTGGCATTTACAGTATGTGAGTCATGCAATTGATTGGTATAGAAAATCACCACCATGTTCAAAGATTTGTATCAGGCAAAATTGTACAAGACGTTGTTGAGGCTGCATTTGGAGTATTGTGTTCACTTTTGATCACCCTGCTGTAGGAAAGATTGAATTAAGCTGGAAAGAGTGCAAAAAAGATTTATAAGAATGTGGCCAGGACTCGAGAGACTGAGTTATAGAGAGAAGATGAGCACGTTAGGAAGTTATTCACTGGAATGTAAGAGACTTAAGGGTGATCTTATAGAGGTGTAAAAAGTCATGAGGAGCATAGTTAGGGCTAATTCACTCTTTTTCTCAGGGTTGTGGAATCAAGAACTTAGCGGGCTTAGGTTTAAGTTAGGAGGGAGAGGTTTAATAGAATCCTGAGGATGGTCTGTATATGGAATGAGCTGCCAGAGGAAGTGGTTGAGGTAGTTACATTAATAACATTTAAAAGACACTTGGACAGGTAGGAACAATTCAGAGGGATATGGACCAAGCAGGGGCAAATGGAACTAGCTTGGATTGGCATGTTAGTCAGCAGGGACCAGTTGGGCTGAAGGGCCTGTTTCCATGCCAGACCCAACTGCAGAAGCGTGCAACGTGCAGGAGCCCAGGAAGGCTTCAGTAGGGCTGGTCAGAGGAGGAAAGCCGAATGATTGTATCACGTGGGTGTATGTTAATGTGCTGCGCAATTACATTTATGTGAAAAGGTTTTCATTAAAGAAAACTCGTGACTTCACAGAAGGGTTACAGCAAAGGAGGAGGACATTCAGCCCAACTAGTCCATCCTGGCTGCACAAGGAAGCAAAAAGGATTTATAGTGTGGATTCCAAAGCCCATGAATTTTCTTCCAGTTCCTCCATGTCAAGTCAAGTTTATTGTCATGTGCACAGGTACAATGAAAAACTTGCTCGCAGCAGCATCACAGGCATGCAGGTACAGACAACACACAGAATATAAATCATACAAGACAGTGAAGCAAAAAAAGTGCACCAAACAAGGCATTAGTGCAAAAAAGCACAATCAGAGACAAATCCATGGTGGTGCTAGAGGTGGTCTGCAGTGTGGCATTGCTGAAGTGGGATTAGGTTTGTGTATCTGATGTACACATATACCAAGGTGCCCAGACATAATCTGTACACCATGTCTGTGACTTTCATGTACCTCTGTGTGCCCCATACATGGATGGTTTTGGGTAGTAATGCAGTAGATATGTGAAGCCCACTTCAACATTGGTAGAAGAGGCAAATTTTGTGACTTATTTGGGCTCACATCAGATTGGTCCATTTTCATGCTTAACTCCCATGTTGGCTATCCCTTGAGGGTGTCTGCCTTCGCTGATGACAGACATGACCTCTTCCTGTTCTCATCTCCCTTTCCCCATCCCCAGTCACGCACATAGTGACCTCATTACACCAACCACCCACCCTGCCCCACCCGATTTGATTTCTTGGTGACCATCTTCTGTTATGCCCACTACTTGTACTTACTCATAGCATCCAAGAACATTAAACTGATAGGCAGAGGCTGTTTGGCCCATTATGCCTGTACTAGCCTTGCAAGTGATGCACACCCAATCCCACCTTCCCTCACTAGGCCTGTATCCCCACCATTTATGGCTCTTCAGACATTGATCCAAGGACTGTTTAACCGTGATGAGAATTTCGGACTCTTCCAGACATCATTGAAGACCACAACTCTCTGGGTGAAAATGTATTTCTGATTTCCTCTCGCATGTAAGAACACTGTCTCCCTGTCCATCAAAACTTCTCTAAATCTTCCAGACCCCAGTCCTCCTTCAACCTTTTCACACCAAAAGAGACCCAGTCTATTCAAACCTTCCCGATGGATATAATCGCACATTTCTTCCATCATCCTTGTAAATTGTTTTGGACCCTCTCCAAGATGACAATGTTCTTATAATTTGGTGACCAGAACTGCACATAGCACTCCGGGTCTAATCAACCAAGGCTCAATGTCAATTTTACACCTATTTATTTTACTCCTCCAGAAATCGACCTCAGTATTTGACTTGTTTTGATTATAGTCTACTTTTAATGATTTGTGTATTTGTACTTTAAGATCACTTTGTTCTTTCTCCCCATTGATTTTTATATTTAAGTAATCTTGTTTTTCTCACTCTAGACTTTACCTCTCCTCTGGTCTTACCCATAAACTCCATTTAGCAGAGTTCATAACATAACATGATAGAGGTGTACAAAATATTAAGAGGAATAGATAGAGTAGACAGCCAGTGCCTCTTTCCCAGGGCATCAGTGCTCAATCCGAGAGGGCATGGCTTTTAAGTAATGGGTGGGAAGTTCAAGGGAGATATCAGAGGGAGGTTTTTCACCCAGAGAGTAGTTGGGGCATGGAATGTGCTGCCTGTGGTAGTGATGGAGGCAGGAACGTTGTCATGTTCAAGAAATTGTTAGATAAGCATATGGAGGAATTTAAAATAGGGGGATATGTGGGAGGAAGGGGTTAGATGGTCTTAGGTGACGTTTAAAGGTTGGCACAACATGGTGGGCTGAAGGGCCTGTATTGTGCTGTATTGTTTTATAGTTCTATGGTTCTATTTAAAGGGTGGCTATATTTAAGAAATCAGTATGAAGAGATACGCAGCAAATACCTCCCATTTATCTGTCATTTGCTTGTTCTCCAAGTTTATTAATGATGTCATGTTGGACAAGAACACAAGCAAACTGGAGCAGGAACAGATTATTCAGTCCCTCAAACCTTCCCTGCCACTCAGTGTGATCATGGCTGGTCTGCCCCTGGCCTCAGCTCTTCTTCTGTACCAATTGCACAATTCCCTGATATTGGCTCCTTAGTATTGAATCTTTTCCCCATCACTTTCTGAATTTGATATGCCTGCACTTGTGATTTTAGTTAAAAACTCTGAAAAGGTCAATAGAAATTGTGAATAATAATGGTCCCTCCACTGATCCTTGTGGGACACAACTTGAACCTTCTTTCATTCTGCATGGCTAGACTTTACCTCTCCTCTGGTTTTATCCACAAGCTCCATTTGACAGAATACATAGCGCTTGAAAGGAAGCTATATTTAATAGTTAATAAATGTTTGTAGCAAGTATTGTAAGAAATAGAATTAATGAAGGTAATTCCAAATAAAAAGCTTCCTTGATGTGCCCAGTGGAGCCAAGCCTTTGGTCCTGTGGTTCGTTTAAGGGAGTTTGGCAGAGGTCCATTGAGAGACTGCCTTCCATTTTCTGAAGCAACACTAAATGTATGTATTGTCATGTTTTTTGTCTGTCAGTGTGTTCAAAGGTTTTTGATGTGGTTTAGGGGAAAAAAAAGATAAGAGTAAGTTTCGAAGGAGTGTGTAGCAACTATTAGTTGACAATTTATACACAGGCGCAATTGTCAAAGTTAGCTGTTGCGTGTTTTAGACAAATATGCCAAATGCTTTCGCACCTCCAGGTTTTATAGCTCAGAAAGATATGTTAATGTGAATTTGTGTTCCTTGCAGGCTTGTCCCTTTACGGCCAATAAATTGTTATTTTTATTGCTCATTTGCTGACCGTTGAGAAGTAGAACTGTGATGTAATGATAAGAGCTGTAAATCTTAAACATCTCTATAAGCAGCTTTTCTTTTATCTATAAACTACATCTGAAGTTCTAGTAAAAAAAGACAACTGATTAAATATAGAAATATGAATTACTACGAAGCAGCTTATTGCATTTATGGTGCTTGGAAGCAGAAAAAAAACAGCAATATTTTATTAGTACTTTGTGTTTTACTTGGTTATTTATTGGTAAATGTACTCACTGACATACAAACAGAAAATGCAGGAAGCGTTCAGCAGGACAGGCAGCATTTGTAGAGAGAGAAAACCAGAATTAATTTCTTGGGGACAATGACCTTTTATCAGAAGTTCCTTTCACCAAATGCTCTGATGATAGGTTACTGAAACATTAACTCTGAAGCTCTCCACAGACGCTGCCTGACCCACTGAGTATCTCCACCATTTTCTGGTATTATTTCAGATTTCCAGCTTCTGCAGTTTTTCTTTTGCTTTTCAATTATTTACTGACATAAATGCTGTTAAATTTCATTTTATGGACCTACATAAATAATTTTTGTGATAAGCCAGACAATGTGCCTTTTTGCACGAAGAGTCAGATTTTAAATTAACATTTTGAATGAGTATGATGAAGCTGCTCCAGTCTCGATTACACCACTTACGACCATGGTTATGTCAACCTCATGAAGAATTATGAGTAGGATGTTAGATAAATATTTTACTAAGCTCTTTATAGATCTGGTAGCCAGCTTAATAAGGGGCAGGGAAAGGTATGTATTCAATGGCAGCTCATTAAACATTAGTGCCATTTACATAGAATTGTCATGGGAAGAGCTAGAAAACAGGAGTATGATTTATAGGTGATGCCTGTAACCTGTTTAGTAGTGCAGGTCCCATGACACGCATGGTATGACAACAGAAAATTGCCAATAATAAGTAATATCTGTTAATTTTAACTTTTGCTGTCCATGAACAGAATCTGATCTGTTTACACTGGTAGTTAG
Source organism: Rhina ancylostomus (assembly GCA_030265395.1). Taxonomy (NCBI): domain Eukaryota; kingdom Metazoa; phylum Chordata; class Chondrichthyes; order Rhinopristiformes; family Rhinidae; genus Rhina; species Rhina ancylostomus. The sequence continues at coordinate 9,380,070 of JARFYF010000112.1, read as the reverse complement.
AACATTAGAACAGTACAGCGCAGGAACAGGCCCTTCAGCCCACGATGTCTGTGCAGAACGCGATGATGAATTAAACTAAATCTCTTCTGCCTGTACGTGATCCAAATCCCTCCATTCCCTGCATGTTCACGTGTCTATCTAACAGCCTCTTAAACACCTCTATCGTATCTGCTTCCACCACCACCCCTGGCAGCACATTCCAGGCACCCACCGCTCTCTGTGTAAACAGAAAACCTGCCCCACACATCTCCTTTAAACTTTCCCCCTCTCACCTTAAAGGCATGTCCTCCAGTATTTGACATTTCTACTCTGGGAGAAAAAGACTGACTCTCTACCCTGTCTATGCCTCTCATAATTTTATAAACCTCCATCAGGTTTCCCCCCAGTCTCCGACTCTCCAAAGAAAACAACCCAAGTGTGTCCAACCTCTCCTTATAGCTCATTGCCCTCTAATGCCGGCAACATCCTGGTGAACCTCTTCTGCACCCTCTCCAAAGCCTCCACATCCTTCCTGTAATGGGGCGACCAGAACTGCACACAATAAATCATTGTGATTTGTTAATCCATCAGCCCTACATGTTATTGCCTGTGTGGCAGTCCAAGCTTGCTTAAGTTTAGACAGTCCAAGCGTGTCATGAATGCAATTGATGGTAGCTGTTCGCTCAAGGGTCAACTGTGAATACTCGCACCCTTCTGTGGAGGCAGGGAGAGCCCACTTACATTCTTTGAAGTGCAGTGTTGACAGCTGTACTTTATGTAGTATTTAACATTTATTGACTCTCTCTTGTGTAACATATCTACATTTCCTTACAACATAGAAGGAAGCCATTGTGACCTATTGAGTCCAGGCTGACTGACGGTAGTGTCTTATTTGCCACTCATTTTCCCTCTAAGCTATTCTCCTCACACTTCCACCAACTCCCCGCAGATTCTACCAATCGCCTACACGCGGGGGGGGTGGGGGGGGCGGTAATTTGCGTGACCAGTTAACTTACCACGCCTTTGGGATGTGGGAGAAAACCGGAGCACCAGAGGAAACTCACAAGGAGAGCACGCAAACTCCACACAGGCAGCACTGGGTGGCAGAATTGAGCCTGGGTCTCTGGAGCCTCTTATTAGGGACGCAAGAGAGACTGCGCATGCTGGAATCTCGAGCAACAAACAAGATGCCGGAGGAACTCAGCGAGTCAGGCAGCATTTGTGAGGGAGATAGACAAGTCAACATTTCAGGTTAAGACCCTTCATCTGGACTGAAAGCTAGAGGGGAGATAACTTGGATAAAGGGATGAGGGAAAGAGGTGGGGCTTGATCTGGCAAGCGATAGGTGGATTCAGGTGAAGAGGGGTGATAGGTAGACAGAGGAGGGATGAGTGAAAATAGTGACAGAGACCAGGATTCCAGCATAGGCAGCCCTTTGTTACCTGCACCGATCACCTCCCAGCTTCTGTTGCTACTTCTAGTCTCTCCTCCCCCATCTGCCTATCACCCCTCCTCTCCTGGATCCACCTATTGCTTGCCAGATCTTGCTCCACCCCTTCCCTCCACCTTTTTATACTGGCCATCTCCCCTCCCTCTTGATGAAGGGTCTCGAGCCGAAACGTCCACTGTCCATTTTCCTCCACAGATGCTGCCTGACCTGCTGAGTTCCTCCGGCATCGTGTTAGTTGCTCCACCATCTTGATTAGCTGTGCCAATGTGCCATCTTTAAATTGTGTCCTTTGTAACATAAAGGATGATCTGCTATCAAAATTGCAATCAAATAGAACCATCTGTTTTAGATAAGACAAGATATCTTTATCAGTCACAGGTACATCGGAACACACAGTGGAATGCATCTTCTTGCGTAGAGTGTTCTGGGAGCAGCCCGCAAATGACACCATGCTTCCGGCGCCAACATAGCACGCCCACAACTTCCTAACCTGTATGACTTTGGAATGTGGGAGGAAACCGGAGCATCTGGAGGAAACCCACGCAGACATGGGGAGAACATACAAACTTCTTACAGACAGCAGCTGGAATTGATCCCAGGTCACAGGCACTACAATAGATGAGTGTGATATATTTTTATGTAAGTAAGTCATGTAAGAATGTAATGAAGTCATCATGGATTTGATGGGAGCATGTGTCGGTTGCTGGTCCACAGTAAAGCATGCACCTTTATTTTTCAGTTCCCAGTGCTTCCAGCTGATCAGTTTAGTTAGAACCACAAGATTATATCACATTACCTCCTAATGCACTGCAATTCAATATAACTAGATTAAACCTGCTCCAGAAAAAGAGATCTTAAAGAAACTTTTTGATGCATTGATTGAGCATTACTGATTGATGCCCAAAGCCTTGGAACCTCAAAACTGCACGGCAAGGGAGTAACATAATGTTATTACAGCGCCAGCGAGCTGGGTTCAATTGCGGCCATTGTCCACAAGGAGTTTGTACGTTCTCCCTGTGACTCTGTGGGTTTCCTCCGGGTGCTCCGGTTTCCTTCCACATTCCAAAGACATATGGTTTAGGACGTTGTGGGCATGCTGAGTTGGCGCCGGAAGTGTGGCGACACTTGTGGGCTGCCCCCAGCACATTCTCAGTAACACAAAAAAACACATTTCACTGTGTGTTTGGATGTACGAGTGACTAATAGACAAATATCTTAATTGGTTTATTAACCAATTCTCTTTCCATCCCATTCTGTAGTTCTCTTTCCAAATCCAACTTGAGCTAAAATGAGCTCTGTCTTTGTGGTTCACTCTGTTTCATCTTCTGTCATTTTCTTTCAATGGTTAAGGAGATGGACAATTGAGCACGATATACATGAGTTGCCAGATGTGGCACTGACATCGCTGTGATATTGCTGATTCCCATCTCCAGCAATTTGTGGCACAGAGTGTGATCTAAACTGTGATCTAAAGCTTCCAATTAACGCTGCAAGATGTGCTTTTCCAGTAATTTTTGTCCCATTTTGTTTAATGTGTGGCTGGGAGAAAAGTTGCTTGTTATCCAATTCTAATTCAAATGCAGCTCTCACAATGAATCCTTCCGTCTCCACAACATGTAGCCTGAACAAAATGCAACAGCTAGATTTATAGCAGGTATCTTTCTCAGATCCTGTCTAGATTGTGGATCATCTTTATTTTCAGTGTATAAGGTACAGTGACTACTTTGTTTGGAAGGCCAGTACTTCCCATAAAGGTTGCTGCAGAGATGTCCATTGAATCTTAAATACTTTCAGAACACTCCGGAGAAGTGCTCTTGTGAATAAAGAGATTTCAGGTTTCTGTAGCCAGCTTTGTGCATCATATTCAACAAGTTAAACTGGAAAGAATATCTAATGTGTTTTGTAAACTTCAGTCTTCTCAGTATCAAAGGAAAGTGCCCAAAATCAACTGGCGGCAAGAGCCAGACATATCTATCTGTTTGCTCTTGCCTGCTCATTAACCCTCTGCTGAAAGTACATGCAAACAGAGGTCAAAAAGTTGCTTCTAGGGTAACTGTGAATTTCTGTGATGCTTGGCAGAGAGTTGCCCCCTTTGATTTTCACTGAGTCGATATGGAGTGTTAAATTCCTATGTTTCCTCAGACAAAACATGTAAGTGATAAAGTACAGCACCTCTCAACAGTGCTGACATTATGCTTCTGGTAGTTTCCTTTGATCTGTCCAGCTGTTCAAGTGTATAGAACAGCTCAGTGACAGCATTCATGTGCATTGCACTTTGGTGATGTTTACTGTAAACTGCAGGTTGGAATTTTAGCAGCCCAGGAAATTAAAGTTGGCTTTAAACAATGATTTCTCTTTTAGTCTAATGTTGTGAATTCAAAGTAATGCTACTTTTCATTTGCCTCATCCACACACTGAAATTATCTCAATAATCAGGCAGTAAAAGGAATTATCATGTTGTAGAAGTTGTATATAATGTTGCCAATTTGCATGTATTAAATCAAAGGAAAAGCTAACAATTGGAATCCATGAAGTCAAGTTGAATCCACTGTAGAAGAATATGCAACCTGTAAACATGTTTCAAAATAATGGTGCGGAATTCCTTGGGAATCCCATTGCCAGTGCTTGGGAGCAGAGGATGAGGACAGTCCAGATGGCAATAGCCATGTGTTTTTGACCTGGGATATTTAACATGCTGGTGATAAATTCACTCTGTAAAGAAATGGGAACATGATCTTGCATCTTTTGAATGCTGCAAGACATGAATAATATAGTTGGAATATAAAATTAACAGACCTCAAACAAGCCAAGATGAGTAGAATTTTACATTTTCCTCTTGAGAATAACAAATATGTGGAATGGAGTTTGATCTAAAGTAGTTAAGCCGATGTGATTAACTGTCTTATTAGGTCATAGTGGAGAGTTCCCTTCATCTGCAAATGGGGTAGTTAATTGATGAGTTTTCTCACAATGTTCCAGTTAAGTGGTGTCAGGTGGGGAGGATGATACAACATGACTCCAAGCACTACAGAGGACAACTGAACACTGCATGATTATCTGTCCTGTAAAGACAAGGCCACAGAGTATTAGATTAATGCAAATGAATGTTAAATTAGCATGTGTGGAGCTTTATAATTGGCAACTATGGACCAATGTAACCAAAAAACAGGTTCTCTATAGCTTTTGAAATCAATTTGTAACTTGAAATTTGACTACTGACAGGTAGTAAACTGGGTATTCTGATCAAAGACACTTGTTTTTTTATTTTTAAGTCCATTTTCAGTTACATTAATGGAACTTCATTTATATCAGGGTGAAACCACTGTCCTGGGAATTTGAAAAACTCGGATAGTAAATAAAGCTCTCAATTAACAGAGGGGACTAAGGAATCAAATTAGGCTAAATATGAGTTTGTAGAGAAGAGCGAAGGTTATATAATAGAATGACCATTTTGTTGAAATCAAGCAAAGAACAGTACAGTGGTGATGCAGTTAGTGCTGTGCTGCTCAGCTCCCGTGATCCAGATTTGATCCTGACCTCAGGTGCTCTGTGTGTGTGTAGTTGGCACATTCAGTTTTTCCTGGGTGCTTTGGTTTCCTCCCATCCCAAAGATGTGATGGTTGATGGGTTAATTGGGTGCATGGCAGAGGAAACTGGTGAATGGGTGAGTATGTGAAAGAAGGTAACTTACAGGCAATGCAGGGGAAGGGGACTGGTGGGAATAGTCTGAGAGCTGGCATAGATTTGATGGGCCAAATGGCCTCCTTGTACCTTACAAGGAAATATAAATTATATATATATATATATACACACAATCTAAAACCCAATTGTGTTTGGGAAGAACATTGGTTAGTAGTGCACCCTTGGTTGCTACTTCTGAACTCACAGTATGCTTACAGCTTCACATTTTAATCTTCTATCAAACTTTGGTTACATTGAAGTCAGCATTTTGCTAGCAACCCTGGATAAATATTGCTCTGCAGAATTTAGTCATGGCAGTAGGTCATTTGTAACCAAGGCCATAACAAGGAAAATAATAAATGGTTAAATTTAAAGGCACTATATATAAATGAACAGAACATCTGAAACAAAATTGATGAACTAATAGGAATAATTGTCATGATTCTGAGTACTGGCCCTTGATTTGGCTTGTTGTACAGCACATAGATTC
>JARFYF010000112.1:8871325-8885640 GCA_030265395.1 Rhina ancylostomus | reverse complement strand
AAGTGCTGAATTTATGTCAAAGGTTTTGTTGCAACTGAGTATCTGTGTTAATCTTTGTTTTCTTAAGGGCCTCAAATAGTAATTAGTGTTTATGGACCTGATCTTTTTGGAAACGATGTGGTCCGTGGCTATGGAGCTGTTCATGTTCCTATGACTCCTGGAAGGTACGCCATTTTTTTAAATAAGTATGCTTCACTGGGGTACTAAAATAATTTGGAAAGCCTTATAAACCTAACAAGTGTTGTTTCATTTCAAAACTGTAATAAAAATCTAGGATGAGATAGGCTTTCAGAACGTGACCTAATAGGCGAGTGGTATGTGGTGTCATACGATGGACTATCAGTGATTCTTTTCCATCACTCGCCAATGATGGGGTTGGAATGGGGTTGTATGCTCAGAATTTATAGGGGCAGTATTTGGATGAGATCTGTGGCTCTGGCCAAAATCATGATCTCCATTCAAAGTTAAATCCTAACAGCCGAACAGATATATTAGTAAGCTGTCAGACTCTGTTTCCTTGCTGAATTACCAGTTATTTAATAGTTGTAATACATTGGAACCAGGAACAGATAAAATGACAATGGAAAAGAATCCAGGTGACTTTTCAAAAGGAAGTACAAAAACTAGTATTGTTCAGTTAGATGCCCCAAATCAGCCAAATGCATCTTGCACCACTCATCAATGTGTAGTGTCCCATGACAGTGAAAAGTCTTAACAACGTTACTTATAAAGTGTATAAGTTACTTAAATTTTATCTTAATATGCTTTAATAGTATAATGTCAGATCCATGACCATCATATGCACATTTTATACCAACTGTGTGTAACAACTGAGCAGCATAGGCTGAAGAATAATTTTATCTTACTACACTGTACACCAACATTTTCCTGTGTGACCCTGGCTTCAGTTTAAAAATGTTAATACGTGCAAAATAATAACTACTAGAAGTACAGTTAGCACCTATGCTTTGTGTATCAGCACCAGAAGTACAGATATTGTTGAAGCCAACAAGCCTTCGATGCATCCAACTCTTTCAACTTTCTTTTTGTTGGTGTGGATTTTGTATATTGCAAGTGCCTTATTTTATTTTAAATTGTTGGAAGAAATTTGCAGATCATTAAATTGATGTTTGATATCTATCTACAATTAATTGTGATAGAGGAATTGAATGAAATGCTTTTTAAGAATAGTTTCTGTGAAATATTTACAATTTACTTCAGAAAACTTTTTTGTAGGCACAAGCGAACCATTCCAATGTTTGTTCCCGAGTCTTCATCAAGACTGCAAAAATTTACAAGGTATTAAGACTTCTTGATATTGCAATTTGAGAGAGTAAATGTTAAAGTAAATGTTGCAGTTCAGAAAATATGTAAAATGTGAGCAGTAGAAATATATTGTCTGATTAATTTGAAGTATTTATCAAGAGATAATGGCAGTGCAAAGTTAGCAATAACTTTTAGCTGATTTACCAGCATTAACTTCCATACATTTATCAAACTATTAGATCACTTAAAACTAGAAGGATTTTTTTTTGTCTTCCTTTTAAGCCACCACACCTTCTGGAAGAATAATGCCCCAAGGATTGCAATAGAAAAGTGAAAAATGGCCTTTGCTGTTCTATTTTTCCAGTTCTGATTAAGTCATTGACCTGAATTGTTAGCTTTATCTTTCTCTGCAAATGCTGTGACTACTCAGCAGGTCAAGCATTATTTCCTGTTTTTATACTACAAGGACAGCATTGGTCCAAAGTGCTTTCACACAGCAATTATTGATCAACAAAATGGCAGTTTTGCTAATACCACCAACATCCAGTGAATGATTGGAAAAGATTACAGTTGACTTGATATTTATTTGCCATTCTGTTACTTGCAGTAAGAGTGTAATAGCCCATTGCCTTGTCTTGATTTATTTGTTAAATGAGAAAAGCACTGCCAGATCTTTGTTTCCATTACTGGTCTTTCCTTATTTTGATAAATTTATGACAGTAGATCAGTAATGTGATATTTTTTTTCTCTCTGCAGATGCATTTAAGTGTATTTTCTCTCCCTTTTGTTTGCAAGCATTGAGGGTCTGTGCTCTCTGGTCAGTTGCTCGGATGACTGGGAACTAGTAAGAAATGAATGGCTTGGGGTAGTGGCAGGCCATCTGGTCTACTTTGTTCAGTAATGAATGTACATTCAGTGTTATGGGGGAGGGAGGATGGAACGGTGGGAGGTATGTATCCTGGCATTGTTTGAAGTGGGACTTTGGATCCTGGAAGACCACTCCTGCTCCATTAAAAAATCAGACCACCTCAGAGGACCAAGTGGTCATGTTCTGCTTCCAATCAAGGCCCAATCTGCAAAGCTGAATTGACATAATTATACTGCAATTTCTACACTTCTGGACCTCCGCCATACAACAGCCCCCAGAGGAATACAACAGAGTACCCCATAACTCCATTTAAGGAATCTTCTGGTTCATGGCTGCATTTGCTATTATATTCAGTGCTCTTTTGGTTTTGACTCAGTCACTCAAGTTGTCAGATATGATTTTGATTATTTTGAGTGCATAGAGTGGTTATATGTATGGATGAGGTTTTGGATTAACTGATAAATGAAAACCATCCAATTATGAGAGATGTGGAACTTGGATAAGATGTTAGGATGGCCCAACATTTAGTTCATTGGAATGTGTAAATTAGTCTCTGAATTTGCTTACCAGAGTAACAAAGGCAACAAATATGGACTCCAGTAAATGGGTAGCTAACGATTTAGTAAATTGTAAAATAGGGGAAATTGTTACCCCATAAGGTTCTGTTCCAGTTTTCTGCTTATTCTGATGAATTTACCAGACACATGGTCTCCTAGACAGACAATAGTACTACAGTGATCAAAGTTCATGATCTGACAGCAGTGAGATATATATTTAGTTTACAAATACTGGGAAAAGTGCCTTTACGGAAGATGATACTAAAATTTTATTACAAAAGATTACAAAGCTTTACAAGATTAAGAAATTTAAAATTCTCATTATTACAGCTTTATCCCCAGTGCTGGTAGGTGATCAGGTAAGTGCTCTATAGTTGATATCAGTAATTATAGGATAATTATAGAAAGAATAATTAAATGAGGTTTTATATGTGGCTGAAAGTACTCATCTAAAATGTGAGTTTTTAAACAGTTCATCTCAAATTCTTATACCTACATCTAAATCACAATCTAATTTTAGTGCCCCCTCAATCTCTCCAGATTGTTGTGGATATACTCTCCGCAACCTCACTGGAGGGAAATGCCTCTGGGACTTTCAGTACTATGGGACATGTACAGGTCCTCCCCAGCTTACAAACACACTACTTATGTACAGCCCATACATACAAACGAGCATTCGGGAAACTGGGAGAGATTTGCCAGGTTATGAACAGTTCACAGGAACAGAACCCTGTCATAACCTGTGGACAGCTTTTGCATTTAACTAAGCAAAATGAGTAGAGTTCTGTATAAACATGATTTCTCACTTCACTAAATTTTTAAATTTTTTTAAACCTGAGTACTTGCCACACTTGATGTCACCTAGGATCTTTTTTCCTGGCTGTCAGCTGTGAACTAGAAGTTTTCACAAGAAACTAAGGAAAAGTTAGAACGAGTAAAAATAGTGTGTTTATTTAGTCTATGATGTCATTGGAGGACAACTTTTAATTCCCCATTTATAAATACACTTTAGGAGTTGGTTTTTAGAATGCTAAACAAGACAGGAACGGATGTGGTGGATTTGATTGATAACAGAAGACTCCCTTAAAACAAAGTGACATCAAGCAGCTTCACAAATTGCCCTGAAGTCCTAATTTTATAAAATAAATGCTTCCTGGATATTTGAGTTTTAGTTTAAACTAAAAGTAAAACACACAGTTGAACATGATATGCAGTTTTTCCCTTTTTAAAAATCAGTTTTCTAACACTGCTGAAAAAAAATGTATTTCTTGTGGGAATACTGGTTCATTTCACTGTTCATCCTCTGGCACCTTGCCCAAGTCATTATTCACTTGTGCACTTTGACAGTAAATGCTGTCAAACCATTTTATCACATCATCTTGGTACTTAATTCACAACCCAGATGCAGAACTGCCATTGCAGCAATAAGAGAGGCCATCTGAAATGAAAATCAATTTCTGGACCTACTGACTGCCACAGACTGTTGCAACAGGAATTAGTGGATAATGCAATAAGTAGTAGCCTTAGCCCAGCTTTCTGGGCTAAGGAATTTGCACAAACTCTAGTTTAGGTCTACATGGTTCTGCTCTGCAGTAAGATTGTTGTTCTCAGGGCAGCAGCAGAAATTTCTCTGCAGTGTCTCAAAACAGAAAACATCCTTTGAATCTGCAACAGTGAGGCTGTACTCAAATCTGTTCTTTTTCCTTTGGTTTAGTTGGCTCATGGGAAGACGTCCAGAATTCACAGATCCTAAGCTGGTTGCCCAAGGAGAAGGAAGAGAAGGTCTGCCTCAATTAAGTTTAATTTTCTAGTTCATAAGTTGCTGTTGGTGAAGGGGCCAACTTGGGACAAGGGACATTATTTAATAGCAGTGACACCTGAATTTGTTTCTACATCAGAGGAAAAATATGTATGCCTTTTACAGAAATTTTAAAAATGTCATCAACTATTATCCCATTAGTTTTGAAGCAACAACATTTCATTTTTATATTTAAAGGTCTCATTAAAGCTGACCTTTTCTACAACATGAGGGAAGGTTCATATTTTACTTCCTTATTACAAGTACATAGAGAGTTAAGAACTGCTTAAGTAGGCCATTTATTGAAGTGAACATGCAACTGGCACACAATTACCGACAGCAAGTTCCAGTATGAGTAATTACTGACTGGATTTTGCATGTCAAAAGGTTTTATTTTAAATGTTGTAATCTTAATTTACATATTTTGGGCTTCAGATTTTAAACCAAGCTGCAGTTTCAAGAATTTTCTGCAGATATTGGTTGTCGTGATGACATGACGAACAAAATGTCACCGGATGAGAACATCAGAAATACATAATTTATTTCAGGTCTCTAGTATTTAGTATGTGACGTTAAGTTGTTCTAATGTCCTCTGGTTTTCCTGCCTTCCTGTGTACTTGTGTCAGTTGTCTAATTTTAAAAAAACTTTCCTTATTCAGACTAAGCAATGATAGAACAACAAAGGAGAATTCCTTTACATGCTGGTATCTTCAGTCATAAGCGTAATAAACCCTCTATGAAGGGTAGTTAGAGGATATTATTTTAAGCCTATTTATTCATAACAATTGATAGAATTAATATTCATGTCATTATGATTTTCTTTTAATTTATAGTCACAAGGGTTTTGTCACAAGGCTTTGTTACCATCTCCTTCAATATTGTCACCAAGGATTTGAAGAAACTGGGATATGACTCAACTCCTACTAACAATCAGACTCTTGGAACATCTGATGGCTAAATGGAATCCCATCCTGCAGATAACATGAACCAAAAGCTGAATTTCTAATTGGGCAGCATTTATAGATAAGGAGTTAATGTTTTAGGTCAGTGATATTTCATTAGAACCGAGAATGGTTACAGATTTAAAATTATATTGCTTTCCAATTATTCCCTGTTTGATTCAAGGCCAATCTGAAATGTTAACTTTGTCACTCTTCACAGCTGCTGCTGCTTGATCCACTGAGAATTTTTGTCTGTTGAGTTCCAAACTGGTTGACATTGTCTATTTAATTTTTTTTTACTGAACTGAATCAGCCTATTGGTTTCTGACTAAATATGATTCATGGCTGCAGGATGAATTGAATATATTTCACAACATTTTAGTTTCTAGAAGGTCACAGTACCATAAAATAGACACTTTGACTTCTCACAATCTTTGAGATTGGTAGAGGCATGGCAGAACTCCACTCAAGGTTCCTTTCCAAGAGTATGGAAAAGTACCTAAATGTTAATCTGAAATATTTTTCAAAAAGCAGTTTTATAAAAAGGGGTGAAATACCCTTGTTTCAACAATGTGTGTCTATTTTTAATCAAAATTTCTCTATTCATATTAGCCTTAGCTCAGTAATACAATTGGTCATGAAGTACTCTTCCTACCCAATAAGCAAAAGATCATCCTGTCTCATCTGAAATATTTTAAAATAGGCAAAAAGGCTTCGCAGATTGACTGGCTGTAGTATTAATTCACATCATCAAAATTAAGATGCATTTACTGTATTCTTGATGCTATTTGCTATAACAAGATGTCTGAAATAAGTTATCGCTAAAGCTCATCAGTAACTCTAGTGATAATGGTGTGGATTTTAATAGTAAGTCTATCTTTAATTCATTTATCTATTTAAATGATTTATCAAAAGACTTATTGAGAATTTGAGTTTATCCATGTTTGTCATTGACACTTCAGCTAAAACATGATAGCTCTGCTCATGAGAATAGTACTATTTACTTGATCTAATGAAGATAAATCTGTCCAATGGAATTATTTCTCTAAGTACTCTTTAATGTGATAGGATTGATGTGTAGAGAAAGGAAGGCGAGCACCATAACAGTTGGAAATCTACTTGTGTCCTGGTCTAGAGTACGCTACAATCTCTTGTTAAAATATGGAGGAAGTGAGTGGAAACACTTGTCATTAACTTAGGCAGTACAGAAAGTTGTGTGGATGGCACTCTATGATGCAAAAATCAAGTGCTGAATGATTTTGGAACTACAGAACAAAGGTTCCTCTAAGTGACTTGCATCAATCTGTGTCTATTGTATTCCATTTGTTTTGAAAGTGAATTTGCCTTTAAAATCAATGCTTCTATTGCTCTCCCATTTTAAGCTGGCTGGCAGTCCATCCATTCATCCTATCAACTGATTCCATACATTTCAGATCTTTAGTCATGGATTTGGGAGGTTCTTCATCAAAACACTTTTATAGATCTAAATATCTTGTTAACTGTAGGACCAGTGTCCACCCTTTGTTGTTTCAAAAAGTTCAATAAGGTTAGTCAAGTGTGTTCCCTTTTTAAAATGCATTAGACTGTGTAATAACTTCAGTTTATAAATATTCTTAAGATATAATAATTTAAGAGTAAGGCTTCAATTATATTTAATGCCATTTATGTCACATTAATTAATCTATTATTATGGATAGGTTCTATCTTCCATTTTACAATTAACAATCACCTTGGTTGGCATAAGCCATCCTGCACTATTCCCCTTGACTAGCAACTTTTATCCGAGCAGCATGATCATTTCCTCTTTTGTTTGAAAAGTAAGGTGATGAAATGAATGTTACTTTCAAATGTTTATTAAATGGACCTATTTTCCAATCTTATTACTTGAAAGTAAATGGCTATCATTTATTGCTTTAAACTTTATGGATTATATTTAAGTTAAAAGGTAACCAAAACTTGCCACACACCTTTTGCTGAGAATTTGTTTTTAATTTTGCTGGAATCAGTTCATTTCAAATCACGTGATGATGGTTGAAATAATGGAGCTTAAAATAATTTGTTCAGCTCTCCAATTCACACTTTGCCATTCAGTTCATTGTGCCTATACTGGCACTGATGAAATCATTCATTTGCTCTTTCCAATTATGTTTTCCAGTCCCTGCTCTTTTCCTTGGCCACAGGAGTCTTTGCTAATGCAAAAGCTATAGTACAAATAAAGACTCATCTTCTCGCTTCTACCTATTTTACTTTTTTGCTCTCACTATTTCATTTATTTTTGCTCTTCTGAATGCTATTATTGAATCTATATCATGCTTTCTAGCAGAGCTTTCCACATTTACAGTACAACTTACTGTACAAACGTGCCAATTCATTTTGCTAGCATCTTAAATCTGGTTAACAAAAATTGTGAACAATTTAAGTTATCAAAACCACTCAGGGCTTTGAACATCTTTATCAAACCTACCAAGAAATAACACCACCATCTTCTCCCATCACCCCACATAACTGAAGTCCTCATCTTTAAAGCAGCACTCTTCTGAGGCCTTGCTGTTACTCCTAAAAAGAACTGAGAATTGATTACTGAATCAATAATATTTGTTCTCCTCATGCTGTAATTATAACTAAACTATGCTTTAATTACAGAAATGGTACCTGTGATTTACATTGGGCAAGAACCTTCTTTATACTTCATAAAATTTTATAAATTTTCCCAAGTTGACCAATACCCTGAAAGCTACAAAGATTTTTCTGATTGGGTGGTGGATATACTGCTCATGAAAACCCATGTTTTATTCTCTATTTAGACAACTGAGAATGAGTTAGTTAGTTGCAAAACACTTTCCTGGGTATTTTGCATTGGTTTATATTGTTTTTGAACCAGCATGACATTCAGTTAATTACATTAGAACTGCTGTCACCGGTGTTAGGCCATAGGCAAATCAAGTAATATTCCAATGTGGTACTTAAAGCCTCAGGTGTCAATATAGCAATGTGTGCATATGTATAATGCAGTTTACCTTGTTAATCAAGCATAATCATGAACAGGTTTAAGATTTTTATGGAAATTAGTCATGTTGCAATTATTATCTTTCTAATGTAGAATGAATGAACTTAAAAACTGCAGTTACAGATACTGACAATTTAATTTCCTTATTTTAAGCAACAGGCCCCTGATCTTTGCTATTTAAATGGCATAAACAATAACTGTGACTTGCTACAAAACTATTACATAGAAAATAAAAAGATACAGAACATATGTTACAATAGTACAACTGATAAGTTATATAATACAGTAATGACAGTTGAGCACAATACCATATAAAGTAGCCTGCTCCCAGCATTATGAATAAGTTTGGTGGATGAACAGAACATAATACATGAAAAAGGTAGGTTACTCACCATTATGTGCAGTAGTCCTCAATCTTTCTTTAAACATAGTTATCTTTTGCCTAATAACATGCAAGCCAAATAACTGGAAAATCAAAAGATCCCAGTCCCTCTAATGGCCTTTAAAACTAAATTCAGATTACTTTTTATCTCTCAGCATAATAGTGGTGCCTTTCTCGCCTCTGCTTCTCACCACAATGAGAAACAGGGTATTTTGAAGACTTGTCCATATCAGCCAGTTTTAAGTACTGTCACCTTGGTGCACTCAAAATTAAGATGTTTTGAATACATTGTCTCCACTATACTGTATATAATATAATACACCAGTTCTGAGCTAACAATTTTCATTGATGCATTAGGTCTAACCTGCATCATAATAATGACAGAACCAAGTGTTGATGATGGTATGAATTATGGTGTAAAGCACAGCAGCCATGAAAATGATTCCCCAAATCACGTGGCAACCTCAGAATATTTTCAAATAAAGCCTTTTTTATTTTCTGAAACCCAGCTCCTTGAAAGGAACTCTGGCAATCTCTCCTGATATACTGTAGTGCATCACCCCATCTCCAAAACATTAGGCTGTGTTGGAGTAAGTATGTATATTTCTGAAGATCAGCTATAAATGGAGATGACACTGAGTGCAGATACCACAGGGAGAAAAAAGACCATTTATAGAAATATGTTTCAGCACTTATGGGCTAAAATCCTCAGTCATTTGGGGGGGGGGGGGTGAAATCAATGAACACTGAATTAGCCAAGATTCTTGAAATATTTTGTTTTAGAAGAGTTCATTCAACCCTACACTTACTTCCCTGGTCTTTCTAAAACTGGGTTTCTGGTACATCACTATGAGCACTCAAGGCGCGTATCAAACTCACTGGGATCATGAATTTGGTCCTCATTTATCATTAAATTCAGTCAAAAATCACACATGTGGCAGATAGGAGTGAGTGCCTTTACACAGTACCAAGTCCTGTAGGGTAAACAGGATTAGGTATTTGTATGTGACATGTCAGTTTCCATGTTCTTTCCAAGTAAATGTCTTTCATTGATTTTCCAGTTCCTTGACTGACTTAATTTGTGTGTGTTTAGGATAAAAAAAGACAGGCATTTAAAGTTATAACTATGCAAGTGACAATTGGAATTCTACTATGACTTATTTTAGTAAAACCAATACAGTTACAGTACACATGAAATTACACAACAGGTACAGATGGTAGACCACCATACATTTACATTGATGCAAAGTTATTAACAGAATGACAGCAAAGAAATTTTACAGTACATGATGAAAACAATTAATACAAATCTTACCAGAAGCTTTGTATGCATTTTAGTGACAAATGCAAGACTATACAAGTAGTGGCTGCACTCTTAGCATGCATATTCTCACGCACTCACATGAACCCTTCGAAGAACTTAAATCAATTCAAAATAACTGGAATTGTAGAATATAAATATATATGTGCAAGGTCAAACAGGGTCATGTTTCAAATGAACTTGCTTAGCATGAATTTTATTGTGGCATTTCCATATTTGGTATGTAAATGACCACTTTCTGGATATAAAAATGCATATACTAATGTCAATCTTAAAAGCAATAGAATTTTCCACATTTCTGAAAATGAAAATTCTAAGTTATATAATATGCCATACTTGTATTGCTAATAATGACTTTTTTTTAAATAAGGTGCATACCACCATAGCTATATGCTATAACTAGACAAATTACTTTGACACATGAACAATTATTCCACACCCATATTTTAAAATTATTATTGAAGGTATTTTCTTTTTCTGTATCTAAGCAAAATGATTTCAGCTAAAACTCAGTATTTCACTTAAGCGTGAATGACAGGTGACAACTTAACTTCCAAATGTAAATCAGAGTAGGATAAAGTTCATAATAGTCATCAAATGTAGGCAGGAAATATATGCGTGTCAAGTGATTACTGGAAGATATAGTGCCTGGCAACTGATATTTACAATGAGTAAATACTGATAACTACTGTTATTAATGCCAGATTGTTCACTATCAAATCACTCAAGACTTCCAAGTATTCAATGAATGATATAGAAACCCAAGTTATTGTTTTATAAAAGTAAATGAACTTGTGGAAGGAGAACAAATACAAGCCTTTAACTTTCCCTTTAAAAGAAATACTAACTTGCTGTTGGCCACGTCTCCAAAACTCATTTCCCAGCTAATAAACAAAACCAAATGAAACTGCAAAACACACACTCCAAAATGCCAGGATAGAAAATTTCTCATTCATTAAAAGCAAAGCACAGACTGATCACTGTTGGTTTCCCATAAGTTGTTAAAATAAAACTGTAGGACTACTATCTACCTTCTCTGCATAGCAATTCATCCTTAAGTAACCAGTCTGATCATTCATTCATTCATAAAGAAAATCTGTTTTAAATTACAAAACTTAATAACTTGCTATGCACTTAGTGTTGAACCAACATGACATACTGAACACAATAATACAAGTACACTCTCAATTACAGGATTCCCTTTTCCCTTTCTAAAATACAGAGCTTATTCTCTCAACAATGAAGCAAAGATACAGTTTGGACCGCGTATTATGGCACCTGTCAACACAATGTTTTAAAGCAGATAAAAAACACGCTTGCAAAATCTTACCAAAAGTCCCTAGACAGAAAGATTAAAAATAGCATAAAACTTTTGTAAACTACAATATGGTTGCAAATTACAGACTCATAACTTGGCTACTTGACCTTTACATGAAGATTTATCTATTAAAAATGCTGTGCAAAGTGTACAGGATTAACTGCATATACCGATGTGGAGTCTGAAGTAGCTTAATGTTTGCAGTACTTAGTAAAATCTAAAAGAAAGTAAAAAAAAAGCACCTAGAATCCAAAGTTACACTGATGTATTTTTCCTTTAACTCTATATTTTACTGCATTAACAATGGTGAACACTACTGCCTCACCTAAATGTGTTTTGCACTAGAGAATAGCTAGTAAGTAGCAAAGTTTAGATTTCAATAACAGACTGATGCATGCAACTTTTCTTACATTAAAAAAATCCTCCTTGGAGTTACTGAAACTTGCATATGCAGTTTGTTACTGATCACTGCATTTATTTTTAATTAGCACAGCTCCACAAGGAATTTCAATCTACTCGGTGCTGAACCATGATTAATACTGAACAATAGCCAATACCATCTGCTAAAATAACATCCAGAGCCCAGAATGTTATTTCAAAAAGCGATTAAAGATGCATGCAACAGTCCAAATCCAAAAGCAACTTTGTAGCAGCCTATTTAAAACACAGCACAATTCAAAAAATCCTTACTGCTATGAGTAGGTTGGAAGAATTTGTCAGTTATGAAATCTGGATATTATACTTGTTCTGATTTGGGATACTTAAGTTTCAGATTTGCTTTTTTTTTATTAGGAAACAAGTTCTAATTCTTGAAAACAGTCAGTGGCCTTTATATTTTGTTTTGAAGCAGGTGTCATGAGAAATGCAAAAACTGAATATACTGCACAGAAGACTATGTTACCTTTGGACAAACTGTAATATGCACTTAAGGACTGGAGAATTCAGGAGGTATGAATATTAGATTCATTTTACTAGTGTTCAACTACGTGTTCAGTCACCATACGATACCTCCATTGGCAGCAAATAGCTTCTTCAGAAAATAGTGAAGATTAACCACTGTCAATATGTACTTCATAAAAACCAACACAGCAAAACCCAAACCTACTGTGAAGGTTTCCTCACCACACCCTTAAATGTAGTCTAGAATACATTTAACTCAATTAACCACACTCCTATCTAGGTTTTCACTCTAATGAAGATATCTCCTCTGGTCTTTTATAATAGGAAAGGGTTAGTTGTAGAGGTCTGGGATGTAGGTGGAGGAATGCCTGTTGATACAAGTGGTTGGGGCATTGTTCCAGTAATGTTCATTGCTGTACCCATCCTACCAATCATTGGCACTGGAACCATGCCCATTGCCACTGGTGCTGACATGGAGGTGAGTGGCATAGACTCCATATTAACTGTAGACATAGTACCAAATGTAGACTGTCCTGGGGCCATCAAAGGACTTGCTCGCATTTGGTTCAGTGTAGGAGGCTGTGGCTGGTTCACTTGAAAAGGATTTATCTGAGTGGCCTGGACTGGAGTTGAACCTATAAAGAACGAAAAGCACACCATTACGATAGAACATAAATAAAATTAAATAAAGTTTTAAAATGAAAGACATATTACAAAATTATTTGAAAGTAGACAATTTTACAAGCCTGTGCCAAATCACAATGAACACTGCTAGATTTGAAGACTTCCTTTATTTCAGTTTGCCTCTGCTCAAAACCAAGCTCTAAGCCATGACGTAAATTCCAAGTAATTGTTGGTACAATGCAAAAATCAGTATTGAAGGTATCATTAATGCATTCAGAAGCAACAATATCTAAGCAAGCAATCCTGCCTCCAAATTGACCCAGCAAATTAGGAGAACTCTAACTAAATGAACACAGTCTCCCTCCTTGGGTTTTTTTCCCCATTTTTCCACTTTCTTTAGGTGACTTATTCTGATGACATTCACTGCAAAAGAAAAACTTTGCAAGTAGCCACATTTAATCACATCTGGGGTTAATGATTTGATCACGATTTTTGTTGTATGTTCGTACAATTTTTTTAAAATGTCAGCACTATTTCCTGAACTGACTGCAGAATTCCTATAATGAAAATTGATTTGATGAGGAAACCAAAAGCCAGGCCAAGCTCTAGAAACGAGGCTGGCACTCCAGTGCATTACTAAGGGAGTACAGCACAGTGGTGCCATTTTTTCATTAAGACATTAAATAGAGTGCCACAGCTACCCTCTCAGGACATAAAGAATATTCCTCCATTTTATTTGAAGAGCAGAGATTATGCTTCCTTACTTTCAGCTTGCAAGTGCAAGGCCACATTTATGGTTCTGATCATGAGTGACAATTTATGGGGTAGCCAAACATCACAAAAATGTGCAAGAATAATATCCACAAGAACAATAAAATTGACAGGTGATATTTTAAAAACAGAAGCAAATTAAAACAACCATGGACCAAAAATAGTATAGGACACACATCTACATACATCACACATTGTATTTCTTTGTGATGCACCTCTCCAAAAAAAGTTTTTTGATTTTTTAAAATTTGTTCATGGGTTAAGCATTTACTGTACATGTGCCCCTTAAATTGAGATGCTTGTCAGGGCATTTTGCGGCACATTTTGAGAGTCAACCACATTGATTGCTTGTTATGGTATTTCAAAACATATTTGAGTCAGTCACAATCCCTGAGACAGACTTCAAGCTAGAAACAATCTAACTGGAAGTAGAAAAAGACCAATTAGAAATGCTTGAAGTGGAGAAGGCTGAAAAGGAGATGTCTGAGCAGCAGTGGCACGTTCCAGAAAGCAAATGGAGATTTCAGCTCCAAAGTAGAAATAAAGATCCAGTAACGACAGC
>JARFYF010000112.1:8834333-8851637 GCA_030265395.1 Rhina ancylostomus | reverse complement strand
TACCAGAGGTTAGAGAAATCGATGTTGAGGCCATCAGGTTGGAGACTCCCAAGGCAGTAGAGGAGGCCATGGATAGACATGTCAGTATGGGAGTGGAATGTGGAATTGAAATGGGTGGTCACTGGGAGGTCCTAGCTGTTGTTGCAAAGGTATGTTGTGACAAGGATTCAAGCAATTTACAAAGAGATGACGATTTGGTTCAGTAACTGGGCAAAAAGCTCGTAAATGGAGAGTAACATGGGATTGTTCACATTGGAAGGAACCAAATAGTATTATTTAAATGGACAGAACGCTGCAGCACAAAGATTAATGAAAGTTACCATACAAAGTAGGGAAGGCTAATGGAACGTTGGCTTTTATTTTAGGTGGAATTTAATCCAGATAAGTATGAAGGGATTCATCTTGGGAGATGAAATGCAAGAGGAAAGTATACAGAGTTTAATCCAGTCAAGTGTGAGGTATTGCACTTTGGGAGATCAAATCTAAGAGGCAGGATCTTTAGCAGCATTGATATACAGAGGGATCTAGGGATTCAAATCCATAGTTCCCTGAGAAGTGGCAACACAAGCTGATGGGGTGATAAAAGGTCGTGTGTCATTGGTTATGTGTTGAGTATAAAAGTCAGGAAGTCATATTGCAGCTGCATGAAACTTTGGTCAGGCCACAATTGGAGTATTGTACACAGTTCTGGTTGGCACATTGTGGAGACTTTGGAGAGGGTACAGAAAAGGCTCACCAGGGTGTTGCCTGAATTAGGAAGCATTAGCTATAATGAGAGGTTGGACAAACTTGGGTCTTTTTCTCTGGAGTGACCTAATGGAAATATATAAAATATATAAGGGTAGATAGAATTTTTCCCCATGATGGAAATGTCAAACACTAGAGGGCATAGCTTTAAGGTGAGAAGGAGAAGTTTAAAGGAGATTTACATGGCAAGTTTTGTTTTAAAACAGAATGGTAGGTGCCCAGAATGTGCTGTTAGGTGAGGCAGTGGAAACAATCACAATAGCAAACTTTTAAGAGACATTTAGATAAGGCAGAAAATGGATGGATATAGACTTCATGAAGGCAGATGTAAATTTTAAATTGACATCATGGTCAGCATAGACATTGTGGGCCAAAGGCCCTGTTCTCTGATATTTGCTTAAGTTTGAGATGATGCATTCTGGGAAGTCAAATAGGGTAGGCCATATACAGTAAATGGCAGGGCACTAAGGAAAGTTGATGAACAGGAGGGATATTGGGATTCAAGTCCACAGTTAGACATTTGGAGAAGCATGTGCAATTCTGGTGGCCAAATTATAGGAAGGATGTGATTGTGCTGGAGAGACTGCAGAAGAGATTCACCAGGATGTTGCCTGGATTGGAGGGCGTTAATTATGGGAGAGATTGGATAGGCTGGGTTTGTTTTCTCTGCAGTAAAGACTGAAGGGTGACCAGATAGAGGTATATAAACTTATGGGAGGCACAGATAGGGTAGAGAGACAGACAGAATCTTGTTCTCAATCTTTAAAACCCCAAAAAAGGTATAGGTTTAAAGTCATAGGAAGGAATTTTAAAGGGGACTTACGTAGAAAAGGTTTTTTTTAAAAAACAGAGTGGTTAATATCTGGAATTCATTGGCAGAGGAGGCAGTAGAGTCAGGTACAATCACTATACTTAAGAGACATTCAGACAGGTATTAAATAGGCAAGACATAGAAGAACACAGACATAATATGGGTAAATAAGATAGGTGCAGAGGGCAAAAAAAGGTCAGCATGGACATGATGGTTCAAAGGGCCTGCTTCTGTGTGCTGTAGAACTATCTTTATGGACATCCCGTTGCCTCAGAGTCTTCTCTATACTGCAATCAGTCCCTTTAGATCAAAATTAGAATTCTACTGAAAATGCCTTTCATTGCTCTACACACGTCTGGAATAGTTTCCCCCAATTTTCCTTTTGAACTCCTATTGAAGACAAGCTTTGACACAATAACACATTTTAGCTATTTTATTATTTTCATGAAATTTTATCTTAACACGTTGCTAAGTGCCAACATATAATAGAAAATGTACAATTTTAATTATATAGTAATCATATAATTAAAACCATTAAGTGAAATATTGAAGGATAACTGCAAAAGATATAACTTCATATCTTTTATAGTATTTAAACTACTAGGATGCAATATTCATTAAGAAACAGCAAAAAAGACACACAGAATTGGAAAAAAGTTTACTCACAACCATGATATGAAGCAGGTGATCCTCCTGATTTTCCATACTCGTGTTCTGAATAACTGGTGGACAAGTTAGGCTGACTAGACCCACGACCAAAAGTAATTTGATTATTGCTTCCTACTCCTGTGGCTACTTGAGCCATACGTTCTTTTGTTTTAAGAGCTTGGGTTCTCTCGGACTTGAGCCTTTCATCATCCTTCAACAAAGTGACAAGCTGCTTTGACTTTTCACGTACATTTATGCCTTGATCTTTACCATCACGATCAATGTACTGGAAGTCTTTCAAGGTCTGAATAGCAAATATGTTCTCCTTACACTGTTGTGCAACCCTTTCAGATCCAGTTTTTATCATATAGTCTAACAGTGTCAGTGCCTTGTAAACATGTCGCCAATTCTTGCCGTGATCATTGAGACGCTTCCATATCATACTCATTATTTCTGAGAATGCCACAACATTGTAAGTTAGATCTGCAATTTCAGTCATTAAGGAACTAGAGGGTCCCCAAGGGTCATTGGAGGTTGCCTCACGCACTTTAATTTCAGCTTCAGAATAATTGTTCACAATGTTTTTCATTTGCCGTCTAATAGCTGATGTAGTCATGATGAACCTGGTCAAAAGGAAATCTATCAGTAAAAGTTTTTCTTTCCAATTACTCAATGGTATTCAATGATTTTCACACCCAACAACTATTTGCTGGAAACACACTGAAATCTTTGTATATTTCAATGCCTGTTGTGTATCTGCAGGTGAAATCATTTCCTCTCATCAAAGAGAATTCTCATTGTTGGCAAATAACCTGTGGAAAGAAATATCTATAAATAACAGCATTTTAAGTCAGCTGCACCAAAACTAATTCTCAAACAACTACATTTATCAAATCTTATATAAAAGTCAGTACGATTTCCTATGAATATATTTTAGCTACAATAGTATGCATTCCGTTATTTTAAAAAATATATGCTGATGAAAATAATGAAAATGAACAGTGTTAAAATTTGATCTGGCTGAGAAGTTTTCCCACCAAAATTAATACATGAAGTTATCTTGGATTATTGAGCACCTGCTCCAATATTAATTCACCATAGTCAACTGGACATTAATAAAAATCAAATTCCAAATTTAAAATTAAACAGATAAAATTTTGATATGGCCACACACTTGTTCAGTAAGCTATTAAGAAAATTAGTGCCCAATCATTTAAAACAATTGTTAAAGGAGTGCTACAGCCTTTTGTTAAGTTGACTCAGAAGCTTAGTCAGGGCAATTAAATAGACCTTCTGAAAATGGTAGCAATTGCATTTTATTATAGCTGTAATGCATTTGCAAGCTCAGGAAATTTAGATCCTGTAAACAGCAACAAATGTCAAAGGGTAGATTTGCCTGATCATGGGAATATCATGATGCATTATTGCACAAGGTGCTGCCCCAACAAGGGAAACACTAATAGTCATGTTAATCATTCAAAAAGTGCGAAATTATGAGCACACAGTGGACATTCCTTTCCTTAAACACAATACTGTCATTGCCCCACTGGCTATGTAGTGCTACTCAAATACTTTTAAGAATAAGTACAATCAGTAAAGCACATATTAAACTCAGAAAGAAATGACCATTATACAATTTCAATTTACATAACACAGAATAAAAGATTTTCCAGTTGATATTTGTTGAGATCTGCTGAGGAAAGATCCAACAACAGTCACAAAAAAAAGCATTGTAATTTTCTTTGTTTTAAAAAAAAGGACCAATACTGTAAAGCCTTAGATTGTTTCAGTACATGTAATTGTTCACGTTTAAGTAGAAAAGAATAAATCATCTGCACTGTACTATAAGCTACAGAAGATGAATACTTTTCACAATCTGTGAAATAAATGCTATGTACATTTTTCTTCATGGCATAATTTTAATTGTTTGGGATAGTAATGAAATGCAAACATACATTCAATTTTGCTATAATTTTTTTTTACAAACATAGATCATTGCCTCATACATGATATGTAAAGTACAACACCATAAATAAATGAACCACATACCCATAATATCCTACAAGTTATAATGCTGCTTTATTAGAGTGAAATCTTACAGGAGCTTCCTCATGACAAGGATGCAACAATCCTTGCAAATGTGAGCAAAATGTCACAGCTGCAACTTCTAGATATTACAGTAGGATCAGCATGGCTGTTCAGACAACTGAACAGCTTCCTGTTTTGACAGAGGAGAAATGGACAACTGGAAGGCCCCATATCATCTCCATACCCAATCAAGACCCAAGGCAGTAATGTGGAGCTATGCTACTATACCAGAGACGTGACTGCAGTAGAAGACAGACTGCACCACACCTTTTGGTCCACCCACTGCTTAAGAGCTGTACACCCTTTGAGATCTTATCAAGGCAAACTTGTGAGCTTTGCACTGTTTCCATCATTGGAAAGATCTACAATTACATTGGATGGACACGAAAAGATTAATGTAAAAGGATAAAATATTTAGTTGTCAATAGTTGCAATACAAACATACAAATTAACTTTCTTTGCAAATTTTAAGAACCATGTCAATGACTTTTTAGTGGCTGCACATCAATCTCACAAGGAAATACTCTAGGTAAACTGGCACAAAGTAATAACTGAGAATCTACAGATTACAAATATCTACATCAAAAGAAAAACTAAAAATATACAAATATATAAAAGAGTCATAAAACCTCCAAATGGTCACTATTTTAATTTAGATTCTTGTTCTACAAAGCCTCTAGAAAGAGTGCAGAACAAGTAGCTCAGTCGCTAAACTGATATCAGCTCAAACTGGTTCATGTTGCAATCCAACCTTGACAGACGGGGTTTTCGTATTTCTTTTAAAAATGCAGCTGTAATGCTATACAACCATAAGTAAGATCCAGTTTCTAGTTTCTACCACACATTTTACTGTCACATTTACAATACTTTTCTAGCACAACAAACAGGTCCTCATGCGGTATTTTCATACCAGTAGAGCCGCTGACGATTTGAATTTTTACTGTTCTATTCAAAATCTAAATTTACCACTGGCACCCTTATTTAATCTATAGAGGTTGCCAATAATAAGGGGGTGGTTATGGGAGTTAAAATTAGAAAATGAGAAAATATCATTTTTAAAATCAGGACTAAACTAAAATATACCTGATTTTAACTTGCTTAGTAATATAGGAGTTTCATAAACATATTAAAAGAAATTTACATCTGGATTCACTGCCCAGTTACAAAAACTTCCCAGAGTCACATATTTGCTTATGTTTCCGTTATACATTCCAAAGCCCATCTTGTTCATAGAAATAGCTCACATGAACTCATCAACTTATAATTGCACAATTATCCATACACTCCAATTCCATTCTACCCAAAGACTACATCTGATTTCAAGTTGTTCAGCAATACAAGAGTTTGACAAGCATATTCAAAGAAAATTCACATCTGGACTCGCTTCCTATTTATAAAGACTTCCTGGTCTCACACATTTGCCAATTTTCCATTATGAATTCCAAAGTCTATTTTGATAATGGGAATAGCCCACAAGAAATCTCAAGCTTAGAATTACACAATTCTCCAAAATGCTTTCTAGTAAGGTTGACATTTTTTAAAAAAGTCAGTAAATGTTCTCATATCCAAAATAAATATTTAAATATTTAGAAATGACATTTCACATAATTCAGCACAATTAAATCTATATACATACATAATTTCCTTTCGTGTAGTTTAATTAAATTTTTTAGACAAAGGTCTCAGCTTTGTTCACAAACTTGGTCATGAGATTTAACTGTATTTTAAGCCACAAGTTAAAACACTTATCGGAACTTCATGTTTGGCCATCCAATTTCCCAAAATTCACCAGGACAGTTCAACAAACTATCACTGACCCTTTTCCCATATTTTTAATAATTTATTATCAAAATTATTCATAAAAAACAGATTAAAGTTAAGACCTTTTTCCCCACTGATAAAACTTATTTGAACAATTTTAACTCTCTTATTTCTTGCTGTCAACTGTGCACTAATTCAGCTGACAGCAAGTATTAAGTGAATACTTTTGCACATGCACATTTGGTTCAGAATCCATAAGCAATCCAGTGAGCTTAAAAACTTGTTAACATTAGCTAGATTTAAAAAAGACAAAATTTGAAAGAAGCTAATAATTCCATGTTTTTAATTAACAGACAGAAAATATTATTATTATGCTGAAAACCCATGATGTAGTGAACAAGAGCAGGTCTGTTTGAGACCACAAGCATTCAGCTGATCAATGTGAAACAAATCCCAGACCTACACACAAAGAATGAATTACGGAAGTCGAGGACTTACCAACAGATTCTGAAGGCCAAATTTGTCACTATGCCTTGTTGCTTGATTCCCCATTAAATCCAATGGAATGGCACAGTTTTGCTGGATTCCCCCTGCATGCTGGGTAATGATCTTTCAGATCCCATGCCAAATCTACCCAGATCAATAACGCAGATTTGGGAAGCAAAGGGGAAGGCAAGTTGTTTTCAATTATTCTGCTTCAGTTTAATGTTTGGAGTTATTTTTAATTGTTTTTATTTTTAATTAATAAATATAGCTATGTAACTATTTTAATATCAAGTTTTCAAATATTGCTGAATGTCAAGGGCATTTAAAAATTATTAAAAAGGCTTAAAGGGGTCACAGCTGGCAAAGTTTTACATCCTATTTTGCTGGCTATCATGGGATTTTCTGATGAGTCCCAGCACTACACCATCCATGCATGGTCCTGTCAATCGGTGGGCCTCATCAAAAGACTCTGTAACATCAAGGGCAGTAAGATCAACTTTATCCCCATCTGGCCCTGGTAATAGCGTGTCTGCAGGAACTGCAGGTGATGAGGCTGGTTCAGTACAATCATGCCCAAACAGTAGGTTTGTATTTAATTTGCGTTCCTTTAAAACAAAACATTGAATTCTGGCAAATAAGGCATACTTTCAGAAATTGAGTAAAAGATAAAGAGTGCGGGAAACCAGTTGAGAGAGCTAACTGAGAAGGAACCACATTGGAGGGATAAATTATTGGATGATATTCAGCAAGTGGGGATGAGATAAATCAAAGGAGGAAGGATGATAAGAGGGTTGAATAGATAGTTTTTTAAAAAAATGGAGAATTAGAATGGGCAAAAAACAGGATATAGAAGGTGACAGTGTAGCAGGAGAAATTAGATGGGGAAAATACAAATTGCTGGACAGAGGATGAGAAAGTTATAATTGTTGACGGCTTCTTTTCCAACATCCAAGCTCAAAGAAAAAGGAGAGGGAGAGAAAATAAAGCAATACAAAGTAAGAAAGGCACAATGTTTTCTGCAGCTACAGTAGAGATATAACAAAATTCTTGTCTTTCATACTTCCTGTCTATAAAAACATTTGCCATTGCATCATTACATTTTTCTCACAACTTTGATCCTATTAATAGTACAAGTGAAAAAACTTGGCATAATTAAAAACACGTAATGTAAAGCCTCAATGTTACCTCTGCAGCCCCTTAATCTGTACTGTAAAGAAATTCCCAAACACTAACTATACTACTTTGATTTCCAATTAGTCAATTAGTTATTGAGAATATACTATACAGGAAAGTAAAACCTTAAAATGAAAAATAAATGCTCAAATTTATTACTTTAATTGTGATTAACTTTAAAAATTGTAATTTATATTGTACACAGGGCTTCAATACCATTAACTGACTAATACATGGAAAATTTTGCATTCTTCAAAATCACCAAAAGGTACATTGTGGACACCAGCTTCCAATCTTTGCTGCAATGTCTGGTATTCTTATTTGTTGCAGAGGCGATGCTGTAACTTCAGCCTGTTATATCAATCACAGTACAAATATAGCATTTCTATAGTACATGCAAGGCCATACAGATTTATTCATATGAAAACTTTATAGCACTATTTGAATTATATATTTTTGTGTACATTAAATGAATCAAGGGATATGGAATTAGTATGGGAAAGTGTCACAGATTAGTGATCAGCCATGATGATACTGAATACAGAGCAGGTATGAATGTTTGAATAGCTACTTTTGCTTCTATTTTAAATGTTATTATTGGTAAATACCATGGTGCTTCATTACATGTACATTAATTGACAGCCTTTCAATATAGAATTTACTAAGAAAATGTATACAAAAGTGATTTTCAAAATCAAAAGAAGCCATTCTCTCACACACCTTTCCCAATTCAACCACTGCAATACCGTACAATTACAGAAATTATAGTGAAGCTCACAACGCATTAAGAATCAACAAAAATAACAGTACATAACCAAACAAGCAAATCAAATGATTAAAACTGCCTTGTAATTGTATACAATAGAGAAAGTCAGAAAGAGGAAAAGGTGTCTGTGTTAGGGTGAGACAAAACACATTTTTAACAATACAGCAGGAAAATATTTTGTGAAATGGTATTGAAGTATTAACCATGATATCACTGGGATGAAATTTCCCTTCCCCACATTTTTAAATTTTAAACATACTTAATGATTGGGGCACAAGACACTGCAAATGCTGGAATCTGGAGCAATAGGGTTTTGAACTGAAACACTGACAATTCCTTTCACCCCACAGATGCTGCTTGACCCGCTGAGTTCCTCCAACAAATTATCTATTATTAATAATTGGGGCAATTTCTCTAAATTACAAAGAACTTGTCCTTAGCTCATGAATAAGACTAACCCTCAAAAGTAGCTAGAATCAAATGTAATAAAAGTTAGAAATCAGTCAACTGTTTGTAAAGCTGGACAGTTTATTTTCAAATTAATTGTATACCAGGATGTAATAAACATAAAAGATCCCTGCAGCTAATCACCTTGAAATAATCCTTACAAAAGCATAATAGAGATATTAATGAAAAATATTTTGTGCTCTGTAAACAGGATATCATGCAGAATCACCTTTAATATAATTCGAAGTTTCAGTATAATACCAGATTATGTTTATTTACAGCAGTAGCTATACTACAGAGAACTAGTGACTTAAAAACAAAATAGAATGAATTAACTGCTGCATTGAGGTACAAGGCCAATGTACAAAAAAACAGAAGGACGCTGAAACTGAGCGTAGTACAAACACATTAATCTAATGATCAAATTATAAATAGAGAGTTTCATGTTATCAAAAATATCTGGTAAATAGGATCTATGTTATCAGACGTTCAGCATGCTGATGCCAATGCACTTCAACAATTTACTAAAACCAGTATATTTTAAACATATAATTCTCCCTCCAACAGTCAAAAGACTGAAAAACACTCTCTTCAGTCACAATGCATGATCTGAAGCACAGAAGCTATAATTTTCTAGTCAGGCTTTTTTTTATTTTAATTGAATGCAGGACAAGAATTCTATACTCCCACTATTATGTTTTAGTGAGGTGCTGTTACCAAACTGTGGGTTATAATCTATCACAGACCCAAAAAGTTTACATTTTGCTTTCTATCTTGCCTAAACTCCCAATTTTTTCAGCGTTTTCTGTTTTTGTTTAAGATTTCCAGCAATTGCCTTTTTTTTAAAATCTGGATTTTAGATCAGTCTTGATGTGTACCTGCCAGAACATAACGTAGCAATGGCTTTTACAATTAAATATTATGAAGCCTATATAAAACTTTAAAAAATATTGCACTTATTAGATTTGTTAGTAATAGTGAACATTTTTCAAAGTTTCATGGAGTTCAGATTTTGGATTTTTTGGCTCATGGCTGACAAGCTGGACATCTCATACTGTACTATCCTGGTGCAATAAATAGACAATATTATACTATTAAGAATTTCCATGAAGCTCCTCCAAATTGTATTATTACATACAATGGCAGAACAAGTTAAAATAAAAATTGCAGGTTTTGTCTATCACACACACACTAGACAGTGACTGGAGTGCCCTTCCCTAATAATAATCCATTGAGGCAGAAGTAATCATGGCCAGAAGAAATCCTCTCTCCACACCCAAATATGCTTATTGAGGGTGAAAGCAGAGAGCTTAAAATCAATTAATTTACATTACCTACATGACAATAATTCACAAGTTATTGTACATTTTAAAATAAGATATCACAATATCTTGAGTCAACGTAAAACATACAAATGTGCAACACAAACATTTTCAAACTGAGACTTCTCAAATGGTCATATTTCAGGTAGCTCCATGTGGCAATTTACTAAAATATTGCCATAAAAGCTGTATTTGTGACATTGTTTAGCCACAAATAAATATTTTTAACTGGCTTACTTATTAAACTTAGACATATTATTGCATGGCAGGCACAGAAAACTGGAAATGAAATCGATGGATATTTTCTCACCACAATGCTAAACTTGATACAAAATCAATGAAAGGATTCTTAGATGACCACTCTTCAATGGAAATATTAAAAAGTTACAATTCACAAAACATTCTAAAAAATGTAGAGTAGAACAACACTGGATTGAATATAATTTTCTGCAGAAGGGATAAAGAAATAGATAACTGGTATTTTCCATGTAGTGTTCTAATAAATAAAAAAGCAGTTGAAAGAGACCTAGATGTCTTCATGGAGTCCAAATGCCAAGATGTCCAATCAACATAAACCTGACAGAAGGCCGAACTCTAAAGCCAAAACAGTACAATATAAACTTTGGATTTTCAACTTGGAAAGATAGCACGTTGATATTTTAGAGCTCTATAAAATCATTAAAGGATAAGAATTAACCCAGAATAGTTCTTTCAATTAAGCTGGAAGTAGAGTCAGGTTGAAAGTGATAAAGTAGTTTTAGAATTGTTGCTGGCAAATTCTATTTCACACATAATGATCAACATGCCGATTAAACTTTCAAGCAACAGTGGAGGCTAAAACTGTGGGATCATTTAATAAACACTTGTATGTCATAGTGAGTAGGGGTGTAAATTAAATAGCAGGAGAATACCAGGGCATCTCTAGAAGGATAAACTGAGATCAGCTGTATTCGTCCTCTGCTTCTAATTACCTTGCATTTGCTGGATAGCTCTGAGAAAGTGAGGCTACTTGTTAATTCTGTGTCTCATCACCATATTCCCAACCACAAAAACATGGAATTACTTGCTATGTATATTTTTTGAGACTATAAACAAAGGAGTAAACATGATAAACAAGGGCGTGAAGCAAAGCTACTTTTCATAGATTTCATGCTCCTTTGTCTGCAGTCACTAACTTCACTCATTTTTATAGCTTTTAAGCTCTTTTATTGCTTTTTTTTCAACTGAAGCCATTAACCCATCTACAAGATAACTTCATCAACAGTTTATCTGCCCTCCCTCCACCATCCCCAGGCACTGTGGCCTCAACCTATCAGGGATATTCTTTTTGTCCTACCCCCCCCATCCCCCCGCAACTAAAAACCAACTTATTTTCTGTTTCCACGATGTTAACCCAGTTTCTCCTTCCGTAAATGCCGTCCAACCTAATTGTTTCCAGCATTTTCTGTTCATTAATGCTAAGCAAAGATTCAAATGATCAGTTGTCAATTATTAAACTTTTAAAATCAATAAAAGTTATGTTAAGAGATTGTTTTAACCTCAATATAATAAATGCTCATAGCCAGTTTTAAGCATGAAAAGTAGATTTCGCAATTACATTTGGACAGCGACTTGACTAACCTGTTAAAGCACAATTTGTTGGGTTAAAAGATCTGCATAAAGGCTGTCCAATGCAATTGTGAAGGAATTCTACACTAAAGGATAGCCCTCAATAAAAATGTCTTTACTAATGTAAATGTATTATTCTAGAGCATATTAAAGATCAAGCTATTCAAGAACAAGCCTTTTCCCTAAATGCTGCTCAAATCCTCTTATTAGTAGTGAAACCAGATCATACACCTAACTGCTGCTTATAAGGCTTGCCCTCATTAGCTACCACAGAAGCAAGTCCTGCGTGACTGTATAAGTGGCAGCTTATACTTTGACACACTAAAATCCACATTTGTTTAGCTAACAATCACTACATTTCAATGTTATTTTACGTCAGTATACAACACAGAAGTTGGGAATTCAACCCACTTAAGCCTGCTTTTATGCTCTCACTGTTCCCCATCTTTCAGTATAATCTACTCCTCTCCCCCTTAAACACTTAACTATCCTATTTGAATCAACCACTCTTTATGAAACTGAGTTCAATATTCTCTGGGTAAAGTAATTTCTTATTTCACTGTTCACCAACTTTCTTTTATATAGCATCTTTTAGGCAGCAAAATATTCCAAGGCACTTCAAAGAAAGTATTAACAAATACAAATTGATGAGATATTGGGGTAGATAACCAAAAGCATGGTCACAGATGAAGATTTTCAGGTGTATTTTAAAAAGGTGGAGATAGAGATGCAGAGCTGTTCAGCAAGGGAATTTGAAAGCTTAGAAATCTGTGAGCTTAAAGCATAGTAGGCATTGAGTATGAATTTTATTGCTTCACCAATCCAAAGCCCAGACTTAGCACACTATATGCCTTAGTTATAAAGCTGAAGGAAATGGCATCATCTGAACATAGTAAGTACCTTTAAAAGCTTTCTGTAACAGAAGGTTCGACCACACAGAGGCCAAGCCACAGATGTACTGGAATATTCAAGGCCAAGATGTATCAAAGGATGAGGATAAAATTTTCAGCAGAAGATGAACTGAGGCAAGTACAGAGTCAGTCCCAGGTGTTAATGCTAATAATATGGCCATTCAATACAAATGCAAACATGCTCTCCACCTGAAATAACAAGGTCTATATTTTTACAGATTACTACTAGGCCATCCATCCATATTCTGTTTTCAACAGAAAAGAGACTGAGCCTATTAAGTTCTTCCTGATAGGTAGGATTTCCAGCTCTGAGGTCACCATTGTTATGAGTGTTAAGATTGGCAAAATATTTGTGCCATTAATCCTTGAAGACCCAAAATTTAAACAGCAAAAATAAATCACAAAAGATTTTTGCACTCTTCCTGCTACTGGCTGGCAACATCTTTTATGACAATCCCATTGCACCCCAACATCAAACTATTATTATAGCATCACACCCATTAGTAGGAGAATGCCATTGAGTGTGGTAAGTGAATTATAAATATGACATTATGAATTTGTAGTAGAAAAATGCCTATAATGCATGTAGATTTAAAAGTCTTAATCCTTTATACATAATGCCCATAAGATATTTCTGGGTTTCAATTATACCTTCTGCTGATAGCCAACACTGGTATTGATGGAAAGGCTACATTTTTAGTATCCATGACTTATGGAGCAATCTCATCGCCTGCCTTGCATTCAGTGTCCATCCTGACATTTTCTCAATCCTTCTAACTAAACTGTTAACCATTCAGTTGTTAAATCATATTAACAGTCCCCCTGCCCCAAGAAGTACACCTCTTTCAAAAAGCCATCATCATTCATACCTATAAAAAAAATCTTTCATCACAACCCGAACCAAACACCGCTCATCTCCAGCACTGCTTTCCTCGTTAAGTCTTTGAATTTGCTGTCCCCTTCCACATCCATCCCATGTTTCCTGCAATTCCCACATTTGAATCCCTTGAATCCAATTTTGCCTTCATTACTACTGAAATGGCTCTTACTATTATCACAAGTAATCGTTTTTGTGACTGACATAGAGGATCGTCCCTCCACACACTCCTTGATCTATTGCAACCTTCAACATTGTCAATCACATCATCCTCCTCCAACAAATGTTTCCTGTTGTTCAGCTAGGTTGAACTGCCCTTACTTGGGTCCATTCTCTAAATACATTTAGCCATATAACTGCTCAGTTACTAACACTGCCTAATTCAATCTCAGTAACATTCCACCTTTTTTTAAAATTATTGATTTTCTTTTGGTATGTGAACATCACTGGAAAGGCTGGCATTAAATACCCATCTCTAATTGTGCAGAACAGAGCGGCTTGCAAGACCTCTTCAAGGGTCATTCAAGAGCCAACCACATCACTCTGATCTTGTCTAAACTCATCTGCTGCTGAAACTTTCATACAAGCCTCATCTAATTCAAGACTTGAGTATTTCTTGTTAGCCTCCTGACTGGTACCGTGAATAAATTTATGTTCATCAAAAACTTGCTTGAAGTCTCATTTACTCATTGCCCATAAATTCCTTGCCTTTGTTTTCAAGTTGCTTAATGGTCCCAGCCCTTCCCGTCACTGTAATCTCCTCCAGTTACACATGCATTTGGCATCTCTGAGCTCCTCCAATTCTGACCTCACATGTATACTTGATTTTAACCATTCTTTCTTTACAATGCTTTCACACCCTTTTTAATCATACGTGGACACCTGTGTCTCAAAGACAAAAATATTTTATTGATACTGTTCTTGTTAAATGGCTTGATACATTTTACTACATTAAAAAGACAATGAATAAATGCAAACAGTAGCCCTCAGCATTCTTATCATGAAGACAGAAGCTGTGGGCTTGAGTTCTAATCCAGAATTTGACATATGATATAAATCAAGGCTTCAATAAAGCAAAGGAATACTTCCTTGTAAAAGGTTCCACTGAAAGACAACTGCTACACTAGAAAGCTGAAACTGCCAGCCTCATACTTCATCCTCTTCCAAAATTAAATGGGCAAAAGTCATCTAAAAGGAGCTCTAAATGTAACAAACTCTTCAGGCTTAAAAACAGTTCTAAAACTAGGAGATTTTCATATTCATTTCCAGGATGACTACATCACCAGCAAGGTCAGAATTTATTGCCCAGTCACACTGCATCTAATAAAGATAATTTACAGCAACTTAGCGTTTCCAAGTTAATTTACAGGTAAAGTGGACTGTTTGGTAACACTTCATTTGCAAGAAAAAAAGAACTTTATAAAACACGGCATATGTTAAATGTTGATGTTTATTAAGGTATGAACATATATCATCAAAACACAACACAGCAGATTCTAAGTTCCAAAGCACCCAATACCTTCCTACTCTCAGCACATATGCTACCAACCAAGGTCTTCAGGAAAATTAGCTTACAACCATCGTTCAAAAACACATTGAATTCAGTAAAATATTTTGTAAACAACATCCTTTTAATGTAAAAGTAATGTATTAAATTACTTTTGAGTAATGTAAACACAGTACTCAAATTAAAACTTTAATATAACCTATATTAGTAATTATAACATCATTAGAAACTACTACATCCTTGTTCTGCAAACGCCTGTGCACTGCACTTTCCACGAATAAAAAAATGCAACCAAATCAAACCTAATAGTTACATATGCAATAATCTATACTGGAGTGTTCAGGACAGAAACTATGAACATTGAGAAAGATCCCTTTAATACAATTTAAGGTAGGACAGAATTAGAACATAATTGTAAACTTAGTCAAAAGAAAAATTGCAAATATGTCTTTTCATACCTATTTGCAAAGGAATTCTTAGAATCTGGGTTGTCCACTACGTCACAGATGTTCTAACTCACCAGAGTCTTATCAGTATGTTCCATTTAAAATTCTGTATCATTACTCTAGGGTAACTTATATACAGTTGACCCATTATCAGAAAATGTGACAAAATGTAAGGTTTAAATACAAGTCATTTTAAATTCACTTCTTTCTACAACATAGCAGTGACTATATTTCAAAATTACTTCATTGACTATAAGCATTGAGTGTCCTGAGATTATAATTTGCTCCATTGTTTAACTCATTCCCTATATGCTAAACATATTTAACATTTTTAGCCACCTTATCTACATTTGAAATATTTTCCTGTTCGAATGCTACAAATTACTCTCCCCCACCAACTCATTAATTATAGACATTACTAACCATACTGACAAAACGAGGCAAACTTCCTTGTTTCCAAAGATTCCAGGAATACCGTCTTTTAGGATCAAAATCCACCCCCTCCCAATGTCATCCATTTTTCCGGTGAAAACCATAAATCCTTTGTAATAAACCAGACACGCCTTCTGTTACATTTAATAAGGTGGAGAAAAAACGCGCTTACAGAAACAGCTGAAAGTTAAAACCGCCCCGGGTTCATTATGAAGAATAAACGAAACGCACGTCTAAGTACATGTCTGGATTGCTAAAATGAACTTCCTTCCAGGAATTAACATTGTAAAATACATTCTTAATATGAATACAGGTATTTTTAGGAGGGGGAAATAAACAAGATGCCCATCGCACTAATGCAACTGCGGGGAGGGGGGGGGGGTGTGGGATGTGAAGTGGACACCTTAAACTTGGGAGACGAGCTGCTCTTTAAATCATTGCTAACACACCTCATCAGGTTGACAGCTTGCAGGGAGGGCCGGTACCCGGTAGCTGGGACATGCAGAGCTGCAGCCAGGCCGGAGGAGGGGGGGGGGGGGGAAGTACTCAGCCATCGCCCAACTCCCGAACTCCCCGGCAAAGCCCGTAACAAGTGGAAAGTTTCCGTCCTCCCTCTCCAGCAGCAGCAATTAACGCAGAAGGGGGGTGGGGGAAGAAAGGATGGGGGGGGGGTTGAAATAAAATTATAAATATAAAACGCCGGGCGGGCCTGGTCGGCGGCGTGAGGCCTGCAGGCAGCCGCTAGCCCGGAGCTCACTTCCAACTCTTTCCCCCCCTCCCCACTCCCACGGAGAGGATTTTTGTTTGGGGGTGGAAGGGGGGGGGGTAAATACTGCCGCCCTTCCGTTGAAGCCCCCACCCTAGAGAACCGGTGCACACTCACACGCCGCCGCCCTCCTCCTCCTACCTGCTCGGTCCCGCGGCCGCGCGCGCGCGCGCACCGGCGCCTAGAAGCTTCTGGGCGTTTTCCTCTGAGGTGACGGCCGGGAACGCGGGCGGGCGGCGGCGGCGGCGGCGGCTCCAGCGGCTGCTCTGCAGTCCCGTCCGCCTGACGACAACATGGCGGCGGCGCGCCTCACGCTGCCGGGAGGAGTGGCCTCCACCCTCCACCCTCCACCCTCGACGACGACGACGACGACGACGACAACAACACACACACACAGAGGCAGCGGGAAGGCTCCCACCACAGGTACTTCCATAGAACAATACAACACAATAAGTTGTGCCGACCTTTAAACTTCACTTAAGACTATCTACCCCCTTCCTCCCACATA
>JARFYF010000112.1:8792629-8816665 GCA_030265395.1 Rhina ancylostomus | reverse complement strand
AACACTTTGAAAAGCCTTTGGAGAGTTGTATTTCATTAGCTTTGGACTAAGAACAGAAAAACATGTTCCATTTTTGCCTGGTATGGATGTAATGGCTGAATGACCTTCCTCTGTGCTGTCAGTTTCTATGACTTAGTGACACTTTTAGAAGCCACACTTTAAAATGAAGTTTTTTTTGCCACAACCAACAATGCATAACTTGCATGGAAAATTCTTTTATTTTTGTGAAAACTTCCCTTTGGATTATTATTTGCTAATATTGTGCTATTATCTGTAGGGTATCTACTAACACATTCATTTGTAGTTAATTTTGATATTAATTTTGATATGATTTCTTGCTAACAAGTAAACATTGTATATTCTTTCACACGGCACTAGGTATCCTGCATATTGGTTTCAGCTGATTCTGGTGTTTTCCTGTTCTGTAATTCCTGGCAAACTTTCATCCTAACATGATTCAGCTAGTGTAATTGGTTCAACTGGCAGGCATGGAATTTACAGAAATATGATTTACATTAGTTGGAGTTATAATGAAACTGCCTAGTATGACTTATGCTTAGTAAACTTTTCACCATAATTTTCCATTTTAAAAACTGCAATACACAATTCTGTAATTATTTATTGCAAAGAAAATGCTGCTGCATTCAATCGTTGTCTTGATGAAGCAGCCAGCATAATCAAAGACTGCACCCACCCAGGACATTTTCTCTTCTCCCCTCTTCCATCGGGTAGAAGATACAGGTGCCTGAGGGCACGTACCACCAGACTTAAGGACAGCTTCTACTCCACTGTGATAAGACTATTGAATGGTCCCCTTATACAATGAGATAGACTCTGATCTCACGATCTACCTTGTTGTGACCTCGTACCTTATTGCACTGCACTTTCTCTGTAGCTGTGACAATTTACTCTGTACTGTTACTGTTTTTTTTCCTGTACTACATCAATGCACTTTGGACTAACTCAAGGTAACTGCACTGTGTAATGAATTGACCTGTACAATTGTTTTGTAAGTCAAGCTTTTCACTGTACCTCGGTACAAGTGACAATCATAAACCAATACCAATACCAACGTTAGAGTGGGAGGTGTCAGAGGTAGGTTTTCTTACGCAGAGAGGGGTGGGTGCCTGGAATGCACTGCCGGGGATGGCAGTAGAGGCTGATACAATAGGAACATTTAAAAGACTCTTAGATAGGCACATGGGTGTAAGAATAATAGAGGGTTATGGGCTGTGCAGGAGGAAAGGGTTAGATTGATCATGGGGTGGGTTTATATATCATGGGCCAAAGGGCCCATACTGTGCTGTACTGTTCTGTATTCTAGAGAGGTTGATTAATATATTCAGATTTATGTAAATAGATAATAAACAAACATAGAGTCATAGAATCGTGAAGGATGGAAATAGGCCCTACAGCCCACTGAGTTCATTCCAGCTATCTAGCACCCTAATCTTACACTATACCATTTTATTCTCATCACATTCCCATCAATTCCCCTGGAATCTACTCCTCACCTACACACTAGAGGCAATTTACAGTAGGTGTGCAAATTATCTTTCTAAATAGTCAATGAATTCCAACTTACTTTGTGTTACAGATATAAATAGCCAGAAATAATTGGATGCATGTCAATAATATCTGGTACATAACATTATTTGCTAAAAAACAAAATAATCCTCCCATTATATCCAAATCCACTATTAAGACTAAAATTAAACATCCCTATATTTAATAAAACTTATTATAATTTGAGTTGCAAAATTAATTATTAAATAGGCCATTTTAACTGCAGTTCAGACACCCAAAGTATTTCTAATGCAAGTACTAGCTTTGTTTTCTAAATTTAAATGTACTGCACAAGTGCAAAAATATCATAATGATTAGAATTTGCTGTTTAAATCAGCATTCTTAAGTGCTTTTATATGTACTGCCATGTTTTCATAACATCCGCTCTGGATGTGTTGGATTGACATTGGTGTTAGTCTTAGAGAGCATTCAGTAGACAGTATGATTTATGCCAGCTGATCAAGCAAAGGAGATCGGTGAAAGCATTCTTGTGAACATACAGAGCTTAACTTATCAACCCACAACAAATTGTGCAATCTTTAAATCTACCGAAGTCTTGCCATTTTTTTTACTCTTCCTAACATTAAAGGCTTGGCTTTTATTACAGGGTAGTTCAATGGGCAGCTTAAAAGTTTATGGTAGCTTTGCACCAGCTGCATTTATTCAGCAACAAGGAGAAAGCTGAAGTCGTATGACTCCCCAGTGGGTCACGCACTGCTAAATAAAATTCAAATCGCTTGTGTTTTTCTGCAGAGAATTTGGGTTTATGCTGCATTTCTTGCCCCAATGAAACTTTTAGTATTATAGATCCATCAATAAACTGTATTTCCAATTATCATGCATTGCCACTGGATGAGAAACATCAATTGTCCTTATAGCGTTATAGTAAACAAATAGATAAAGAAACATTTCATAACTCGCATCAAAGACCATAGTGTTGGTAATTAAAGGGAGATTCAGCAACAACAAATTCAAATTCAACAACCAAAGCAAGAATTACTAAAAACACTCAACAGGTCAGCAACATCTGTAGAATGAGAAACAGAGTTAACCTTTCAGGTCCAAAAACCTTCAGTTCTGAAAAAGGGTGTTTGACCTGTAATGTTAACTGTTTCTCTTTCCCCAGATACTGCCTAACCTGTTGAGTACTTACTGTTATTTTTCAGATATCCAGCATCTGCAATTATTTTTGACTTTCAGATTTGAATTCAAAATTGATTGATTTTTTTATTAAAATGTGAATCCAATCCTTTCAATTTTGGAGTATTTCGTAGCTAAGCACTGCCTGAAGACATGGTCCTACATCATCTGCAGTTTGTACATCGCAGGCCTATCCAATGCAAGACTACTCTCAGTAGAGTATTGTGTTTGAGTTTCGTAAGAGTACTTTAATAAAATTTGATAGTTCAAAGAGAACATATCATTTAACCCAGTCATTGAAACTTGTTCTTCAATCCCCACAACCTGAGAAGATAACCTTGACTTAACTTTGAATTCTCTCTTATGCCGGGCATTCATCATCTTTCTAGGTCCGCCACTGACATCCTCTGCATCTGAGTTCTCTACATTGGCATTAACTCTTTTAAAACATTTCAATATCCCATGCCTAATAATAGATTTCCACAGAAAACAGTCCTAGAAGATGGCCCATAGCGTGATTTTCCATAACACAAAGCTATGTCATCTGTGCATGTGTCAAGTAACACGAATTGAAAGAAAGAAATTTTGAATTAATATATTTATTTTTTTCACATAAATTTTTGGGTAGTGATTTGTGAATACTGGAAGGACGAATTTCCTTTGCCCAAATGGTTATCTGTGCTTGCATATTCAAACTAGCGTTGGGGAACCTTTCTGTTTTTCATTCATTCAAGAGATGTGGGCTTTGCAGGTTGAATTAGCTTTTAATTTTCCTTGAGAAGGTGGTGGTGAGCTGCCTTCTTGAACTGCTGCAGTCCTTGAGGTGTGGGTAACACCTACAATGCTGTTAGGGAGGGAGTTGCAGGATTTTGACCCAGCGATGGGGGTACATATTTCCAAGTCAGAATAATGTGTGGCTTGGAGGGCGTCTTCCAGCTGGTGGTGTTCCATGCTGTTGCTGCCCTTGTCCTTCTAGCTGGAAGAGATTGTGGGCTTTGAAGGTGTTATCTAAGAAGTCTTGGTGAGTTGCATCCTGCAGATGGTACAAACTGCTGCTACTGTGCATCAGTGGTGGAGTGAATGAACACTTGTGGAAGGAGTGCCTATCAAGTGGGCTACTATGTCCTGAATGGTGTCAAGCTTGTTGAGTGTTGTTGAAACTGCACTCATTCAGGCAAGTGGAGGCTATTCCATCCCACTCCTGGCTTGAGCCTTGAAGATGCTGAGATGATTGACCTCCAACCACTACAACCCTAAGTATGATTCCAACCAGCAGAAGGTTTTCCCCTGATTCCCATTGATTTGATTTAGCCAGGGCTCCTTGATGCCATACTCGATCAAGTTCTGCCTTGACGTCAAGGGCAGTTACTCGCACTGCACTTATGTAGTTCAGCGCTTTTGTCCATGCTTGGACCAAGGCTGTAATGAGGTCAGGAGCTGAGTGAATTTGGAATAACCCAAACTGAGCTTCTGTGAGCAAGTTTTGCTAAGCAATTGCTGCTTGATAACACTATTGATTCTCCCTTCCATCACTTGGCGAATAATTGCAAGAGAGATTTGTAACTCCAGTCTGTGGATTAGCATGTGGAGCCCCCCATCTCCAGCTCTAGAGTATAAGATACCGTTATTAATATTACTTGACATATGTAAAATTATTTTTACAGTATTCTTAATAATTTCATTATGGAAAAAGGGTGCTAAATTCCTTGCATCTTTTTTATTCTGTTGTATAACTACTGATTCAGCTATTTCCAGCCTTTTGCAACCATCTGTTTCATCTTGGACTGGACTTGATGATAGGCAGACAATGTATTAAAAAATGTTGCAGTGTTTTTTTAGTGGTCAATGGAACAATTGCAGCCTTTTCTTGGTCAGAATTAATGACATCCATTGAATAAAGTACATTTGTTCTGTTAACAGTGAGGTACTGTTAAGGTCATTATTGCAATACTCACAGATATTGTTTGACTTTGAAACCAATGCAATGACTATATTTCCATCTGGGAATATAGAAATCATGCAATTATCATTGAAAATCTAATCCAGTGCTTTGACAGGTCTTACTAGTTGCTTAAATCCAGCTAATGAAGTCATATCCTAATATTTGAATGCATTTCCATTACAACATTTGTTTAACTGTAGAATGGGGCCCAATTTCCATGGCTTATTTCTGAATGATGAGTTAATTCCTAGTTCTAATCAGATGGATGATTTCATTTTTGATCAGATAGTGAGTTAATAGCAGTTTTCTCAGAAAGGGGAACTCATTCCGTCTCTTTTGCCAATACATTTGCATTCTGTAAAGGCAGAAACACACAAACAAAGTCATGAAATACTCTTCACATTTACCTTT
Organism: Rhina ancylostomus; assembly: GCA_030265395.1. Classification (NCBI taxonomy): domain Eukaryota; kingdom Metazoa; phylum Chordata; class Chondrichthyes; order Rhinopristiformes; family Rhinidae; genus Rhina; species Rhina ancylostomus. The sequence goes on along the minus strand of JARFYF010000112.1, from coordinate 8,811,606 downwards.
TTATAGTAATCCAGGAGATTGATGTGTGCAGCAAACTATTATTGGATTAACGTGTCAAATTAACTGAGCAGTTCAAATTTATCAAAGTCGTCTGTGCCCAACATTGAGTGTACACCCCAAATTTAAACACTCTGAATTTAAATACGGGTTTCCAGAACCATGGATTTGGGATCAATTGTATAAATGGATCTATTGGAAATTATCCACCTTAAAGATACACATAGCTGCCAAACTTCTGCCTGCTGGTGTGCCATGCACCGTACTACTACTGAAGTATTGATTTGCAGAGTTAAGAATCCCTGTTTCCAATAGCAAGTCCACCTCTCTATGAACTATCACTGTTCCCAAGAGCATGGACAATGACAAAACCCAGGAGTATTATAGGCCTAATCTATTCAGCAGTTGCATTTCCAAATTTGCCAAAGAGGATTAAGTCAGGTCCAATTTCCTAATGCTGAAGAATAGCAATTTGTTAGTCATTTGTTTTGTCTTGAGGCTCTCAAACCTCAAAGCAGTTACCAAATGGTATGATGAGCAATGTAACTTTCTGTAAGATGCATCCTGATGACCCACGCAAGATAAAACATTTCATTCTGGTTATTTAGAACATGATTAATTCAACATCCAGATAACATTTTCCAGTTGTGGATTAAACCAAGTCTTGGCAATTTTTCAGAATCTAAATGGTGGTGAAATGCCTTTAGCATCATTCAAAGACATTTTTTGAAATATGACATAGCTGCACAGTCATTGAAAAAATGACCAGCACCCTTGAGAGAAGAAGTTGACTTTACACCAGAAAGAGATCTCATGTCAGGATCTGGAAGTCACAACGTGAAAAGCGTGAGCCTAGTGCATGGAATTGGACTAGATGTATGGGACACTCCAGGCAACACTGATTTATTATTTGATAACTTTCTGGAGGTCTTTTTTGAGGTTATCAAATAAATAAATCAGAGTTGACTGAGTGTCTCAGGTATAAACTGTTTTCCCTTTTTGTTGCCACTTCTGTTTACAGCTTGTTGTTGGATCTCACACATGACCAGAAGGAAACTCTTCAGTAGTGTGCTGAGAAGCCATGAGTCATAGGTAACTTTATAAGGATGTTATCTTCTATATTATTTGTAAGATAGTGTCAGGACCCTGTCCTAGCTAAAGCAGTCAATGCATTTACCTTAAGACAGACAGTATTGGTAATATCTGGCTTAACTGAAAGCATTGCATCTCTAGCTGTTTCAAGGTGATCAAGTCATTTAGAAAGGGACTGTATATAATGCCGAAGAGCAGACCTTCATCTGCCTGCAAATGCCTGCTAAAGGGTTTGAGACTGCCAGTATCCATAAAACACATATGCAGTAAAATATCACACAAACAACCACAGTCAGCATTGAATGCTGATGGAAGGGCACCAATGGATGTCACTGTCATTCCCAGATGTTCTAATCATAAACCATTCAAACACAAATAAAAATTAACTGCAACATTGTCAACAGAATGAAGAAAAAAAATCTTGGATTTAGTTGAGATGGCCTGTTGTCCACACCTGCTGCAAAATGTGTCAAGATCGCACACTTACTCCATCTGCATCCAGAAATCTAAAAACAACTTATCTGGTTGTCTCTGACATTCAGAAGAATTCAAAATATATTTAAATTAACAAGTTTTATGAATTATAGTTATTAAAATATTAGAACAACACCTAAAGCAACTGAAAAAGCACTACAGCAAATATATTTTAAAAATGGAATTTATCTTTCTTAATTGCACTTGTAAATTCGCCATTCAAATGATGGAACCTGCAGCAGGTCAAAGTTTCAAAGCATTTTCCTCCATGCAGAGTTCAGTAGCAGCCCGCAGCAGGGAAATCACTGACAGGACTTGGCTAATAAGTTCAAGAGTTTGATATCTGTGTGGGAGTCCCAAATGTGCCGGCACTACTGCTGATAGATCCTGGCAGTTCTGTGCAGACTGCTAACAAAGCCAGTAAAATCTCGGCCAAAGTGAACTATCTTTGCCATTTCTTTCATCTCTCCCGAAATGTTGCCAAAGTATGGAGGACCATGGGGAGAACTACAATATAAATGGAATCCCACTGCGTCATTTCAGTTTCCATTGATGATCCTACAAGGTAAGTTTTGTTAAACTCAACAGATCTCTGATCAATTTGATTAATTCAGGATACAGATTGGTTCCTTCAGCGTTTCAAACAATGGAAAAGGAGAGCAGAAAAGGTAAAGGCACAGCATTTTAGGATAATTAATTGTTTATGAATTAATCTCTGGAAAGGATAATGGTTTGCATATAATAACACAAAATACATTTAATATTGAAAATATTGGAATATTTACTCTGTTCTAAAACCCACTGAATGAAACTTCTGTTATACTCCTGCCAGGGCAATGATCATGAGCAGATTATTTGTGTTGGGCCAGTTTTGGATTAATTCAATTTTAGTCCCACTCAATCTACACCACCAAGTATATCTGATTCAAATCAATGTACGTAATTCAGTCCTGCCCAGGAACAGCAACTGCATCGAAAGAGAGAGATGACATTGCGCTGAATCATTGAGAAATCTGAATCCAAAGCTTAAATTTGAAGACCCAGAAATGAAGTTTGGGCATTCTATTGAACTCAAATTAGCCATTAGTTTGCAGGAATTTTGCCAAAATTGTCCTGAGCAACAAGTGCCAAAAATGTCCCAGGTATGTGCAAAGCAAAATGACTGAAAATAACTCTCAATGTTTGAATTTACTGTGATGCCAAAGCATGTTCTTTACTGACAATAACTCTTCTATTGTTAATAGATCTCATTACTTGAATAAAATTTTTTCTGTGTCAAATGTTTTTGAAGCTGGCACATCAATAATGTCATACATATAATGATAATAGTTTATATGGGTGATAATGCAATCTACCCACAGAACGTTCTATGCGGGATACTGAATGGCTTTATCCAGTTTAACTGTAATGATCGAGTTTAAGGAATTTGCATTGAATCTGTAATTTATAAAAATACTCCCCGACAATAAATTGAGATGACCCTTGGTGAATAATTCACTCTAACAGAAATGCAATTTGGAGAGAAAAATGAACTTCATTTACTAATTGGGTGTTGTCAAAAATCCATCTCATAAATAATTGCATGTAAAAATATGACCTGCTCATTTCAAGGTTAAGTTTCATTATAAATTAATTGAAGGTAACATCATGATGGTTACTCTGAATAATTGGTAATATTTCTTAAAATCATGGAATCAAAGAAAGATATGTCAGGAGGAGGCCATTTCCTCTTTATGAATGTTGCATCCATGAAAGTGCTATCCAGCCTAATCTTTCTTCCTGGCTCTTGTTCCACAATCTCATAGATTACAACGTTTCAGATGCATGTACAAGCACTTCTTAAGGGCAATGAGTTCCACTATCCTTTGGATTTAAAAATATTCTTCTGTACTTCACTCTAAATCTTCCTCCCAATTACTTTAAACCTTTGCCCCTTGGTTACTGACCTCACTATTAAGGGGAATTGATTCCCCTCTTCACCCAGTCTAGGCCTTTCATAACTTTGTATATATGTTTCTTTGAATTGTTGTTCATTTACAGCTTTAATGAAGACCTTGACTTTGTTCAAAAGTGTTGCTCACCTCTAATTATTGCAAAACTATGGAATTTTTTTGATTCACTGTGGGTGGAATCAAACTGGGTGGAGTGCAGAATGGGTTATGACATGTCAGCAGCCTATTCCATCACTCACCTGATCTTTGTTTCCAGTGAAAGGGCAGGTACTCATCAACAGTAACCCAGAAGAATAGAGCATTAGTCCTTGCAGTTCGTCCTTCCTTTCCTTTTGTGATTAGTCCCATGAAGTGGATTCTTCTTTTATTTGTCATGTCCTGTAGTTTCATTACCTACTTCCTGAAATTAGCTCATTTCCCAACCCATTCCCCTACCCCTGTGGGTACATGAGTACAGAAATATGAATTATTGGCTTTACTAATTATAGGAAGAGCCACAGTAGAAATGATGCTTTATTGGTACCTTGTGAGTGAAATACCTGTAAATAGTGCAACCACTGTATATCCAGAAAAATCAGGAAATGGCAACCTTAGTTCAATGTGGCTGTGCAGCTGTGGTCTTTTCATCTGAGATAGCATCTTACTACCTTAATATAGCTGGCTTTGCTAACACAGTACAATGTGTTGGCATAATGCCAAAGTCTAGCACATTTCCCATTGGCTTCATGCCAGGAATTCAGCTCATTATGAGCAATCGTATCCATGCAGAACCCAGCCAATGACTTTGCTGGGAGTATTTCCTCATTTTACCACATTATTGTGAATGCTCTTAGCAGGAAAGGTCATCAGAAACATCAACATTTTTTTCCCCTCTATACTGTGGAATTCGCATCAACTGGTCAGTCACCACAGCTGATAAGCCTTCATATTGCAAAGCAAAGCGGCTTTTGTTCAAAGTGATTAGACTCTTGTCTGCTTACATCCCGTCTTTTTCAAAATTATCCAGATGGCTTGCATGTCACCATTGCGTATAAACTTGATGGTGCATTAGTTTAGCAATGAGAATATTGCACCAGAGGATGATGCATTTTAAATTTGCTGGAAATCTGAATTAGTTGTGAAAAAAATCCCAGCAGCTAAATCCCATTGTGTTCAGTTTCCTGTGTCACTATAGCTTAACTGTATCACTGTTACCTCTCCACTTAGAACTTGACAAAGTCTTGCATTCAATGAAGATTAACTCACATGTGACCCACAGTGAGCTGGTAAGTTGAAAACAAAATTAGCTTGGCCATAGAATACAGAAGGTCATGGTGGAGGGGTATTTTTCTGACTGAAGGTCTGTGGCCTGTGGTGTTCAGCAAGGCTCACTGTTGGACCTCTGTTGTTTGCCATGTATATGAATGATTTGGATGAAAATGTAGGTGTCCTGCCAGCAAGTTTGCAGATGACAGGAAAATTGGCAGAGTTGTGGATGGTGAGGCAGGTTGTAAAAGGATACAGCAGGATGTAGATTGGTTGAAAAGTTGGGCAGACAAATGGCAGATGGAGTTTAAACTGGACAAGTATGAGGTGGTGCATTCTGGGAGATCAAATTTAAAAGAAAGTATACAGTGAAATGACAGGACCATTAGGGTCATTGATGTACAGATGGATCTTGGGATGCAAGTTCATAGCTCTCTGAAAGTGGCACACAAAACAGGGTGGTAAAGAAGGTGCATGGCATGCTTGCCTTCATTGGTTGGAGCATCGAGTATAAAGGTTGGGAAGTCACATTGTAACTGTATTAAAACTTTGGTTAGGCCACATTTGGAGTATTGTGTGCAGTTCTGGTCGCTGCATTACAGGAAGGATGTGGAGACTTTGGAGAGGGTGCACAAGAGGTTCACCAGGATGTTGCCTGGATTGGAGTACATTAGCTGTTAGGAGAGGTTGGACAAACTTGAATTGTTTTCTCTAGAATGTATCAGGCTGAAGGGTGACCTGGTAGGAGTATATAAAATTATGAGAGGGCATAGATAGGGTCCATAATCAGAGTCTTTTTTCCACAGAGTGGAAATGCCAAATATAGAGGATATTGGTTTTAGTTGAGAGCGGGAAGATTTAAAGGAAATGTGTAAGGCAAGTCTTTTTTCACACAGGTGCCTGGAGTGCACTGACAGGAGAGGTGGTAGAAGCAGATACAATAGCAATGTTTAAGAGGTATTCAGACAGACACATAGACAGGCAGGGAATTGAGGGATACAGACAATGTGCAGACAGATGAGATTAGTTAGATTGACATCATGGTTGGTGAAGATATGGTGGGCCTTGAAGAAATGCAACATCCTCACTGACTCCAGGGAATCTTTGGTTCATGACCTCTCAAAATGGAGATGGAGCACTTGGGAAGTCCATCCATCAGGAGCACACAGAGACTCTGTGTAAGTAACAGAAGGAGGGGACCACCTCACAAATTACCCACCTTCCATTCCCCTTGGTCAGTGCCTGCCCCATCTGTAGAAGAGTTTGTGGTTCCCATATTGCCTTCAATAGCTACCTCACAACACACAAAATTGGAAAGGAAGCAAGTCATCTTCAAACTTGAGGGAGTATCGAAGAAGAAGAAAAAGGAAAACATCTTATACCTCCATTAAAACTTAGTCCCTTCCATAAAAAATAGGCTACTGCTTTGACTCCCTAACTACTAATGAAAACCGGAGAGAGCAGAGTGAGTTTGAATAACGTTAAATTTCTTTTGTGTTTGTGTCCGTGAGGTTTATTCCCAAAGTTGAAATCTCACGTAGCTATCAGTGGTCACCTAGCTTTACTAACACTGAATAAGAAATTGTAGGACAGCATTCTGGCTGAATAGTCCAAAGAACAACAACCTTTAACTTTTTATTTAATATCTCAAAGCAATTTACAAGTATTTTATTAATAAATAAAATCCAAAAGTTTTGCTAAAAGGGAGATATAATAGAGCGTACTAAAGGAAGAGAAAGAGATAAATAGTTCTGGATGGGAATTCCAGAATAAGGCAGCTGAAGCAATGCCCACCAGGAAAAGAAAGGTGAAAGTCCAAGTACCCAGGAGATCAGAACTGGAGAAGCAGAGAAATGTGATATTTTCAGGCCTGGAGGAGATTACACAGGACGGAGGAAGAGCAATGGATGTATTTGAAAATAAGGCTGAAAATTTAAAATGGAGATTTTTGCCTGAATGGCAACTGATGTAGGTCGGCCTACATTGTTACAGAGCTTTAGCTTCGATAGGTTGAGGCATGCTCTGCAGTTACTCAGGTGACTCAGATTACCTGCACTCAGTAGCTGCGTCAGTATTATGCAGTAGTAGCTGCGGAATTATGACTGCATATACTAGCCCAAACCACAACACCCATTTCCAAAGGATCTTCAAATAATGCCAGCATACTGAATCATTGCTCAATAAAAGTGACATCTTCCTCCCACCCTAGGTCATATAACTCTACATTTCTTTACTTTCCCTTGCTTTTCCTTAACTTTTGCTGTTACTTAAAAGCATCGTACTTAAAACCTCTTGTATGTAATATTCAGATATTCGAATTTACTTGCGGATAACTGAGAATTGCATAAGTAAAACTCCTGAACTACTGGGAAGCCTGCCAAATAGTAAAGAGGTCAGTGTTACCTCCAGCAAGAAATTCACAAAGGTGTTTCCCTCCTTTGATCGTCCCTGTCCCTCCTGCCACCCCCCCCCCAATTTTTGTTGTATCAGTAGTAATCTGGTTTTGTGTTGGAGTCACCCTTATTTACTAAAAATCCTTGGATTTATATCCTTCAAGAAATGATACAAATGCTTTACAGCGAATGCATCACTCCAAAGGTGCCACTGAGTTAAATGTGCTAACCATTTTCAGGTTGTTTTGCTCCTGTTCAAAAATTCAACTGTGCACTTGCTGGCAATTTTTGTCAGCTCTCTATATATGAAATCACATCATTCTCCATACAATACTACTTTTGGAGCATCTCAGGGGAAAGTAAACCTCATTATCCTAGGAGTGATCATGGTTGGATCATGGTTCCCCGTCAGCTGAGTCCTAGGCCTGACCTACCAGATAACCCACCTCCCAAACTCTTCCGCAACTCCTGTTGCCTCCTGACTGGCCCAGAATTCAGGGGTCAACTCATCTGCATATGCTTCAATAAATTACAGGCACAAATCCTGAGCTGACTGTGAGCTTTTTGGGGTGTAAACGAAAAGTTCCAGTGCAAAATTTAAAACGTTTACGCCATTTTCCACAGCTTCTTGGAAAGCTAGCATATTGGATGGACTACCATTGTCAGGATGCAGAATTGTGTTTTTTGTCACTAGTTCCGATGCTTTTTCAATCCACTAGAACAAGGACAAGGATGTCATCAACTTTTGGTGGGAGAGGGGAAAACAATCCAGCCAAATGTAACTGATTTGGATATCAAGGAGCAAACTCAGACCCTCTCAATGAAGAATTAGGTTTTTGCTGGCATGAGTCTGGATAACAAATTTCAGTCAGTCGCAATCCTGTTCTTATGTTATATCCACCTACATATTCCTGGAATACCAATAGTTGATTCTGATAACACTGGAAAACTTTCCCATCTCTTGTGTCACTGTAACTAGTATTGCCCATCCCACCTTATCCCTAGCTTGGCAGAGAAGAGATTAGAACAGATTATACCTGAAATGTTGTTGCTCAGTATGACTTGGTACCGATTACTTGGCTAGGAAAGGTTTCGAGGGATATGTGTCAAACACAGGCAAATGGGACTAGCTTAGATGGGCATCTTGGTCAGCATGGATGAATTGGGCTGTTTCCATGCTGTACTACTCTATGATGCTAATGGCTCATTTACTGAACCATCTGGAAAGCAATCCCTTGCATTTATTGTTATAAATTTTGTATATTAGAATTTTCTGACATCACAAATTATCCATTTTGTGCTTTTGTAGACAGTACGATGGAATATTATCTTTCAGATAAAACTGTTTCAAATGAATAGGTGTATTATCCATTCCATACAAAGGATGTCTTTGTGCAGTTAATGAATTATAAGAAATGTTCTTGCACAATGATACATTCATATTCTGACTTCTACTGCTAGACAAATAATCAGCTGCTTTTCTAAATGCGGACCTGGCAATAGCCTGCAGAGCATATAAACTGCTAATTTCCCCTTAACTAGTACTTTCAAGAGAGCCTATAATATGAGAGGAGTGAATATTTTATCCATAAACATATAATTAAGCACTAATGTATATAATTCACATTTATTCAGATCAACCAATGAATGCCATACATGGTTATGTTCCTGTCCAGTGCTGTGATCTCGATACTGTATGTTCATCGTGGTACTCAATATTAATAGGTTCCCTGAAGGTATTGACTTACACTGGGACATGGTTCCATTGTTGCCAGTGTCACATACAAATTATCCAGATGGAACAACTAACAGATGTTACAGATGGCTATGTTTGGTCATTTTTTATAACATCCTGAATACCTACCTCTGCTTCCCTAAAGTATAACTCAAGCCAGGACATGAGTCCATTGTTGCCATTACCTGCCCCATGTACTCATTCTGAATGCAGCTGTAGCAACACAATGGATACCCTCTATTAGCTCACTTGATGCAGAGGATGTTTTAATGTTGATCTCTTTTAGTCTACATGGCTTGCTTGGGTCCTCTCTTTTATTCTCACATGTCTGCATGCTTGAGTCCTCGCTTTTTTTCTCCTCCTCTGCTATCAGATTTCTTCACGGTCCATGAACCCATGAACTCTAACTCGTTATTCCTCTTTTGCACTATTTTATTTATATTTTGGTACTTACAGTAATTTTTATGTCTTGCAGTGTACTGCTGCTGCAAAACAACAAATTTCACAATGTTGGTCAGTGATAATAAACCTGATTCTGATTCTGGCACAGCACTACAGCGGGGAAATATCTCACCTACAATGACTATCTCTCACCTACAATGACTATCTGGGATTAGGGCCACATTTTAAATATGTAGAGTTTTTAATGAAACCTCATCCTTCAGGATACATTTGGTTATTAAAACAGAAAATGATGGAAACACCCGACAGGTTGGGCAGCATCTGTGGAAAGAGAAACACATAACATTTCAAGTTGAAGATCTGATTACAACCATTTTTTGCTTGGGTCCTCTCTTTCGACAGTTAATCCTTCTCCCTCCCACAGATCTTCTCTATTGAATCAGAATCAGAATCAATTTATTGTCACTTCCATATACACTTACAGCATGCATGGGAGCGAAATACATTACTCCACAGATCAAGGTGCTGGTCATGTTAAAGACAAGAGACACAAAGACAGAAAGACTTTAACGACATTGGACCCGCAGTAAAAAGAGACTCGAATAAAAACAGCTTAAAATGAACATACTGATGCCTCAGTCATCGGACACTAAAATGCTGGTGCATTTTTGTACGCCTAGCATCCTTTGGTGTTGGAGAGAGGGATGGAGGGATGGGGAGCAGCATTTTGAGGGAGTTCATAGTTCTGATGGCTTGTGGGAAAAAGCTATTGCACAGTCTGGTAGTTCTTGCACGGATGCACTGGAGCCTACTTCCAGATGGCAAGAGTGCAAAAAGGTGAGAAGGGTCAGACATTATGTTTGTGGCCTTTCTGACACATCGGTCCATATATATGTCTGCATTGGAGGGTAGAGAGACACCTATAATCTTCTCTGCAGCTCTCACTATTCTTTGCAGGGACTTTCACCCAGTGGCTGAACAGCTCCCGTACCAGATGGTAATGTAGTGTGTCAGGATACTAAGTTTGTCCATATTTCCTTTACAAATAAATTGCTGGAAATTCAACACTGCTCCTGTTGAATTATTGGACAAACATTACATATTTCATTAACAAAGATAAATAGTATGCAAGACTGAAACTGGTAAGGAGGTTTACTTAAATTAGGAAGTCGCTTTCAATCAGTAATAGTTAAACGTTTAACATTGAATGTGATCCAGCTGATGCTTTGGAGTTTAAGACAATTTAAGACAAATTGTGATTCATTGTATTGTGCAGAGATATGAAATTATGCATTTTCTAGAATAGTCTGCATTATTAACTTGCATGTTTGCCCATATTTTCCATGTTGCTCAGTACAGTGCATATGAGGATATGAAAATTCTTTTTCTCAGTCAGAACCTCCCAAGAAATGTCTTGGTAAACATAACAATGGATATTTAAAACCTGAACACAGATATAAAACTTTAAGCTTTGGTTTGCTATCAGAATCAGATTTATTATCACTGACGTGATGTGAAATTTGTTGTTTTGCAGCAGCAGTACAGTGCAGAAACAAAATGACTATAAATTACAAATATAGTGCAAAACAAAAAAGAATAACGAGGTACTGTTCATGGACCTTTGTGGTATTGTCTTTTGGGTAGAATAGTCAATTCTGCTCAATTTGAGTGCAAATGTTAATAACAATATTTTAGCTTGCCATTTAAAAGCATGTTGTCATGTGTTTAGGAGACTGGTCCTGGCAATTTTGTGGGTCTTAAATTCCATTTTTGCTTTAAATTCTTAGTTTATATTAGATTTTGCTTAACCAATGAATCCTAAAGCAAGCAACTATTTTTTGCATTTGTCTGTGGCTTCTCTTGCCCTGATGGAATTGAAAAATGATAAAGAAAGAGATCACAAGTGAGTAATGGGAGAGAATTTTGTGGGACCACAAAAAACCCAAGTTATCAAAGATTTTTTTTATTTTTTTAATTTGAATTGCTTTGTATCTGAATCTGCTGTCTCTGGTTGGCCTTGCCTAAGCCAACAGTTGCAGTTTGAAATGACAAAATTTAGGATGCAGCTTTTCCACTTCCAGATTTTGCCCCAGCTCAAATTTGTAGTGACGAGTTTGTGACAAATTCTAAATTGTCAATTATTTTTAATATCTCTGAAATTGGAAATGTGTGTAATTGTAGGAAAGATTAAGTCTTTCAAACTTTTGTATGTTTTAATTTGACAAAATATTGTGTAAAACACAAAATATATTTAGATGATGAGGCCCTGCTACAAATTAAAGGCCCTATTTGTGTGCATTTTGTATATTTTTACACTTGTTTTTAAAAAAAAAATCCTTTTATTTCCAGAAGGCTGCAAATTGTGTGCATTTTGCTCAGCTGTCAATTTGTGACATTATTTTTCAAAAAGCCAGCAGGAACTTCAGAGCAAGTCTTAAACCAACTAAAGCAGATGCTGGAAATTGGAAAAAAAAACCCAGAAAATACTGGAAATGCGGGTCAGGTGGCATCCATGGAAGGGGAAAACAAAGTTTCAGGCTGAAGAACTGAAAGCGGAAGCATTCTGAAATGTCTTGGACCTGCAGTGATGCATCTTAATACAGATGTTGCCTGATCTGAGTATTTTCAGCATTTTGTTATATTTGAAGCATATGCTTGATGGTGCTCAATGTATTTCTGCCTGAATATGATTATTAGACATTGCTGTACAGGTGCAAAATAACTAGTTGTGTAAGCTGGGGTAGCATGGACAAATAATACATCATTACAAATTTCATCAATCTTTTCAAGGTTGCCAAGAGTTTCTTTTCTCATCATACAGACCAGTACAGTGGATTGAGAGGGTGGAGTTGTGTTTTTGGTGTATTGCTGTATGATTGGTTCATGTCAGTTAAATGATCATGAAATGTTAAGCTTTCTTGCTAGGTATCAGCAAAGGTGCCATCTGGAGAGGGTCTGTACTGGAATAAAATAAATTCTACTGCAGGTTCTCTGATTGCAATGATGTGATCATTTCAACATACTGAATTGGCTTGAATGATGGATCAGGAAATTCTCAGTGCTGGTCACTTATCAGGTGCTCCTGGGAAGAAGAAAAATCTCCTCTTCAGTGAAAGACAAAATATTCTAGATAAAGCAATAACTGAGTTTATCTTGCTCTCTGTTTGCTGGGAATGCTGTTAGACTTGATTTGTAGTGACTCTTGGAATTATGGTAGACTTCCAGAAACAAGACCGTTTGGAAAGGAGTGTGTCAGATCAGGTGCAAGCAGCGTGGAATATTTTGAGAGTGTGTTTTAATAGTTGCCTTTTGAGTATATCATTTTATTTTTGGTGGGTTGCAGTGTCATCCTGCTATCTACATTTGTTAGTAGGAATGAAAATAACTGCTTTGGTAGGATGGCTCTCGAGTATGCCACAAGGAGTTTTACAAAACTGAGTTCATGATCCAGAAAATTCTGCTGTGGCTGGAATTGTGCTAGTTTCACAGGAAATTAGTTTGGGGTGTTGGCGCTAGTTTTTAACTCCTGTGCAGTAGCCAGACATGAGTTGACAGTTAATGCTACTTCTATCAAAAAGTCACAAGCACTTTCCTCTAATTGTCCTGCACAATATGGGAACTCCATGGTGTAGGAAGTATGATCAGCTGGAGGAATTTGAGCAACAGCAGACTATGCAGGCTCATCTGTGAGGCATACTTTGTGGATAATATGTTTCAGGATGTGGTCATCCGCAACTCGAGAGTGCAGACGGAGAACAAATGGGTAATGCGCAAAAGCATGCAGAAAGTACAGGAGAATCCTAAAGGCATTTTAACCAGTACTCGGTTCTGAATACTGATGGAGAGATTTCCCTAGAGAGTGCAACCAGAGCTCAGGTCATAACATCATGGTGGCTCAATTGTAAAGGGAGAACGAAAGGTCAAGAGAACAGAGTTTAAAGATATTCTATATTAAGGGAGCAGACAGGTGTTTTTGTGGTCCAAAAGTGATCGTGCATTGTCTACCTGCACTGTACTTCCTCTGTAACTGTAACACTATATCATGTATTCTGATATTGCTTTTCGATCTGTATTACCTCTGTATTTGTGTTTTGAAAAGATCTGTATGGATGGCATGCAAAAGTTTTTTTTCGCTCTCTTGGTACGTGTGACAAAATAAACCAGTTACCTATTGCACTGCCACCCACCCACGGAGATATTGCAGAATGGATACAGAAAGTTCTGAAGGGGCAGGATTAGCAAGCAACAACAAGCTGCTGCTGGATGCTACTATATTGCTTGGGCTGAGAATGGATTGATGTGGATAATCGGAATGATAAAATCAAGAAAGGAATTTCAGAAATGGTGCATGCATCTAGCTGATGAATGAAGAGATTGATTTAACTTCTTTGTGACCTGCATTGTAACAATGTTGAGCAAAAGTACAGATTGATTTTATAAAATGGTAAAGAACACAGTAGTGTAGCAGTTAATGTCAAGCTATTACAGTGCCAGCAACCCAGGTTCAATTCTGGCTGCTGTCTGTAAGGAGTTTTGTGTTCTTCCCATATGTCTGTGGGTTTCTTCTGGGTGCTCCAGTTTCCTCTAACATTCCAAAGGTGTACTGGTTAGGAAGTTGTGGGCATGCTTTGTTGGTGCTGGAAGTGAGGTAACACTTGTGGGCTTCCCCCAGAACACTCTATGCAAAAGATGCATTTCACGGTGTGTTTCAATGTACATGTGACTAATAAAGGTATCTTAATCTTGTTCCTCTGTAGCCCATTACCATTTGGGGAGAAAAATGCATCTCTGGCACTGTCAATCCCAGGTGATTTCCTGTATAAATCCTCAAATTGCAGCTTATCCCAAAAAACTGGTTCACTCAAAGTCCATCTTGTGTTCTTTACTATTATAACTCTTGTCAGTGGATCTGATTTTTTAAATTCTCATATTTAAGTTCCATCATTATATTGCCCCTCCATCTTTCTTTTACTTTTGATGCACTACCCTCCTCTCTTCAGCCCTACCACTGGAAATTTCACTTTCATCTAGTTCAACTCTCTTCTCTGAACTTGTAGAAGGGATGTCATGCCTATAAAGAATGCCAATCAGAATCAGTTTATTGTCACTTCCATATACACTTACAACATGCATGGGAACGAAATACCATACTCCACAGATCAAGGTGCTGTTCACATTAAAGACAATTGGAGACACAAAGATAGACATTAACAACATTCGACCCGCATTAAAGGAGACGTGAATAAAAAACAGCTTAAAATGAATGTACTGATGCCACAGTCTTTGGACGTGTAAAGTGCTGGTGCATTTGTGTACGCCTAGTATCTGTTAGTTTTAAAGGGAGCAATGGGGGGCAGCATTTTGAGGGAATTCATAGTTCTGATGGCTTGTGGGGGAAAAAGCTATTGCACAATCTGTTTGTTCTTGCATGGATGCACTGGAGCCACCTTCTGGATGCCAAGGGTTCAAAAAGGTGGTGGGAGGGGTATATGAACAATATATGAATCTGCATGCAGTCTTTCAATGCTTGCCATCTAGGCTCAGACTGAGACCTTAGTAAGAGCTGAGTAAGGAAGGCAAACCATTAAGTAGGGCTGCTTGTCGGTTCAATCTATGTCTTGCAATGACATGGGCATAAGATCTGAAACTACTTGGTTTAGATTGTTGCCCTGTCTTATGCTTGGAGAATAAGCAACTTGGAAAGCTTTAGGAGTACTCCTGCAATCTGTGGATGTACATCCGCTGCAAGAATAGAAATACAGATAAATTGGAGTTAGGGAAGTTAAGAGGGAAACTGCCCACTAATACCCTAATAAAAACCTTTTTAAAGAAGCCTAATGTGGGAAAACTGCCAGAAAATTAAGTAATTGTGCTGCTCAAAATAATGAGCAATGATGAATGGTAAATTGGTTTCAATGAGTAGAGATTGCCACATAACAATTACCATTTTCAAATGTGAATGAAAATTATTGTCCATTATTAAAAATCCTCATTGAACTAATTGATTTGCAACTGAAGAATTATCTTTAAAAGGGTGCATCATTCTTGAGAAAGAAAAGCAGTCTTTATTTAACACTGTTTCCTGTACATGATTCTGCAAGTGTACTGTGGCTATTGTGGGCAGGGATTTTCTTATTAAAACAAAAATCATTTATTGTTGCTGCTAACCTGTCTTCATATTACATGAAAGGATTATGAGAGGATTTTCTTCTCTGCCAGCTCCAAGTCTCTGGTTGTAACCTGCATGCTTTAGGTTCACTGAAAAGGCAAAATAAAAATTTAAATGAAAATAGAAAGAACTGCAGATGTTGAAAATCTAAAATAAAAACAGAAAATGCTGGAAATACTCAGGCCAGGAAAGAGGGAAAAGAAACAGTCAACATTTCAGGTCAAAGATCCCGTCCCAGCACTGGGAAGGGAAGGAAGCTTGTTAAGCTGTAGGGAGGTGGAGACTGGCTGGAAGGTGCATATGTTGTAGTATGCTAAGGAAGGTGACGCAGAACCAGAAGAGAGGGATGAGGGGCAGGTGGAGCCAGCTGGGGAAGGGGTTAGGAGTCAGAAGGTGTAGTGTGTGGATGATAGACACAGGACTAACCTGGTAGGCTCATTGTTCCTGCCTACTTTTACAATGCTGAACTTGAACTTACCCCTCATTCCTTGACTCTATATCGTCTCCCCTTATCCAGTACCTTCTCGCTTACATCCAAGATACTTCTCATGTTACTCTTCCCTGCCTTATCTGGATGCACATCACCATATCAGATTCTGCATCAGTAGCCTCTAGTTTCCACTTATCACCTTCCAGCATCCTGGCTCCTGCCTCACCTTCCCACCTCTTTATTACCAGTCATCTCCCTAATACACTCTGTCCTGATGTAGGGTCTCAACATGAAACATCAATTATCTCTTTGCCTTTTTGGATATATGTTGACCCACTGATTTCTTCTGCTGTTTGTTAATTTTTTTTAACTGCAGATTCCAGCATCTGAAGTCTCTTGTACCTCCAAGCAAATATAACAGACTGATATAGAGAGGGAAATCAATTGACTTGATGTTGTAGAGTTCAACATTGTGTCCAGAAGGCTGCAATGTGTCCAGATGGAAGATTTCAGTTGATATAAACCATAGGTCAAAGATTTCATTTGGGATGATAGCAACAATGTCAGATAATGTGGTTATGTGATATTGGACAGTGTCAAAGCTGCCTGCATACAAGTTCCTCTGTAGCATTGATTGCTTGCACAGTGTGCTTGTTAAGTAAGGTGTAAAGCTGCCTGTTTGGATGAAATGACATGGAACCACATTTTAAAATAAAATAATGACTAATCATCCTGATCTTGATTAAAATCTGTAGATTTCTGAAGAATTCTGTTGATGTTTCAAATACTGCTGCCAAATTAGGATCTAAAGTCATCTTTAGTTGTATAATACCTGGCACATTGGGGAAAAGAAGGTAAAGGTGCAAAGAACTGGAGAGTCCTGGGTAGAGATATGACTAGGCTCTTCTTTAGTCTTTCTACCAAACCAAGCTGGAGTTTTTACATGTATGTCACAGAACTTATCACTTCAAAATTAATTGTCAGTAGCATGTGTTACCTAGAACAATACTCTGAGAGGATGTATTTCCTTTAAGACAACAGACGCCAGTTGTTTTCATCTGCTCTGCATCCCTTGAAATTTGTCTGGTGAGCTGCTTGCAAAAATGCAATGAAAACAAGCCAAGAGACATTAATCTATACATCCTTTGTTGTAGCAACAGATCTAAATTGCCAATTAAACAGCATCTTGGAATGAACAACTTGTGACTAATTTCTTTAAATGAAAATACAAAATTAAGCCACCACATACACATAGCTAGGGCATCCTAGATCAGTGAAAGCTAAATGAGGACTACATTGAGGTTAACTGTGATGTCTTCATTGTTTCCCCTGTAATTCTCAAATCAGTTGGTGTCATCTGGCCAGGCTGCTTCTTGGAGAATGACTTTTTAGGTGAATGTTCTGAGCAAATGGGGAAGATGGGTGAGGAGCATGGAGTATTCACTGAATCTAAACTATGTCAATCCACCATCATAAACAATCATTTCCTCCACCACTGGTGCATTGTGGTCTCACAACATCCTCACTTGGAGGGGAACTGGCAGCTGGTTATGCTAATGCCAGTCATCAGTGTTTCAAAATCCTGGAAATTAGGTGTACCTTTACGAGAAAGAGAGCAGTGGTTCAAGAAGGCTCATCACCTTTTCATGGGCAACTGGTTTTCATAATTGCTTGCTACACCTGCTTGCTAGCTTTCAGTGACACCTACATCCCTGTTGAACATTAACACTTACCAATCTGTCACTATCTTTTTTGTAAAAACAATATCACCTGGGGCCTAGTCTTTCATCCCTTCACTAACCTACTAGTCATAACCTGCCAATCTGAGAAAAATTGTGCTCTTTGCTTTCTGTCTGTTCTCCATTTCTGCCAGTATATTGCCCCTAACTTCATATTCTTTAACCTTATTGACCACACTCTTGTGATACCTTGTGGAAAGCTTTCTGAAAATCCTAATTGCACTGCATCCATCGATTCCTTTCATCTATTCTACTAATCACATCCTAAAAGAGCCTCAAAAGAAAATCAAACTAGAAATCTGAAACAAAAGATGCTGGAAGCCACTCAAAGAACTACAATAGATTAGCCAAACATGTTTATTTTATAAATCCCTGCTGACTCTGCTCAGTCCAATTGTTTTTTTGCCATTGCATCTTTCATTATAGATTCCAGCACTTTGCCTACCAATAATGAACTAAGATAAATTTCCTTTTACTGCTTGAAGTCTGTATGCGCCACAAAAACATAGAGCCACCAGGCAGCTATCCCTCTCCTTTTGCAGCTAATTTCCATGCTAACCAAACTTCCAATTTTAGAACTCTGTTCACGTTTACTCCATACAACCACTTAGTTCTTGGATATACACTCTTTGTACATTTGCATATTCTTCAGCTTTATCTCTTGCCACTATTATTTGTAGCTGTTGTATTTGTAAATAAAATACTTTGTCTCCTAGGAATATTAAGTTAACGTTTTGAACACTTTTCTCAATGTCCATCTACAGTTTGACCTTGTGCCTCACCAGTTTGATCAGGTCGGAAGATCTATGGAAAGGAATACAAAACTAAACCTGTGAGGGATATTAAGATTAACATAGTTCTTGGCTTTTGATCGCCATGATAGTTTTTAGCCCTTGAATAAAGGAAGTGTGTGTTGTAAATGCAAAGAAAAATATGGGAGTAGCTGACTCACTGTTTAATTATAGATGTTCTTGTCAGATATTATCTTTTAGTTCGCTATTCCAAGGAAGCTATAATGAGTAATGAACTGGAGTGGCCAATATTAAAATAAGAAAAACATACTACTAAAAGTATTATGATAAGGCTGACAAATTCCCAGGACTTGATGGTATCTATAATGAGTTTTTAAGAAAGTGAGAAAGTTGTAGATGATTTATTATTAATCTTCTAAGACTAATTACAACAGCATTTGACAGGAGGCAGAAAATCTATGTTGGGAGCAACTTTTGGGCAAGTCCACATTGGTGTGTGAATTTAAAAGCCAGCTGGTCAAAATTCAGAACCAGCATCTCCTTGTGAGGAAGAAAGATGAGGATAGTAAGGTTTGGGGAAATTTGGATAATGAGAGA
>JARFYF010000112.1:7772458-7793260 GCA_030265395.1 Rhina ancylostomus | reverse complement strand
AAGGATGGTGGGGAATTGAATTTCAACTAATTAAATAATCCTGGAATAAAAAGCTGGTAACAGTAACGATGCAGTAAAGGCCCATATGGTTCACTGGGAAAGAAATTTGCCATCTTTATCTGGTATGCTTTACAACTGACTTCAGGCCAACAGTAAAAAACCGAAAAGTCACACACCATGTGTGGAGAGAGAAGTAGAGTTATTGATTCAGGTCAATGAAATTTCATCAGAATTGGGAATAGTTAGGGATAGGTTTTAAGATGTACTGGAAGGTTGGAGGGGGGAAGAGAACAAAATGTAAAGTCTATGACAGGATGGAAGGCAAGGGAGATTAAATGGCAAGAGAGTGATTATGCAAGGTTACAAAAGCCTATAGAAGGTGCAATTTAGAACATTTATCTGAAACTATGAAAAGAATATTGGAAATCTAGAGTAAAAATACTGGAATTGCTGATAATCTGACATTGTTGGATTCACAGTTGAGTCCAGAACAGTAAAATGTAACTAGTTGGAAGGTGGGGTACTGTTCCTGAGGCTTGGAGGCAAAGGGCAGATTGTGAGTTAGACAGAGAATTAAAGTTAGTTACTTTCATCACAAACTGCTGGAGGTCCTGATCCATTTGGACCCCTCCCTCCAAACGCTTAGCCACTCTCGATCTTTACATAGCAAATTGCCTATTATTCACCGCTACATAATCCAACACTTCACATCCTATTTTCTATCAAGCCCTTTCCTGACGTGGCGATTCATGCAGATTGACAGGCATTCGTTGGCCTCTGCCACCATCAAAGTAACAAACTCCACAGGCCACTCACAGTGACATAAATTCTTCCAATTCCATTATTTTTTAGTTCACACCCACTCCCCCTTGAAGTCAAAATACAGTTTTTTTTCATAAACTGTATTGCTTTTGTCCATTTCAAATTCTTATCATTTTTTAAGTTGAAGTTATGGTTACATGGTTATAAAGAGTACACAACTATATGGTTGCCTCATAACTTTCCTCTGAAAACCAATCAATCAGTTCAAGGACATTTAGGAATGGACCCTAAATTGAATAGGATTGGAGAATGACCTAAATACAACTGTCTCTCTTTCCTTCCAGAGACACTGGTATTAGATATGGTCATTTGTTCTCCCTTTAATTTAAATTAAGTATAGAATGAGCACTAACAAATTCTAGATCAATCATTAAAACCTGTCATTTAGATAAAAAGCTCTTGGTATCTTTATCATTGGTCTCCCTTTATATTTTATCCAGCATCAGAAACCACGATGTTATCACCTGGCAATAAATTGGCCACTTTGTGTTGGCCAAAAGCCTTCTGGTTCTGTGCCAATGAAAGTTTGTATGAATTAGTGCTGGGAATTACTCTGCATATCGGATGGAAGGTGTCTGAAGCCTGGAGTTTGCTGTTAATGCTTTCCAGAACATGTTAATAATGATGTATGGATTGAACTACAGCAGTGCAGGATAGGCAAAGGTATCTGATCAGAGAAGAAATCAAACATTTAAAGTTGCTGAAACTAAGGACAATTAATTGGAAAGTTACTGAAAGTTGTGGGGGAATATCACTTATGCATACGGTTATATGAAATTAAACCTCAGGCAGAAGGTTGGTGGAATTGGCCTACAATGTCCCCCTTCAGTCCTCTAAACTAACCTTGTTTGGGAATTGACCCTACACAAGACTATCTGCTCTTCCTTCCTTCACATTTTACCCCTGATCTTTCCCCATTTTTCCTCTCAAAGGCTCCTGTCTCCATTCAGCCTCCTTCAGCTAAGAAGGAGGATGAATGTCGAGCACGTGATGGACTTCTCCTCAACTTTGGCACCAGCTCAGTCGACAGGAGGCGTGCAGCCTCAGGGGCAAGACATTCTAAGCCAGACTTACCTCCCCCAAAGGTGAGAGATTCTAATAACGTGCAGCATTCAATTAGCCGACCAGAAAAAAAAAACTCTTTTTCATTCATTGATCCAAAACTCCAGTCTAAAGGAAGGGGAATTAGATAGTCCTTAATCTCTGATTCATTGAAATAATATATTACACCAAACAAAGATCAACACCCAACCTAGCCCTAAACCTGAAAGATTTGATGTAGATCTGAGGCATCAGATAGAAGCTTTAGAGAGGGATCTTGGCTTTCCAAACTACTGATTCAAGATTATGGGAGAAAATCTAACCTAATCCATCCATCAGGAAATTTAACAGGATTTTACACACCAAATGATTTTACTTTATATTCAAGTCAGTTTTGGATAAATTTGAATAGCTATATTGGAAGATGTAAAACTGCTATTCCCATGGGACTTGGGAATTGGATTAATAATAGCCTTATGTGAAAGGTAACCTTGCATTGGACATTTTAACTGACCAATAACAAGATGCATGAATATTCATCTTCTAAAGTATGCACTAAGTAAGCAATATAGTGGTGAGAGTGCACTGAACTCTGCTTTTGAAATTCCGTTCCATTAAAGTTAATAGAACGAGTATTCAATACACATATTTCACTATATCATGCATTTAATACATTTAACAGAGGACAAATTTCTATGCAATTCAGTTTAGACATAAATTGGCAATTCCTGGGTTGTTCCATGATCTTTGGATACGAGTCTATATTGAAGACCATTGCCAAAATCATTGTCAGCAGAAGTCTGGAACACTTTGGCATGATATAGGCCTCTTCGAGTGCCCTAACATACAGTCTATTTCAAGTGAGATTATACAATAAGAAGCTGGGAATTCAAGGACACTTATATACTCTTTCTCCACCCCCCCCCCCAAATACCCACCCATAACCCAGGGGTGGTAAAGGAAGTTATGATAACCCCACTACCTGGCAAGTTCAATGGAGACCATAACTTCAATCCCAGAAACCTCTGTGAATCTCTCTTTGAGCCCTCAAGAGGATTGATGAGGGTAATTTTAAATGAACCCAGGAAGTTTTATCATGTCGATGTGGAAAACTATACGGCAGGGAGAAAAAACAGTTCCACAGGATCCTGTGAGTTGGGTTAAAATGACCCTGTGTAATTGAGCAGCACATATTGGACCCATTACAAAACACAACAATGAAATCTCATTCCAGACGACTCACGCCAACGTCACAGGCTTCCCCCATTAATACATATCAGTTATATCAACTGCGTTTTTGGTGCACTAATGTTGAGTTGAATCATCTGCAACCCAACTCTTTAGAAACTCACATTTGGTATTGGAAGGGTATAATTTCTGACTGGCTTTTGGAAACCACTGATGTCAGTTTACTAACTGTTAGCTATGGCCTTATACCACTTCCATTGTGAATGTCACCTTCAACAATGGCATCTTCAATTGTAACAAACTCTGTGTTCTAGGATCTAACAGCAATTGGAGTAACAAAACCTGGACATAGGAAAAAGATTGCCATTGAAATAAATCGCCTGAATATCTCAGAGTGGTTGCCCGACTACCAACCAGTAAGTTTTATCACCTGCTTCACTATCAAAAGGCTTATTCATTATTAGTCAGTGAACAGTATGTCCTTGACCTTCAGCACCAATCCATGGCATCTTCTTATCCTGAACCCCAAACCTAACCCAAATCCAAATCATTTTTTCACATCTCAGCCACCATCCCATTCATTCCAAAATGTTTCAGCCTAAGTTGTGTTGTAAATTGCCAGCAAGTAGGATTCACTCAGCTGGTAGTAAGCACAGGAAGGATGAAATTTAAAAACAGGACTCACAGCAGGACAAGTAGGATCTGAAAGAGAAAGGTGTGCTAACAATCCAGCTAACAATTCAAGTCATTGTTCAAATGCTATGATGAATTGAGCTAATCATTAACTTAAAAAGCTAATTTCTTAGGCATTTAATACAGCCAAATTTGAGTTGAGTAACAAAACTGAGGGAATTAAAAAAACAGCTTCAATTGACTTCAATGGAAAAACGAAATTGAGGGAATTGTATAGTAGATGTGATAGGACCATAGTGGTTAAGTTCTGGACCATCATCCAGAGGCTTGGGGTATTGATCTGGAGATTTAAATTCAAATCCCACCATGGAACAGCATGGAATTTAAGTTCAAGGAATTAAATAAATCTGTTTTATTTTCAAGCTAGTATTGATAAAGGTGACTATGATACAAATGACTTTTGTAAAAGGCCATCTGGTTCATTAATGCCATTCTTATCTGGACTGTGTGACTCCAGACTCACTTATGTGGTTGCAACTTAACTATCCTCTAACATGGGTCAGCAAACCACTCAGTTCAGCAGAAATTACAGGTGGACTTGCAGAAGTTCCACATATAGGCAATGAATGAAAGGATATCTAAATCAACATTAACTATTAAACACTCGTGGGAAATTCTAAACAGAAACTGTATAAACTGATTTTGAATCTTTGATCCGCAAAAGGGCAATTATAAACTATCCCGTGGTCACTCAGAACAGACTGTGAAACAGAGAACAATTCAATTCAATGTCTAATCCTTGGACATGAAGGGGGTATCGAAAATATATATTCAGCTGCTTTGGCTCAAGCACCTAAAATTAAATTATTTACTGTTCTATCTCTACACTTGTAAGTTAGTTGAAGAACATTTTTACGTAGGAACTGCTGGGCAAAACTGGCCATCGAGTTCACCTTCTATCATTCTGTTAAGTTCAGTGATACAATTCTGATGGGAGTTGTCGACTAATCAGAATGATCAATCTCTATCAAGGAGTCTACAACAGACCCAGACATGAAGTGAGGAAACCCCTAGTGGAGGTGAGATAGGTCTAAATCTGCATGTTCCTCCTAAGCATGCAATGCTTAGCATATATCATCTCTGAAATTACTTGTGTACTGTGTCCCACAATGTTATGTTCTCAAAGAAATGATCTAATTTACATTTGAATGTAACTACACTAATGCTTCAGCTATCTATCCATGAAGTTTGTTCCTTAGACCTGACTATTCACGTAAAGAAATCGGAATGTTATATTAGTGACAAAGATGTCAATGCATTTGTATCAAATTCCTAGGCCTAATGATTTAACAGAGAATTTTAATGCAGTTTGTTTAAATTAGGAGACATTCTCAATCACATGTAGTGACATAGTATTATATAGGCAATGTATTCCTTCATCTGAAATTAAGTTCCATGGCAGCTGAATTTTCAAGGTGACTCCAGTATGCATATACTATATTGTGTATTTAGTACAAATGACCAAGCAAAGATTTCTACCCTTGATTTGAATTCTTTAATGCATTTGTACACGTATTGTGCAACTCAGTTTGAGTAGGTCATCACTTTTCAACCTCAAGTATTGTGTATTTACTTACATGCAATATTGGCAAATATAACAATTTTTCCATGAACTTTCCAAACAGAAAAAAAAACTTTTTGAATATCTTTTAGTTGTGGGAAAGAAGAGTTTGAAAGTTCTTCTTTTGGTATTGTCTTTCTAGATGGGGCTCTGGTAAATATGGTCAGTATGGTAATATGGAAAGTTTGAACTAGCAAGGGCTTAAAGTTTCTACCAATCAGATTTTATGCATTTCTTTTCTACATAGACAGACAACCTTTGCCAGCCAACCTCATCCATCGAATTTTTCTTCCTGAATGTTTAACATAATTTTGTTTTTGTTAAGGTGCTGGCAGCTGGCTGAATGAAAAATGTTGTACAAAATATCGATTTCATAATTAGGGATGACATGGCAAAGTGAAAAACCCAGGGTTCTAGAAGTGCTATAGATTCAGAGATAATCCTGTTACATTATGCATCATTCTATGGGGCTGCAGTTGTTTTGGGTCACTTGTGTTATTTCCAAGTTGCAACTAACTGGGCAGATGCAAGTACATCAGCTTATCAGATTTTGGGTAACACCAAATTCCAGAGGTGAAAAGTCAGTGTTGTACTCCAATAGCCATATGATTTAGATCCCATACTTAATTTTAAACACTGTTTCATGAGCAGGAATTCCATTCAGAAGATTGTAAGAGTAAGAACAAAGGAAATCTTGCTACAGTTATGCAGCACTTTGGTGAGATCACACCTGGCGCACTGCATGTACTTTTGGATCTTCATATTGAAGGAAATATAAGCTAGCCTTGGAGGTGGTGCAGCACTGATTCACTAGGTTGATGACCGAGATGAAGAAATGTACAGTGTAAAATTAGGTTTTACTCATTGGAGTTTGGAAGCCATCCAAGATTTTGAAAGAGATTGACAATGTAGCTGTTGAAAAGCTGTTTCCATTCTCTATCATATCTAGAAATGGGGGAAAGCATCAAAATAGGGGATCAGCCATTTTGGACTGAGCTCAGTAGAAAGTTATTTGCTAAATGGGTTGTAAATCTTTAGGATTCTCTGTCCCTTAAAGCGGTGGGTGATCAGTCATTGAGTATATTCAAGGCCAAGGTCAAAAGTTTCTGGATACTAGGGAGCGAGGGACTATCTAAAAGTTAGGTAGGAAAGTGACTTTAAATGAAAAGTCAGTCATGATCTTACTGAATGGAAGAGCAATCTCCAGGAGCCATATAGCCTATTCCTAATTCTATTTATTCTGTTTATACAACCTTTATCCACAGCACCACATTAATTAACTGCAATTCAGACTGACTCATATTATAAAGCCAATTAGCTTGCATCTAATTCTGTTACATTCCAAAATATTTTAGCCATATTTCTATGGGAATCCATACTTGAAATTCATCAACATAAAGTAGAAATGGGTCAGCTCAGAAATTTCAGAAACAAGCCAAATATAGGCACAATCCATTGTACAAGTAGGTCAGACTCGAAAATGCCAAATTTGCTAAAATACACAGCTTGATTGTTAAGATTTGCTCCTACACTTTTAAACTGCAACATATATCATCCACAAAGTTATTGAAGGTTCAAGGTGATTGCACCCCAGTGACCACTACTCAGCAACTGAGATATTAGTGAACAACCAGATAATTAGAGGGGGTCTGAGAAATAAGCAAAGCAAGTTGTGGAAGGACAAGGACAGGGGAAGAGTACATGAGTTCAACGTCAGGTACAGAGAGAGAAATTAAAAGAGGAAATAATATGTTAAGAGAGAGGAAAAAACAGGCAGTCAGTAGCAATTCTCAAATCTGTAAAAAGATACTTACCTTGTTAATTATCAGATGTAACTTTCTGTGATGAATTTAATTGGCAAGAAATAAGCAAATGTGGCAACTTCATGTAATACACTGGGAGCTAAAGGAAAAATTGTGGTTTCCCCATGATAATGTTGCAGAAGTGCAGATCCTCCAGTGGTATGTGACAAGTCACAGTTCATGGGGTCACTTTTGCTCACAAGTGGTTGTTGATTTGCACATTGGGGTGCGTTTGTTCAGTCAGTTCTAGCCTGATACATCATCCAAGTGGATCATAGTTGACCAAATTATGAAAGGGTGTGACTAAAGTGGAAATAAATCTATGTGAAAGCTTTAGCAGCAGATTAGAAATGAAAGAAACAACAGCGAAGATTTTTCATTCAGGCTTTAATGTTGTTTAAATGGTAGAATGTCCACTTTGTTGCTGGAACACTACTTTATCTACTGAAAGAATTTGCATATCAACGCAGCTTTTGAGGTTCTGGTTTCAGCTTGAAATACACATAACTCCATAAGATTGGTACGTTTTAGCACTTAGAGTTGTTGGTGAAGCCATCACCTGATCCCCAATTTTAGCAGTTGCTATCTGGATACCTAGTGGTACAATATGCTTCCCATTTTTAGCCCCAATTTCACTCTATCTCCTCTTTCTCGTCCTCTTTTAGCCCAAGTGGCATCCCTTTGGAGGAGAGGACAGAGGACAACACTACTGATCTTCCAACAATACTTCAACACAATGGCCAATTTTTTCATCTAGTCATTCTGTTGCTGCCAGAATTACCCAGTTAGAGAGGCAACAGGGTTCAAGAGGCTGATTAATTAGTTCTACCTAAATGTGCACATTTCACTTTATACTTTTGGTTATTCTAAATATGGTAGCATCTTGTGCTGAGTCTCTATTACAGCATGGCCTCTGATATAAACTGCACTGTTTATCAACCAATCGTTAATAAAATATTGCATCTGAGCTGTATTTATTTAAAACATTGTACATATTTGTGAGTGGCTGCTAAAGGTGACATAATTGAGAAAGTTTACCATGCCTGGAAATCTCTATGAAAACTGCTTTACAGGAACAAAAATGCACTTGAACTAACAGTCCAACTTTGTTCTGCTTCACATTCCAGCTCGTATGCTTTGGAAGTGTCAGAAAGAGCACTAGTCACTGTTGGCCATTCAGAGGGCACCATTTTTAATCTCCTTTAAAACTTTGGTTGGGTGAATCAATCATCCAAAAGAGTTGATTTTCTGTTGTCTTTACAAAGAAACCTACGGCTTTCATAACCTAACATATTGATCTGGGAGATTTACAACCTGTGGTCTAAATCATCAGCTTTTTCCACATAGTAGATCAAAACTGACTCAAAGTATCAATTAATGTTACATGTTGGTACAACCCGGAACTCCATACAGTTCCTGGTAAAGTACCTTACTAAGCAGAAAATAATGATGTGCATTTCACACCAATTGATATATGATCTAACACTTCGAAAGAGCGTTGGTCATGGATAATACTATTGTGCTAGTTGGATCCTGGTTTAATAGGCATGATGCATTCGGGAACTTTTAAAACAATCACATGTAATAATCACCCAGAGAATGGAAGAGAGAGATCATACAATCTACTATAACCACAAAATGTTACATACGACTAGTTTTGTAAGTAATCACAGTTTAAGTAAAGGTAGTGGGCTTCAATTGACCCAACTTTTATTAAAGTCTGATTTTAAAAAAGAAGCTAAAGTTTGAAATGCAATCTGAAAAATATAAACAAATTCATTAACTATTCCTGCATGCATCTGAGATATTTCATTAATGTGGCATGTGTGTTAAATGTGCTTTCTTTGTATTTGTGAAGATTGTAAATTGTGTTTATTTTTGCATTGCATGAAAAGCAAAAATATATCATGAGGAAATGAATATGTATAAATAAATATTTTTCTGCAAATTGAACTGCGCTATCTTGCATACATAGCAGACCTGATTTCTTTTGTTTTTAATATTCAGTTATTAACATATTCTTAATGCATTTTCCACCACTGATAGAGGAAGGAAGCTCCATTATGATATAATGTAAATAATAATGTAAGATTGCTAACTAATTATTGATATAAAAGCTGCATCCTACTATAGTTTTGCAATGATTTGATTGTCTGACTAGATCTTTAGCTCTTTAGCCCTGCATATCCAGTCTTATCATCTGAATCTCTGTTATTGCATCAAGTTATTGATAGGTACACAATGTCCATTGTATATTAGACAGCATTTTCACACAGTTGTCACTTTAACATCCTGTATTCCCAGCATCAGCAGAAATTCTGGAGTTACTATAAATAGACAAGATACAGTGTAATGTCTGCAATGCATGTCTCTGTGCGTGCCAAATTGCTGATAGCACAGTTTCTGTTCTTAATCCAATGGCAGTTGGCTTGCAAATACAAACTGAAATTTAAATGCTTTTTTTGTTTTAAATCTGCATGACTCTACAACTGTGTTCACTTTGTTCTGAAAGTACAGTAATATTAACTCCTGAGATGTGACTTTATGTTTGATATATGTGCTCACCCTTTAAGTGATGATGTTATGGTTTCTATTAACATAATAAACCATACCAAGGCATTTCACAGGAGTGTTATCATGTAACTTTTGACACTGACTCACAAAACGAGATAATAGGCCAAATGTTGTATCATGGAGGTAGGAACTCAGGAGTATCTTATGAGAGGAGAGGTGGAGAGATAGAGAGGTTTAGGAAGAGAAATCCAGAGCTTTTTGTCTTAATAGCTGAAAGTATGGCTACTGGTTGTGAAGCAATTAAAATCATGACTGTGTAAGAGGCCAAGATGAGAGAAGGGTGAGGATTTCGGAAGGGCTAAAGGAAGATAGAGAGACAGGGAGGACCATTGGGATGGAGAGATTTGAAAGCAAGGATGAGAACTGAAAAAATCATGCCATTGTCAAACTGGGGCATTGTAGGTCAATGTGCACAGGATTGGTGAGTGAACAGAACTTGCAGTTTGGGATATAGATGGAACTTTGTCATTGCATTGCAAAGCACAAACTCTAATTACTTAAAGTCATATTTAAATGCAAAGTACTCCCTCTATATAGCTTGTAAAAGGAAAGATTGGCCCTTTTCTCTTATGTGAAAGGAATAATTACACATTGTCTTTAGTAGCCAGGGACTTGATTTGTTGGGTGCACTGGTTATAACAGAAGCACTCTATTAATAAGAAAAGAAAAAACTTGTATTCATACAATGCTTTTCATGATCAGGACATCTAGACTCCTTTACAGCCACTGAAGTATTGTACTATTTAAGGGTAGCCACTGTTTTAATGTAGGAAACAGAACAAATAATTTTTGCACAGAAAGATCCCACCAACAGCAATGTGGCAAAGATGAGATAATTATTTTTAACTGAGGGATAACTGTTGGCCAGGAGTGTAGGGAGAACTCCCTTATTTTTCTTCAAATTAGTTCTGTGAAATATTTTACCTTAAAGGACATTTGGAGATTCATCCCAAAGATGGCCCCTCTAACAGTGCAGGACCATCTCAGCACTGCCCTGGGATGTTAGCAAGCACATATATTTTGTAAAATTATAGTCATGTCCCTGGATGAGAGACTTGAACTCACAACCTCCTGATTCAGGTAACACATTGTGGTAGCAGAAAATCCTGAATTGGGGAGGTTTAAGAATTATGTACAGAGATACGACATATGAGGTATATCAGACTGAGACTTGAGTGGGATTTTCCACACACTCTGCAGTGGCTTTTCATTTTTTCTTATGTACAGAAAACTCAAGAATTTACGACCTAAATAGCAGGAAATTTATTTTGAGGGCAAATGTTTGTACTCTGTAACCAACCCTGCTGTGAAACTTCAGAGCTAGGCAGAGTAAGCTGGCCTCCGTTCCACCTTATGTCCCTGTGGAAAAAGGCCCAGACTGCAGGCCTGAATTGACATTTAGATTTACTGGCCCATGGCTACACTTGTGAATGTGATGCATGATGGCTGTGTTGATCTCAAGCTGTTTAAGGGACAGATCACAACTTTCTTCGAAAGCTAAGGCATTTAATGAGCCAATAAAAAAGCACATCAATGAAGAAAGAAATTCTAAATTTGTGAAAACATGCTCAGGAAAAGGGCTGAGTATTGGTTGCAATTTCCCTCAAAGCAAATTCAGTGCTGTAAACTTTATATGAATACTTGTCAAAATTACACAATGGCTTTGGAACAAGTGAATCAATAGATCCTTTGTCTGAATATTTTACAGACCTGCCTATCACTATTTCCTCAACGCTTTCTAGGCCAATACAAGAGGACAGAAAGACTCTTCTGTTATCTTGCCTCAATTAGGTCCTCTGTGCCTTTTGATTTTTCATGATGATCTCCTTTGACTAAGAGATGAATTCTAAAGAGCATATCTCACCCCACCCTCCCTTTTATTCAGTTCTGTGGTTAATGTACTTCTTTGAAAGACATGGCAATGAGCTGCTATGTACTGTAGTTCCAAGAAAGCTCCAGTACACCACGGAGCTTTGAAAGGAGCATCTGAAAGCTGTCAACTCCTGCTTCCAGGACTGCACTTCTTATTCAGTTCTTCCTCCAGATAACCTGACGGTGGTTTTACTAATAACACCAAGAACTAAGTCTGTAGACTTTGGAAGTATATTTCATGGAAGTATCATGTGTTTCCATGGTGAGTGATTACATGGTATGGCAGTCCTGTATTTTTGTGCTGGATATTGATCTTTGCTTCTTTCTCATTCAAGCTGCACCAAACTTGATGTGGAACCCACAATTTGCTGGGCACTTATAAGTATGAAAAGATTGGCAGGAGCAGATATAAATCATGCTGCAGTTAAAAAATAGTTTATTTAATAGTAATCTTTGAAGCATTTACATTTGTAAAGTGGTTTGTCTGCTGAAACTCATACCAAATGTGATTGTTAGATCCTACATTTTAAAAATAACGTAGTAATCTGAGTAAGATTTTACTTTTCTCCAGTTTTTGCTTATTGTCAGAGAGGGTAATTGTAGCAAACTTTACAACAAGCAGGTGCTGTGCTGGTCATGGAAGTTTTGTTCCTGTGATGATGCAGATCAATTTCAGTTGAAGCCTGAACTGTAACCTAGCCAGCACAATTTCAAATGCACTTTGGGTGAAATTTTCCCAAAGCAGAAACTTGATCTATTAAGTTTGAGGATAAGTTCAAATATGCATGTGACATTTGAATTGGCCACATTACATAGAAAGTCCATCAAGATGCAATCCTAATGCAATTTTGATCCTAAAATTCAGTATGTCAATTGACCCTTCGTACCTTTGGATGAATTGGTTTGTAATTAAATCTTCTTATTCTAGTACCAAACCACTCTCAATGCTTTTCTGTTTCTTTTCACAAGAATGATCTGATGGAATGGCTCTCAATCATTGGCCTTGCTCAATATTACAAGACACTCGTGGAGAATGGTTATGAAAACATTGAGTTTATCACTGATATCACCTGGGAGGACCTTCAGGAAATTGGCATCACAAAGTTGGGTGAGTGCTGGCCATTCTACATTTGCCTTCCTTTTTTTGGTTGTTTTAGGTACTTTGTGCTTGTGGCCCATAGATGAGCAGAAACTGGTTTATAACTTCAAAGAACCTTGTGGTAAAGGAGCCAAAGTCCCACTGTCCTGGTGCTTCTCCATTACTGCCAAGTATGTGTCTCAATGGGTTCTTAACCTTTAACAAAGTCTGCTGCAGAATGTACAGTATATGCATGTCACGTGGAACTCAGCTGTATATTCAAGAGTTGTTCACAGCCCTATCTCGAACATTCTACAAAATATTGCTAAAACCCAGTAAAGTTAGCACATGACGCAATTCTTACAAGGGTGAAAGTATTAAAGTAACACTCATAGTTCATAATCAGTAACATAGTGTTACAATGCACTGAAACAGGCCCTTCAGCGAACTATGTCCATGCTGGTCATTAATTGCCTATTAATACTAATACTAATTTCCAGTCCCAGCCCATAGCCTTCTATGCCATTGCATTTTAAGTGCTCATCTTACTTTTTATCAGATATTGGGAGAGAACCTACATCGACCAATGCCTCACAAAGTGCATTTCAGATTTCAACCATGCAATTCAAGACTCTCCAAACCTCTGACCCCTTGTCTTAAACCTATGCCGTGAAAATTTCTGATTCCTTACCTTAAACCTGTAGTTGTTTCTGCCAGGGAGAAAAGCTTCTATCTATCCTAGCTATGCTCCTCATAATTTTGTATACCTCAATTATGGCCCTCCTCAGCCTTCTCCACTCCAAGGAAAACAAATTCTGCATATCCAGTCCAAAGTTATAGCTGAAACATGCCATCACAGGAAACATCAAGGTGAATCTCCACTGCACCCACTCCAATGCAATTATATCCTTCCCATAGTGTGGTGACATATTATAAAACCTTCCAAATGTTCCCTTTCTATCCATTTCCTTTTTCCAGTACCTCCAACAGGTGGATCCAGGATGTTTTTGTTTTTTCCTAAATACTTATAACTCCACTCTCCAAATGATGCTATTTGAAAGACCTTAATCAGTTGTTAAACGATGTTGTTTGCAGTTTCTCAGACCAAACACTATTCGTGTGGTAGAGTAGTAGTTAACAGATTTGCAATCAGAGTTCTGGACCACTGATCCAAAGACATGAATTCAGATCTTACCATGGCACCTGGGAAACTTAAATTCAAGTAATCAAATGAAAATCCAGAAGTTCTGCTGCTAATTAGAGAGGCTAATGGAACATTGCCCTTTATTTCAAGGGATATGAAGTAGGAAAGTTTTGATGTAACTTTACATTGTTATGGTGAGTCTGCAGCTGGCAAACTATATACGGTCTTGGTCTCCATATTTAAGGAAGGATAAGCTTGCACTTAGGCAGTGCCGATGTTCATTAAGTTGATTCCTGGGATGAAAGGGTTGACATATGAAAAGAGGTTGGGCCTATACTTATTGGACATTAGAAGAAAAAGAAGCAACATTATTGAGTCCAATGCTAGATCAGCCATGTTATTAAGAGGCAGTCGGCTCAAGAAGATGTTAGGCCTATTCCTGTTCCCATTTCTTAGGTACACTGTATTTACAAAAATTAGGTTTTGAGAAAGCACCTGATTGTGGGCCACTGTCTCAGTTCAGCACTGAGTGCCAGCCTATATTCTTGTGTTCATTTCTGGAGTAGAGCTTGAACCTACTGACTCAGAGGTGAGCGAGCTACTCATTGTACATCTTAGTTGAGAAAATAAAACAAAGGTTGTGTTTTAATGATGGGATGCTTGAAACACTAATGTTGATAAACATGAATGGAGATGTATAATTTATCAGGGGTCTTTCTTGGCGCACGTTATTGAATGTTTGCAACTGACTAGCTTTTGATTGTAAAGGTCAATGGAGAAAGAGAACTTATGAAGAGTAAAATTGGCACCAGATATATGATTACTCACAAAGTAATAAAAGCTTCTTATTTAAAAGTCTAGGGAATAGGAGTGTTGTATTGCCCTATACTGAATAGAACAAATAAAATCCTTTCAGTATTTTTACTGAGGATATTTTTGACCTGCCTTTATTGTGCATGGACTTCAGAAATCCCAACACAGTAGATAGCCTTTCATTGCACTTTTTTTAAACCAATGCAGATTTCTCAATCATAGGTGCAGGGAGAACAAATGCCCATATTCCCAAAGGCACTTCAAAAAGAAAGATTTTTTTTTACAAAGCCTTTCAGTACTTTTTTAGGGCATCCCTAAGCTCTCTGCTCCTAATGAATTAGTCTTAAAGTGTAGTCACTGTTGTAAAGTGGAGAACACAGCAACCAATCTGTGCACATCAAGCTGCTTCAAGATCTTTTTATTAGTCACATGTACATCGAAACACAATGAAATACATCTTTTGCGTAGAGTCTTCTGGGGGCAGCCTACAAGTGTCACCACGCTTCTGGCGCCAACATAGCATGCGTGCCCACAACTTCCTAACCTGTACGTCTTTGGAATGTGGGAGGAAACTGGAGCACCCGAAGGAAACCCACATAGACACAGAGAAACCAACATGATAATCTGTTTTAATATTGTTGAATAAGATAGAAGTATTGAGTAGGCCACCTGACTCTTGCTCCTAAGATTATCACAGCATCTTTTATGTGAGGTTTCAGTTTACATCTCATCCAAAAATGTGCACCTTTAGCAGAGTAGCAGTCCTTCAGAATTGTACAAGCGTGTCAGCCCAGATTTTTGTGCTCAAGACTTAGGTGTAGGTCTTGAAACAACAATCTTCCAGCTCAAGGTGCTACCAATTGAACTGCGGCTGACATGCAATTACTGTGAACCTATAATCACTTCAAAATAACCATACTTTTGAAAGCAAATTTGGTGGCCAGTTTCTCCCTTAGCGGAATGACCTTTGGATATTTGTGGTCATGATGGTTAAAGGCAAAGCTATGTTTTGAATTGTTATTTTGTGGGATGACATAAATAACAGGCAGAAGGCAGGGATCAGTTTGAGTGTAAAACGGGTTGTTGATTGGCAGCATTTTACATTTCTATCATGATTCTTGTTGAAATAAAACAGATTGCCTACTCATTACAACTTATCTTACACATCACATAATATCAAAGTTAGCCCATCTACATATAATTTTCAGTTCTAAATGGAAGCCTGCAGGTGCAATTCTGCAATGTCATCCTTGCATTTTCGTCCTTTGGCCCTTGATGATCTTAGTTAACAGCACCCTTTATTTTCAGTGTCTCAATATTCTCTCTTAAACCACATTTAGATGATCTACTGAGATCTTCCATTATCTCTTGCCTATCTTTTTAAACAGGTTGTTGTTCTTTTACCCTTGTCCTTCTTTCTTTCTCCCTACTCACGTTTTATCTCAGTTCTGCCAAGGGTGCGTACAAGAATGGGCCAGTATTTTCACTGAGAGATGTTGTGAACCAGTCCATGAAGTTCTATACAGTAAAATGTGCTGAAGGTCTAAAAAAAACCTTGTATTTGCATAGTGCATTTCCAGATATTCCTGAGTATGTACACTTGGTTAAGTATTTTAAAGTGTTATGTAAATACTTTAATAATGACCAAATAATGTTGGCTGAGAAATAACTATTGCCAAAACATTAGAGTTAATTCCATGTTCATCTTTGAAATAGCACCTTGGGAATTTTTCCATCTCCCTGTAAGAGTAGGTGGCCTTGGTTCCAAGTCTCCTCTAAAAGATGGTACTGCTTCAGCATCACCCTACAGTTTTGTGACCAGTATTCTGGACCGAGGTTTTGGTGCCTTGGATCACAAGAACATAAGCCTTAGGAGTAAGCCATCTGACCCTTTACATCTGCACTGCCATTTACTGGCTGATCTACTGCAGCACCACTTTCCTCCACTATCCCCATATTTCTTGATTCTCTTAATATCCAGAAATCTATCTCTGTTTTAAATGATATCAGTGATTGAGCCCTCCAAGGTAGAGAATCCCAAAGATTTACCAACCTTTGAGTGAAGAAATTTCTCATCCTGGTCCTAAATGGTTTAATCTTTATTCTGAACTTAAGACTGGTTCTAAATTCCTCAGGACAAATATACTCCCTGTAGCCATGCAGCAAGAAAGTTCTAAGCTTCTAAGTTCCATCTGCTGACTTTCCTTTGTCCAATTATTTCTTCTCTATGTGTTCTGTTATCATATTCTTAATTATCAATTCCAGCATTTTCCCTTCTACTCTTGTTAACAGGTTGGCAGTTTCTAGTTTTCTCTCTCTGTCCTTTCTAAAAT
Organism: Rhina ancylostomus; assembly: GCA_030265395.1. Classification (NCBI taxonomy): domain Eukaryota; kingdom Metazoa; phylum Chordata; class Chondrichthyes; order Rhinopristiformes; family Rhinidae; genus Rhina; species Rhina ancylostomus. The sequence continues at coordinate 7,776,339 of JARFYF010000112.1, read as the reverse complement.
GGTGGGGTTAGATTTGCTACCCTCTAAACTCCAGGAAGCATTCCAGAATCTATACAATTTTGAAAAACAGCCAATACATCAACTATTTCTAAAGCCACCTTTTAAAACTCTAAGGGTAGGTAGCCAGGTTCTTATTGATCCAATTGGCTTTTAGTCTCACCAACCTCTTCAGTATATTTTAACTAATTTCCCTCATTTTCTCATTCTTAATAGACTGTTGGTTCGCAATCATTTCTGCAGGTTCTTTTTCTGCTGCTTCTTCATTAAAGACAAAGTATTTATTTAATTCCTCCATTTCCCATAAATTCTCCTGCCCATCAAGGAATAATATTTGTCTAGTGAATATCTATAGAAACCGTTGGTTTGATTCCCAACAGTTGACTCTCATATTCTTGCTCCTCCACTAAACTCGAGGGTGCTCCCAATCCTAATGCCTACTCCTATTTCAGGTAACTTTAAGCTTCTTCCTTTGACTTAACACCATCACTAATTGCTCCTGTCAGCCATGAACGCACCATTATTGTTGCTAGTTTCTTGTGCCTTCAAGGAATTTTTTTTTTGCAAGTCACATACATCTTAGAACCATAGAACAATGCAGCACAATACAGGCCCTTCAGCCCACCATGTTCTTCAAATACCATCATAGTTTTTAAACATAATTTCCCACTCAACCAGTCAAGTCACTCCTTATATCTTTGCATTTTTCTTTGATTAGTTTCAAGATTGTTCACTGGTCTATACAGTCATGGTCTGAGCGGGTGATTTGTAACTCAGCCCCAGAGTAATGTTTGCTTTTTTTATACACAGCATTGAACCATTTGTTTTCAACTAATCAGCCCCTCTGTTGAACAAATTGTTCCCAAGCCACCTACCATTTTATCTTATTATCTAGAGACATAACAGGCATGCCAGAATAACTACAATCAGATTGCTTAACACTAAACTGAAACAACAGAAACCCAAGAATTTTAGACTAGCCTTAACTATTTTAATCTTTGGAACTAACATCCATTTTTTTAATTCATTCAAGGGAATGTGGGCTTTGCAGGTTAAGCCAGCATTTAATTGCCTATTCCTAATCATCCTTGAGAAGGTGGTGATGAGCTACCTTCTTGAACTGCTGCAGTTTTTGAGGCATGGGTATACCCACATTGCTGTTGGGGGGAAGAGTTCCAGGATTTTGACCTAGTGATGGTGAAGTTACAGTGATATATTTCCAAGTCAGGATGGTTTGTGGCTTGGAGGACAACTTCCAGGTGAAGGTGTACCTATGCTTTTGCTGGTAGAGATCATGGGATTAGGAGGTGCAAACAAGTCTTGATGGGTTGCTGCAGTGCATCCTGTAAGTGGTACAAACTGCTGCTACTGTGCGTCAGTGATGGAGTGGCTGTGGATGGGGTGCCTATCAAGCAGGCTACTCTGTCTTGTATAGTGTTGAGTTACATGAGTGCTGTTGAAGCTGAACTTAACCAGTAAGTGGAGAGTAGTCCATCACACTCCTGATTTAAGTCTTATAGATGGTGGATAGGCTTTGGGGAATGAGGAAAGTTTCTAATCACTGTGTTAACGGCTACTCCAGTTCAGTTTCTGGTCAAAGGTAACTCCGAGAATAATGATAGTGGAGGACACAATGGTAATGCCATTGAATGTCAGCGGCGATAATGAATTTTCTCATTAGATATAATTGCCCAGCACTTGTATAACACAAACTTTACTTGCCACTTATCAGCCCAGGCCTGGTCCAGGCCTTGCTGTATTTGGTTATGGACTGCTTCATTATCTGAGGAATCATAAATGGTGCTGGATATTGGGAAATCATCAGTGAACATCCCTACTTCTGACCTTACAATTGAAGGATGGACATTGATGAAGCAGCTGAAGATGGTTGGGCCTAGCACACAGCCCTGAGGAATTCCAGCAGAGATGTCCCATGGCTGAAGTGATTGACCTCAGATCATCACAACCATCTTCCTCTGTGTTAAGTATAATTCTGACCAGCAGAGTGTTTTCCCCCAATCCCCACTGACTCCAGTTAAGGCTCCTTGATGCCATGCTCAATCAAATACCACCTTGAGGATGAGGGCAGTTACTCTGATTCCACCTCTTGAGTTCAGTTCTTTTGGCAATATTTGGACTAAGGCTGCAGTGAGGTCAGGAGCTGAGTTGGCTCTGGCAGAATCCAAAGTTGATAACACTATTAATTATCCCTTCCATCAATTTGCTGATAATCAAGAGTAAACTAATGGGACAGTAACTGGCCAGGTTATATTTGTCCTGCTCGAGAATAAATCAAAATTTCACTGAGTTAGGTTTTTGTGAAATGATTACTTCACTGGTCTTGGTGGCAGATCTGTTCATTGGAAAGTGTTGTAACAAATGGAAAGGCATTTCATACCTTCCCTTCCCTCTACTTAATGGTTAAATGTCCTTTTACAAAAAGATATGTGTTTCTATAGAACCTTTTATTTTACCCAAAGCATTTTTCTTACAACTGATATTTTAAGTGTGTTTATTACTGGAACATGGAAAATGCAGCAGCAAATTTGCTCATATCAAGCTTCCATAATAACATGACGACAACCAGTTATTTTTCAGTTATATTGATCAAGAGATACGTACTGTCCAAGACACTGGGAATAATTACACTGCTGTTTTGAAGTTGATGTGGGCATGAATGACCCAGCTCTCAGAGAAAGTAGGGACCCAGTCTAAGGATTGTGAAAGAAATGGAACCAAGGTTCCAGATCAAAGAACCTTTATTAATAAAGGGTTTGAGCTGAAACATTGGATCTGTTCCTTTCCACCAATGCTGCCTGACTTCCTGAGCATTTCCACATTTTCTCTTTCAGCTTTTCAGCATCTGCTGTTTGTTTCATTTTCATTTAAGGAGTGTGAAAGTGCTTCTGAAGGAGAAATCTGTCTTCCCCAACCCCCCAAACAGTACTCTATCGAAGTGTCAACCTTTATTTTGGTGAAGTTTCTGCAGAGGAACTTAAATCTACCACCTTCTGTCTTGGGTTGCCACCGTAAAAGGTATTTTGTTTTGTTGTTAAAAGTGCTGGAAGATACTATGTTTTTGCTTTGTCCCACTAGGACATCAGAAGAAGTTTATGCTCGCCGTGAAGAAGCTGGCCGAAATCCAACGAGCTTCCAGGTACGACTCGGGCACCCTAAAGAAGAAAGCCCCGCAGTCGCTGGAGATTGTGGCCATCGAGTCTCCCCAAGGCGAGAATGCCGAATGCCAGTCTCCCAAGATGTCCACCTTCCAAGACAGTGAGTTGAGCAACGAGCTGCAGGTAGCCATGACCAGCGCTGGCGAGGCCAAGGACCAAAGGCAAGTGGGCAACCACGCGGCACCTGTTCCGGAGAGCACGGCACACCACCCGCCGGGGGCCGGCCAGGAGGGCGACAATGGCAGCGGCAGCAAGGGCAAGGCAAACGGCAGCACCCCGGACGTGCCAGGAGCCGGGAACCACCTGCAGAGAGCTGCCCTGTCCAAGAGCCAGGAGAACCTGGACGCGCCCGGCCACCGGCCTGGCTTCGCCGACCACCTCGGCCCCGGCAAGCGGGCACAGCGCCAAGGGGTACAGAGGGCCAGCGTGCCCCCAGCACCTGGGAAGCCAAGGGGACCCTTGCCCCACGGGCACCACCAAGCCATGGTCTCCATGTCCACCTTCACCCCGCCGCAGACTCCCACCAAGCCCGGGCCTTGCTCGCCTCAGACCCTCAACGTGCCCCAGGCCACGGCCAAGGTCAAGCCCATCCCGCAGCTGCTGCAGGCCGAGCGCCCCAGGTCGCCGCGCTCGCCCACCCCCCGGGGCTTCGCCTACGTGATCCCGCAGCCGGCAGAGGCCGCCGAGGGCGCGCCGGTGGTGCCGGTG
>JARFYF010000112.1:7754916-7770652 GCA_030265395.1 Rhina ancylostomus | reverse complement strand
AAATCATTGAGTGTATTTAAGGCAGAGATTGATGGGTTCTTGATCGATAAGGGGTTTAAGAGTTACAGCAAGAAGGCGGAATAATGGGGTTGAAAATAAAAATCAGCCACGATTGAATGGTAGAGCAGACTCAATGGGCCGAATAACCTAATTCTGCTCCTGTATCTTATGATCTTATGGCCTTATAACAAGGAAAGAATTCTATATTTTCAGTGGATGGTGAATGGTTTCACTGCAGTATCTAATCTGATACATTTTCAATGACTGTGATGAAAAACCCAGATTTGGCAACATTATGTTTGTTATCCTATGATTTGATTCGAAAATCCTATTAATGGACTGACCTCAAGAGCTTGATAGACAGACAATTAGGTTTGAGCAAATGCTTTGTGTGGCCAGCGATGCCTTTGGTTAATGTGTACATTTTAAGTGCCTGTGTGAATTACTCTCCCGTATCCTTTTCTTATCACAGCTTGACAAGTTTCACTGATTTTTCATGGCATGCTGGGAGATAAAGTTTAGACAATTTTTTATGTATGAAGATGAAAAAATTGCCTTTATAATTACAACACAACCTGACCCCTTTAATGTTGATTTATTTTGAGTAAAGCATGTTCTTGCCACAGGCAATGGTACCACAGTGACTCCAATTAATTTAATTCCCTGAAGAACGTAATTGTACCACTGGAGGATTTCCTCCTTCTGTTAAAAAGGTCATACTAGCTGTCTGTGATTCTGCAGGGTCGGTGAGAGAAGCACCTCCAGTACTCACAAGGATAAGCAGCTCCACCTCAGAAAATGAGAATGGTTGAATGGTATCAGTTACAGAACCAGATATTATTTTTCCTCCAAGATGTACAGAAAATCTATTATCCCATCCTTGCAATTGTGGGTGTTCCTGGTAAGTCTCTCAATCTATATGCCTTGCTTTGGAGTGTTGCTGCCGATTCCTTCTTATCTTCACCTCTCCTTTCCTTGCTCCTGGTAAAACTCTGCATCCAGCTATTAAATCTGCAAACTCTATTTAACTGTCTGTATTCAGCACATTGACTTAGTGTGGATTCTATGCGAGTTTTTTTGTGTCTGGTGCCATGCCCAGTTTTGTCCATACCCTATAAATTCCTCAAACTTAACCATCGCACCAGTTCCCTTTTTAAAATGAGTCATACAGTCAGTTCCCATCAGTTTTTCAGAGTGTGTTTCAGATCTTTGTAATTTTGAGTGTTTCCTCTATGGCATTTACTGATGATTTTAAGTCTATGTTCTCTGGTTACTGACCCATTCATCAGAGGGTACACTTTTCTCTACCAAAATCGCTCAATATGTTAAAAACCTCCAGTAGTTCAGTTTTTAATCTTCCTCACTCCAAGTGCAGCAGTACCAAATGTACCATCTCCTTGTGTAACTGAAGTCCCTCAGCCCTGATAACAAACTGGTTAAAAAACACCTCTTGTTAAGGTCTTTGTACCTATCTTGCAGAGTAGTGCCAACAAATATTCACAGCACTCCAACCAATACCTAAATAGTGATTTATAAAATTCTACCACAATCTTTGCTTTTGCAACCTACTTCTTCATTAATAAACCCATATAACCAGTATGTTTGTTCAGACAACTTCTTCAATTTGCCATGCCACCTTTAACGATACAATATGTGTATATGAACACCAAGGGTTCCCTGTTTATTTACAGTTTTCAAAATTATGTCATTTATTTTAACCTTTTTAATTCTTGGGTTTTCATCTCCTTTATAAGCCTACCATGTTTCATTTAGTCAAATGTTTTCTAGAAGTCATACCTAGAGCAACATTCCCTGTATTTTCTTCAAAAAATACAATCAACTCAGTCAGATAAGATCTGCTTTGACAATTCACCAGGTCTCCACGATTAACCCATGCCTTCCCAAATGAAAGTTTGTTTTGTTCACTATTAATGCTTTCCATAACTTCTAATGACCAACATTTTCCTTTCTCCTTCCTTATATAGTAAGATTTGTACTAATGTTCACATCATTAAGTCAGTACATTCATGTATCACTTTTACTTAGTAAATTTCATTTGCACTGATCTTTATTTAATTTCCTTTGATTTGCTATTGGACAGTTGTCCATTTAGTGTCCTGAGCTCAGTGAATGCACCTCCTCACTTACACCATTTATCCCACCTGATATATTCTTCCTAAGGTAAAAAGTTTTTTAATATTGGTTAGAACTGAGGAATCCACTTCCTCTGGATACAGATAACATCCTGAGTTTCATAGGTCCAGATGGAATGACTGATCATTTATAGGCTAAAGCAATGACACTGAGAATTGGGACATAATGCTGCAGCAATACAAAATATTGTTTCAACTGAACTTGGGAGTATTGGGTAGAGCTCTGGTCACCACACTACAAGAAGAATGTGGTAGCTACAGAGAGAGTGCAGAAGAGACTCACCAGTGTGTTGCCTGGAATGGAGGGCCACAGTGATAGGACAGATTGGATGGGCTGGGTTTATTCATATTGGAATGCAGAGGACTGAGAAGTGACCTTATAAAGGTTTATAAAATTAGGAGGGGGACAGATTGGATAGATAGTCAGCTTCTTTTTCCCAGGGCTGGGTAGTCTAGAACTAGAGGGCACAGGTTTAAGGTGAGAGGGGAGAAATTGAAAGGAGATCTGAGGGTTACATTTTTCACACATAAAGTGGTGGTTACCTGGAACGAGCTGCCAGAGGAGGTGGTAGAGGCAGATACAATTACGACATTTAAAAGGCATTAGGAAAGGCATGGAGCGATGTGGGTTCAATGCAGGCAGTTGAAATGAGTGTATATAGCATTGCAGTCGGAATGGATGAGGTGATCAAGAGGGCCCATTTCTGTGCTGTACAATTCTATGATTCCTTGATTTTGTCAATATGTATTGACATATTTCATTCTAATGAAACAAGGATCCAGCTCCAACCAATCACCCATCACACTTTCTGATATCAACAGTGTAATATTGGTGGCTCTTTTTCTAGATGAAGTATTGTATTGTTACACGTAAGATTTATCCTCCATAAAATACATGTATTTTTTTATTCTACTCATTTCCAATCTATGCTCTCAAACAATTGAATTCTGTGTTATTAATCATTGGGGAGGGGGAATCTGTCCGTCAGTCAAACACTTAAATTTGTAAATCAAAAGTAAAATACGGCAGATGCTGGACATTTGAAATAAAAATAGGAACGGTGATCTGGGCAGCATCTATGAAGGGAAAGTAGAGTTAATGTTTCAGGTCTATGATCTTTCACTGGAACTGTGAACAGTTAGAAGTGAAAAGATTCTAAGTTCCAAAGAAAAAGTTGCTGGAGAGAAAATGGGAAGGTCTGTGAGAGATTGTGAGTCAGGGGAGATCAGATGCCAAAAGGGTGAAAGTTTGTGTTGTACTGGGAGAAGAAACAAACTGTGAGTCTGAAGGAGCTGAGTAAAAGAGATACAGTACCATATATCCTGAACTGAATGTTTGAATCTGTTTATATCTGGTATGTTGTGAATAAACCTTGCTATTTTACAGTCAACATTCCTTCAGAAATTTACCCAATTATCATTGAATGTCAACAAGTAAGACAAAAGAAAACTTATGGATTCCTGCAGAAAAGAATTCAAAAGCTTACTTGTTAAGAAAACTTACTTGTTGAGAGATGGTTTAACTTGTTAAAAAATACTTGTTGTGAGCTAACTTGTTTAAAAAGGAAGGCATAAACTGGGTAATTTCAATTGGTGGACCATTCACTGAAATCAATTCCAAGATCAAGGATAACCATTTTGAAAAGCACAGGTTAATCCAGGGTAGTCAGCATGGATTTGCGGAGGGAAGCTCATGTCTGACTGGCTGGATTTAATTTCTTATGGAGATAACAAGGAGGGTCAATGAGGCTGGTGTATTGAAGTAATCTGCACAGATTTAGCAAGGCAATTGATAAGGCCCCATTGGCAGGCTGGTCAGAAAAATAAAAGCTCATGGGATCCAAGGGGAGAGTGGTAAACTTCCTTCAAGACTGACTCTTTGAAAAGAAACAAAAGGTGTTTTAGAGACTGGAAAGCTTTTACCAGTGGAGTCCACAGAACTCTGTTCTGAGTCCCTTGGTTTTTATATTAGATGTTAAGAAATTAGATGTAAAGGGCAAGAATTTTGCAGATGATGCAAAACATGGTCATGTGGCTGACAGTGAGAAGAAAGAGATAAATAGTCTGATCATTTAGGCAGAAAGGTGGCAAGTGAAATTCAATCCGAAAAATTGTGAGAGAATATATAAGGCAGGTGCAAAAACAAAGAAGTAGAAGGATATTGACATGTAGAGGAAGAGCAAGGCATTCACAGATCCTTAAAGGTTGATCAGGTGATTAATAAGGTACCCAGGGTACTTTCCTTCATGAACCAAGGCACAGAGTATAAAAGCAGGGAGATTATGCTTGAATTATGAGACCACAGTTTGACGACCATGCTTGGCTTTAGTCACCACGTTATTGGAAAGGTGTGATTGCACTGGAGAGGATGCAAAGGGGTCTTATGAAGATATTGGCATCTCTGGATAATTCAGCTATGAGGAAAGATGGGATAGGCTGCTTTTTGGAACGGAGAAGACTGAGGGAAGACAATCAGTGTGTATAAAATATCAAGGGGCATAGCAAAAACATTCAAAAAGTGAAGTTTACTGCCATCTGCACAAGTCCATGTACGGACAGGTGCAATGAAAAACTTGCAGCAGCATCACAAGCACAGAGCATCAGATACAAACATTCATAAGAAAAACATAAACAAATTATACACAATTTTTACAAGAAAGAACACAATTACAAGAACACAATTAGAACAGTAAAAAAGTCCATTTTAGTGTAAAGTGATCAAAGTAGTCATAATTTAGCTAAACTGTAGTGATTAGTGTTGTGCCGGTTGGTTCAAGAACTGAATAGTTGAAGGGAAGTAGGGATGGTGTGGGACTTCAAGCTTCTGTACCTCCTGCCCAATGGTAGCTGTGAGAAGATGGCATGGCCTGGAAGGTGGAGATCTTTGATGGATGTTGCCTTCTTGAGGCAGCGCCTCCTGTAGATACTACTGATGGTGGGTAGGGATGTGCCCGTGATGTATTAGGCGGAGTCCACTACTCTGCAGTTTCTTGCGTTCCTGCCAAGGTTCCTAATGAGGTAGATTGGGATATTAAGAATTGGAATTAGTTTATTATTGTCACATGTACTGAGATACAGTGAAAAGCTTTTGATCGTGTGCCATCCAGACAGATCATTCTGTATGTACGTACATCAAGGAAATAAAAAGGAAAACAGAATGCAGAATTGGTAATGTAATTGTTAATGGGTTTATTATTGTCGCATGAACTGAGATATGGTGAAAAACTTCGCTTGCATGCCATCCAGACAGATCATTCCATGTGTAAGTACATTAAGGTGATACAAAAGGAAAAAAAAGGATGCAGAATATAGTATTATAGTTACAAAGAAAGTGCAGTGCAGGTAAACAAATAAAGTGCAAGGGCCGTGACAAAGTAGATTGGAAGATCAAGAATATATTTTTCACATTTCATTCAAGAGCCTGATAACAGCAGGATAGAAGCTGCCCTTGAATCTGGTGGTATGCCTTCTGCCCGATGGGGGAGGGGAAAAGAATGAATGACCGGGGTGGGAAGGGTCCTTGATTATGCTGGCTGTTTTCCAAAGGCATCGGGAAGTGTAGGCAGAGTCAATGGAGGGGAGGCTGGTTTGCATGGTGGACTGGGCTGCATGCCAATGAGAACCTTCAAGAGTACTCAGTGCTGAAAGAAATGCAGCAGCCAAATTGCTACACAGCAAGATCCTGCTGACGGGACGGTGGCCATGATACCCAGATGTCCACCTTTAGATTAGATTAAGTTAGATTAGTTGATTGTCATTTACAGCAGAGTGCAATGAAATTCCTTATTTGCATGAAGTTCACAGAGTAAACAGTATACATGGCAATAATAAATACAACAATAAATCCAGTGACAAGCCCAAAACAGCAGAATGGTGCAGTGATTGTAGTGCAGTCTGAAGTAGTACAAAAAGAAATGCTAAAGTGACAATAAAGGAATAACCAAGAGAGATAGTGTTAAAGGTTTGAATTGGCGCTATGCGACTCTGGGTTTGAAAGGCAATACTGGCCAATTCTTGACTGCCTTGCATCACACTGTAAATCAGAAGCAGCTAATTTCAGCACAGCAAGATCCCACTGACAGGAGGGTGACCACAGTGCCCAAATGTTAGCCAGCATGGCGCAGGGTGGTTTGTTTTGGCATCAGGCCAAGCCAGAGTGAAGCACAACAGCGGCCAATTCTGGACCATCTGGTGTTACCCTGGAAATTCGGAGCAGACAATTTCAGCACAGCAAGGTTCCACTAGCAGCAGGGTACCCACAATGATCAGATGTTGGCCTAGATATTCCATGGAACAATGGCACTTTGTTTCACTGCCATGCAGTAGAAAACAGGTTCTGTATTGACTGAAATTCTGCCTAATGTCTCCCTCCATAAGTGCCCTCCTAATGTATGGCTAATTTCTTTCTGCTGTGGAAATTAGTCCATATTGCCTTGACAACAACTGTAGTTGGTCACTCTCAGGACAAGCAGGCTGAGCAGGGTCTTCACTAAGAGGGGTTGTCCTTTGTCCTTTGGCATCTCCTACCCCACCTCACACAACCCAAATTCACCCTGTATTCCTGGTTGGCTCTGGTCCTAATCTCTACCCGAACATCTCACTTACTGGAATTCCCAATTCCAGCCCCGACCAGCCTCTTAAGTTTCACCCCCTTCCCCCAGACTTCAAAAGACCTCTAGCGCAGGGAGCATTCCAGCTAATTACTGCATAGCAAGCTCCCACACATAGCAACCTGATAATGATCAGATATTGAGCAACAATTCAGTTGCACAATGCTGTTTACTTCAGTGTTGCATGGTTGAAAATCAACTTTGTCCAAAGTGAAACAACTGTAAACATTTGACATCACTCCAGAAATTTGACTGTCCATTCCTGGGATGAGAAACATGTGGACATACGATGGAATTTCTGTATCAGATAGGTCTAAAATGATATCATTCCCTTTGAAACATTGCTGGGGAAATTAGTCTAAGTTATCCTTGAACCATTTGTCATTGGTCACTCCTGGAGCCATCAAGTTGATATTGCACAGATTTAGTGTGGGACCCCACTAACATCAATTCCATAACTTGGCCTTTATCCTTCGGGCTCCCTGTCCTTGAATCCTACCCATGATTATTTGATTGTCGCTGGTCCTTGACCATCCCTCCCCATCCCTGATCATCCCTCGCCCAGCTCCCCTATTTCTCTGATCATTTATCTCCTTGAACTCCTCAACTCCACAACATCTGTTCCTCACCCACACCCCCTTCCTGGCCCCAGGCAGTCTCCAACGCAGGTCTCAACTGGCCACCAATGTGGCCAATCCTCACCCCTATTACTTCTGATCCCAACTAGCCTTTCAGGCAGCTTGTGTCCCACTTCCTCCTCTTTCTCACTCCCACAACCTACATTATCCAGCCTCCATGAAACCCCCAATTCCCCCAGGTCTCCTTAGCCTTGGATGCAGGCCCACCCCTTTTCCCACCAAATCTTCATGTAGTCTGCAATCCCTGAAGTTGTTTGGTCTCTCAGGCAAGCACCCCCTTCAGCCTCAGGTTCCAGATGCCCTGCGACCCAGTCACTATGTGCCCCTCAACTGTTCCACTTCTGTTCCACCTCCACACCTGTGGAGCACTTTTGCAATCCAACTTGCATTTATATAACTCTTTGCACATCCCTTTCAGACTGTTCCAAAGTACTTCACAGCAAATGAAGTGCTTTTAAAGTGTGATGATAGTGGTAATGCAGGAAGCCATAGCAGCCAAATTCCACGTAGCAAGGTCCAACAAACCACAGTGTGATAATGACCAAATACCAGCTTGGAAATTTGACTGTGGAATGCTGGTTATTTCAGAGTTTCTCCATTAAAAATGGAGTCTTCCCAGAGTGAAATGTGACAATCAATTCTGGGTCATTTCATATCACTTTGGAGATTTGACTGGGCTTGAATCATCTGGAGAGTTTGTTTTTATCATACCCTGGACCCCATTCAGTTAAGCCCCATTATTTTCCATCTATCTTTCAGTCCTCCTGGCTCCCCGGACCACAAGTCTGACTGAAGTTTGGGACAGTGAGTGAAAGCAGTCTCTGGAAGGTTGCCTAACAACCGAACAATGTCATGTCACAAATTCCAAGTCAATTGGTTTTAGTAACATTGAGGGCTAAATATTGACTAGAACAATTCCCCTCTCCCCACCCACCAGCCCTTGCCCTCTATTCTTTTTCAAAATAGTGCCTTGGCTCTTTTAGATGCACCCAAGAGAGCAGATGGTATGTTAGTGTAACATCACCTCTAAAAGACAGTTCCTCTGAGCGTGCTGCACTTTCTCAGTACTTCATTGGGAGTGACAGACTAGATTGTTATGTCCATTTAGGTCACCAGCAGTTACAGTAAATTACCCCTTAATGTAGGTTAAGTGCAAAAAGATCACAGATGAGTTGATGAGCATGTGAGAGGGAATTAAGTAGAGGAGGGATGGAACTGATGGGATTGCTCTGCTTGGAGCCTGCATTGACCCGATAGGCCAGACCAATTTCCAATGATAAATTTCAAGTTTGTTAATGATTGCTTTCAGACAAGATGTTAAGCCAAGGCCTTATCTGTTCTCTTGGGTAAAGGAGACGTAAAAGATCTCATGGCACTATTTTGAACAAGAGGAGGGACTTGTCCCTGGCATGCTGACCAATATTTGTCCCTCAATTAATATCACTAATGCAGATCATTTGATCTTTACCACATTGCTGAGTGTGGGAATTTGCTGTATGAAGATCGGCTGCCATGTTTCCTACATATCAACAGTATTTAACAGGCAGTAAAGCATTTGGAACATCTAATGCCACGTAAAGTGCTGTAGAATTGAAGTTCAAGATGTGAATTCACTTCAGCTTCAGGAAACAAAGGGGTCCAGTTGGGAAGTATCCACGAATTAGGTACATGGCAGATTAACACCTGGAATCCAGCATGGAAACCTGTGTGGAATTGTGGAAGGGATGTTAGTTATCCTTGTATTAATCTTCAATAAGTCACCCTTAAATACCCCGAATGGAGGCAGCAACTGAGGTAATATTTCACGTGATTAACCTTTCATCAGAACATCATGAAGGAAACTATATTATTGCTGCAGGTCATTCATTAATATGTCATTAACCTGAAATGTTAACTTTGTTTTTCTCTCCATTTCCCGAGCATTTCCAGAACTTTATTTTTTCATTCCAGATTTATAGAATCTGCAGTATTTTGCTTTTGCTACTACACAGCTCCTATGTCAAAGTAAAATGTACAAGGTGCTTCACAGGAGCATTATCAAACAAAAGCTGACATTAGTCCTCATATGGAGATACGACAGACCAAAACAGTAGATTCTGAGGACCGTCTCAAAGGAGGAGAGAGTGGCAACTCAATTGATGGCCATTAAGGATACCAAATATTCATTACATTTTCAACATGTAGGATTAAGAATTCTGACTGGCTAACTTTGCAGACAATTGCTCCATACACTTACCATAAATTATTATGTGCACTGTTTTTATTCAGCTGTTAGTCCATTTTATTAAAAAAAGCAGGTCAATGCCTCCATATTGCCACTGTAATCTTGAGCATGTTGTGTGCTCCTACATAAAACTTCATAATAGCTTCTTTTAGAGTTAGCATTATTGTATTTCTTTAGTGCTCTGCAGGCACCATGACATTAACAAATTAAATTTCATGAGATAACTCAATCCTTAATCAGTTTGAGAAGAGTTCAATATTTTGGTTTGGAGGTCAGTTTTTTTCTTTGCATAGTAATTACTGCCTGTCTAGACATTTGGACATTTTTTTCAGTCCTGAGTCTTCCTGGCAAATTTCAGAAGACCTAAGATAATTACACATCTCTCCTGTAAATCTTTGACTTTCCAGAGAAGTAATGTACTATAATTTGCAACATAAACAGAGCAACCATTATGGTGAAAGACCTACTGTAGAATTTTTTAACTTTAGTGTGATTGTGTTGTCTCTGTATTGTGAAATAGTAGTTACGTTACTGGACCAGTAACTAAGAGCATTTGAACTCCATTTAAAATCTGTAAATAAAGTTGTGCCTAATAAAAAAAATGACCATGAACCTGATACATTGTTGTAAAAACCCAACTGGTTTACTAATGTCCTTCAAAGAAGGAAACCTACTCTTCCCTGGTCTTTGATAACATTTCCTCACTAATGTGGTTGACTTTGGTAGTTTAGTTAAGAGGGCACTAAACTGTTCAGTTCTTTCAAACTTCTACTGATTCACAAAAATGATTCACCACACTTTCTGAGAGCAACTAGAAGGAGAATAAATACCAGACTTGCCTAGAATCAATAAAAAGAAAGATATATTTCTCTGCTTGAAACTGTAGTTTTTGACTCTTGGGCATTCAGTTGATGTACCAGTAGTGTTGTGTAGTTGAGATGAGTTCCAAATGGAAGTATCACATAACAGTCTAATGTCCCTTTGCAAATGTGAAAGGAAAGCATTGTTATTTTAATCTTAGACTAGGATAAGCCTTGTATTCCGTCCAATCTTTCTATATGGTCTATTCCCAGTATTCACCATCGGCCATAGTTCTAGTGTTGGTGTTATGAAAATGTATAAAATTAATCTTGTGCTGCTGGGTTTCTCAGGAGATGGCCCATGGTTTGCTTGTCCTGACATGGTTGGTTACCATGCTTTCATTAGAGTGCTGCTGGGATGGATGACGGATACCTCCCCATGATGGGTCACCTCCTTGGAGGTCAAACCCATTGACTGCTCTATAAACAAACTAACCTGGCAGCTACAGGTCCTCCCTAGGTTACAAACACCCAACATATGTACAGCCTGTATGTACAAACGATCATTTGGGAGATCAATGAGATGGATTTCCTGGCAGCTGAGAGGCTGCAGGCATCTTCAGGTTCCGCACAGTTCACAGGAATGGAAACCCAAGGGAAGCTAGGGAGGACATGTACAAGGAAATCTGAAACCTGTATGTATGGAGGGTGCTCGTAACATAATCTCAAGTGCCAAACAGCTAACTGTAAATTTTAGGTGATTTTTGTTTTGGTTATATATGGTATTTTCTATTGATAAGGCTTTTCTATTCATTCGGTCTTTTATCTGAGGGATACAATGGGTGCTCTATTGTTGAGGAAATGGAGTCTTATCCTCATGGGGAATTTATATAATACTTTTCACTGTCATGAGGGAGATCCCAAAGCACTTTAGCCAATGGTGATTTTTACGTGTTTAAGGCTGCTAGCCAAAGTATTATTGATGCATATTTGATGGATTCTGCATAGTTTTATATCAAATATCATCTACAAATGAGAAATCCCATTATGTCTTGACCATGCTTGAATACAATCTGTATAACTCTAGCTTTTATTAACACAATTTTCTGATACCTCTTTATTTCAGAGATAAAGCGTGCACCACCTCCTGTGTCCCCTAAACCGATTCTACCTCCCCCTCTGACTCCACCCAAGCCCATCAAACCCCACACTATTCTTCAGTCACTGAGTGCTGGTCCAACTCCAGTCCCTTCTCCCGCCAAGCAACCAACTATCAAGGCAGCAAGTACACCAGCATCCCTGTGCTCAAGCCCAGCTAAACCGATTGCTGCTGGTCCACCACAACAGGTCCCGGTTAAACCACCAAGGTCTTCGATATCTGGGCCATCCATAGAGATGGCCACAACAGATGTAGCACAAATGAAGCTTGAGGAAACCAGCGCATCGCTGGCAGCCGCTTTACAGGCCGTGGAGGAGAAGATTAAGCACGACGAGGGGCAGGAGGCAGAGTAAGTCTGTTGATTTAGTTACACTTTGTGCAATGAGCATGCTGAGGTTGACTGGATTTTCTATGGCTCAAAACAAGGAAGACTCCCCCTACTGTTCCCATCTGCCCTCCCCACCTCCCTTATTTGATTCCATGCACTACCTTCCTTTCCTATTAGATTCCATCATCTGTGGCCCTTTGTTGTCTCCACCTATCTGCACCAAGCCTTTCTCACTATTTCCACTCTTCCTTCCTCCATCTGCCTATCACCCCTCCTCACCTGGATCCACCTGCCAGCTCTGGCTTCACCCCTCCCCCTCACATCTTTATACTGGCTATCTCCCCTCTATCTTTCAGTCCAAATTAAAAATCAACTATTCCTTGCCCTCCACAGATGCTGCCTGACCTGCTGAATTCCTCCAGCAATTTTTTTGTTGCTCAAGACATATCCCATCTTTGTGTTCGTAAAAGTCCTACATGAAAGCATGTGGAGCAGAGTCAATTGAGTTTTTAATAGCTGTAAACAACAGACTGCACATTATTTCCATCTGTACATACTTTTAGCATGGCAATAATATACCATGGTACTTCACACGAGTGCCATCGAAGAAATTCATGCCAAGTCACACTGAGGTGATCAAAAGATTTGTTTTAAGATGAATCTTAATGGAGGAAAGAAAAATACCAAGTAAAGCAAGCTCTCAGTTTTTAAATTGAATATAGTTATAAATATTGAACACATATATGCAGCAGAAGTTGGCTGCCTTGCTAATTTTTCTAACTATCAGTCCATGTAGAAATGAAGCAAAAAAAACATCTGGAGGAACTCAGTAATTCAGGCAACATCTGTGGAGGAAAATGGATGATGTTTCGGGTCGAGACCCTTTATGTGGACTGAAAGAATATGCCCAGTTGAAGGGTTTTGAACTGAAACATCAACTGTCCATTTCCCTCCACAGATGCTGCCTGACATGCTGAGTTCCTCCAGCAGTTTATTTTTGCTCCGTTTCAGCATCTGCAGTCTCTTGTGTCTCTCATAGAAATGAAGCTTGGAATGTATTTTCTCTCGCCAGGACTGCCTCTGAGGTGAAGAGCACAGGCAGCATTCTGGATGACATCGGCAGTATGTTTGATGACTTGGCTGATCAACTGGATGCCATGTTGGAATGAAGGAAGAGAAGAAAGATGGCAGGAAAACCTCAGGACTCAATGTGGGCACAATGATCTTTGAAATCCTACCCAGACCAGTCTTGGACACAATCTCCCTTCATGAACCCATTTGATTTTGTTTTGGTTTGCACAATTCACCAAACAAAAAAAGTTTATATTACCTCAGGATCTGACTGTGTGAAGATCTGTGAAATCACTGTCATCATCTTTCAAGGAAAAACAAAGTCTCAAGATTTGGATTTGAAGCTGAAGCAGAGATGGGAGGTTGAACTGTTTTAATATCGATCTGAGATCTTGCAAATGTGAAAATGTCTAATCTCCTAAAGTTAAAGTGAAAACAAGAAGTGTGTTAATGCAAGATCTAGTATATGTACACTGTCAGCATGAGAAATAAGAGGTTTGTTAAAAATCCATCGCAGACAATGGAAGCCTAAACAAGTGCACAAGGACTTGGTTGAATTGTGGCTTTAAATTTCGAGCTGTTTTTCCCCTTGGGTACAAGGCCAGTGACAGAAACAGGTGGGATTTAAGCTGGCCTGTTTATAATACTTTCTGATTAATAGTTTAATGCAATGGTAGCATAGCGGTTAAATTATTGGACAATGTTTGACGGGAGGCATAAGTTCAAATCTCACCACAGCGTCTAGGGAAGATGGAATTAAATAAAAAGCAAGTATCAGTAATGGTGATCACGAAACAATCTGATTGCCGTAAATGCCCATCTGGTTCACTGATCTCCTTAAAGTAATGAAATCCCAGTCTGGGCTATGTGTTATTCTAGACCACCATCAATGTGATTGACTCATAACCGCCCACTTAATAACCCAGAAACTCATTCAGTTCAGAGACATCTAGGGATGGGGCAATAACTATTGGTCATGCCAGCTAAGCCGGTGAACAAATAAATTTTAAAAATGTATTTGTTAGTTTCGTCAATTAAATGACACAAAAGTTTAAAAAAGAATGCAATAGCTTCTGTGGAGAGAGAAACCTAGTTAACATTTCAGACTTTTTGTGAGGTTTGATGTGGGTGATTGAGTGACTGGTGACAGAAATACTAGAATTTCTATATTGACTTTCATGATCCCAGGCCAACACAAAGTGTTCTACACCCAATGAAATGCTTTTGGAAGCCTAGTCACTGTTGTAATGTGAGAGCATTGTATCTACAAGGACATTTGATGAAGGATTAACCCAATTGGTTAAGAAGAAATTATGGTTAAGAATCAGATAGAGCTAGAGAGCTGCCTTGAATGAATAATTGATAAGTACTACACCAGGACACTACCAGATTTGATATTTGTTTCTGGATTTGGAAACTATATTCAGTTGGCTTAGGGCCCCCAGAAAGCAGAACTATTTTGTCAAATTTCCCGCTCCTCGTGGTTGGTTGGTCCAATGTCTCCTTTTGGCAAATCCCCTTGCAATAGCCTTGAGGACACATTCATTGCCACAGGTGATTACCTTGCATCATTCATTGTATGGGGTCTCAAGCAGACAGTGATTACTTGGGTGGGTGGCAGAGACAGCAGCACCTTCCAGAAGGAAATCACAAATGAAAACACACTGATCGAGAAATACGAGAAAACAGCTCTCAAATAAATAAAAAATACTGCCCATCTGTAGAGAAAAATTTGCATTTATTTAGCACCTTTCACAGAATCAGATTATCTTGAAGCATTTTACGGCCAATGCAATACCTTTTGAAGAATGGTCATTGTTGTAGAAAATGTCGCAGTCAATTTGCATTTAGCAAGACCCACAAGCAGCAATACGATAATGACCAGATAACTGGTTTCTAAATGGCCATGAGTTTGGGGAGAACTTCCCTGATTGTTCAAAATTGTGCCATTTATATCAGCCTGAGAGAGCAGATTGGATCTCACCTCCATCTAGTGCAATACTCCCCCAATATATCCCAGAGATTGTCAGCCTGTCTATTTGTGTAATGCGTATCTTATTTAGGGGTGGTTGGTTTGGTGAAGAAGTTAAGCCAGAATAAAATGTCTAAATAAAGTATATAAAATATCTTGAAATCATCTCATTGGAATTCAAAATTTAATTTAAGGTCAATATGAAAAGAAAGTGAAAGCTAATTTTCAGTGTCAGAAGGTAAAATGCAATTTGACAAAAATACCAGACAAATCTTTTTCCACAGAAATAGTGAGGCACAAGTGGAAAAGAATAATGCAAGAGCAGTCAAGAATCTTTGAATAAAGTTGTTTCAGAGTTACAATCAGGCTTGGGTCAGCAGAGTGGTACTGAGCATTGGTCAGTCCTTTGCACCCAGTCCAGTAAATTATGGAATTCAACACCTCATTGGTCTTTTTGTTCATGATTTTTCTACATTTGGGTTTAATGATGGATGATTTTGATTTCTTCCGCTGGAGGTTTGCAACACATCTAAGCAATGCTGACATTAACTAGGTAACTCCATCTCTCAGCTATATCAGACTGGGTTAACTAATATCAAACTGGATTCATTATTGTTGCTCCAAGCCAGGTTGGAAGGGTGCATTGTTTTCATTCTAAACAGTTTGGGTTTTTTCCTTCTGTCATGGAATTCTGACTATCACAGGCAAACTTGGAATTTATTGAGGAGATGGTGGCCTGCCACTACAGTCTGTGTGATGAAGAACATGAGATTTTGAAGCA
>JARFYF010000112.1:7708500-7721412 GCA_030265395.1 Rhina ancylostomus | reverse complement strand
ACAATCCTGTCCACAACAAAATGACTAACTCTGATAACTCAGCAAAGCACCTCATGCTAGTGAACTGATATACTTACCATCCCAAAGAATAATCAGTTCAATATTTTAGAAGGATTTATCCCTTTCCTCCCCCCCCTTATTCATGGTTAAGTCCCACAAGTTGGCTCTCAGAAAATTCGACATTTGTCTCCCTGTTAAACACAAGAAAATGTCACTTATTTTGTTGTTCTTCTACACTGCCTAAAACTGCAAATATATTTTGAGATGCGAGCATCTCTCAGGAACCAGGATCTCCATAGAAACAACCAGATTTAAACTCGATGCTGACAATTACAAAATACAAAAAGGATTTACAGAATATTTATGATATCCTCTGAATTGTATTACATTGTATTATTTTGGTGCTACCACACTACAGCACATCTGAAGATTAAAGGTCAGATCAGAATCACAATGACAGAAAGTTTTATGGTTATCCATTTAGAAAAAGGATATCTGTGCACTTTAGTCAATAGAACTAAATGAGGAAAGAACTCAATTAACAGCTAATATCCTTGTAGAAACTTAACACTGGCAAGCAAAGTCAAAAACTGGTATCCCCACATACCAAATTTCAGCTCCAGTGACTTCTCTAGCTGGTCAAGTTTTTCAGAGAGTTTCCCCAGCATTGACCTAAGGAAGGCGATCTCCTGATCCTTTTGAGCCAGCCCTACTTGCATCTCATGAAAGCGATCATCCGTCTGCTGCAGGAACTCCTTCAGACCCTCAAACTTGCACACCTCTAGGTGGGCTTCGTAGGTGTCCTGATTCCCAACAAACACACACCTGATTGAGGAGGGGTTAGAAAGAGGAAAGGACAATAATGACAGACAATTTAATTATAAAACAGTCTGCTTCGAGGTAATGCATTTACAATATATTGAAGTCTTATCTTTAGCTCTGCTTTTTGCATTAGGAAAAATTGTTATGCACATATAAGAGAACAAAAAGCTTTTGGAATCCTACAGTTTAATAAACTACTTTGTGATTCATGTAGACTGTACGTAACATTTAGCTACAGGATGGCTGAAGTAAAAGATTTTGCTTCAAAAATTTGGTTAAACTAAAGTCAGTTCTTTGGTGATCTGAATTGTACAACTTCCGTTTGATGAAAGATCTAATGTTCAATATATAAGGCGCAACAATGTTGCTGAAAACATTTTAATATTAACATACATAAACAACAGATAATGGCTATTTTGTTCCTCTCTGCACTTTTTTGTTAAAAAAGTCTGACTTGCAAAATTCCATGAAAGGATTAGAGAACCAGAGCAAGACAGAGTGAGAAGAAGAATGGAGAAATAAAAAGAATTGTCAACAAATGAAATAAGCAGACGTTACGAAGTACCTTACCACGTCTCCTGGAAGTATCTTAAAACTATGAATTACTGATGGGAAATCTAGTTACAGATAAAAACAGCAAGGCCTTTTGCAAGTCAGGAAGATCTCACAAATAGCCATGAGATGACAGACTAGTTAATTTACTTTTATCAGCGCTAGTTAAGGAAACAATGCTAGCCGGGGCAGTCCCTTTATTTCATATCATGAAGCTAATAGTCCTGAAACATTAAATAGATACCGTTACACATTACTTGGAGTTGCTGAATGCCGTTGACTAAACTAATTTAAAAACAAAGTCTATTTCTAACTATTCCTACACATGCCTGTGATGCTGCTGCAAGTAAGATTTTGTATGCACCTGTGCATATGACAATAAACTAGACTTTGAAACTTTGAGATTACTAAATTCTGATGTACATGGTAATTACCATTGGTTCTTTAATATGTGAACAAAGTGATTCTTTGCATTGCTTAAACACCCTACAAAGGACAAAACGGGTGCTATAAAACAATTTCAAAGAAAGAAAAATGAATTACAGCCAACAGTAGGATTCAAAGTTGACATCTTGAGAGGTAGAAGGGTTAAGAGGCCATTCAGCCCCACATGGGGCTGTCAGTCATTCCTCGCCAGAGAAATCCAAAGTTAATCTTACTGCATTGTAGTTTTTGGCTCTTAGTTGAATTTCTGAATCATTTCAACTCGGTAATATTGCTTTCATTCTTTGGAATAATAAAATAAATATCTAGGAAGCAGGACTGGACTTTGGCCACATTACTTTTACTGCACTCTTTGGGAAACTTAGTCACCTGGGATTATTTTCATATTATTCTTGCATATGTATATCTGTTGCTCATCTATTTCATACAATCTTAACAAGTGCCATTTCACAGAACATGGGACAGATTGATGATTGGCTGGAGGGAGCAGCACAGAGGAAAATTCACTTATAATTCATTTGAAATTTTTACAGAAATGTTGAAATCAGGAAATAAAAATGGCTTTGTCAATTGCTTTAACATCTGCAGATTACTAACCATATTCTGCTAACTGCATCCATTTTGTTATTTAGTTTTTAATTCAGCATTTTATTCCACTAACTACCATGTTTCAAACAATTTGATGGTTAAAAAGACAGCAAACAAAGAACTGATATTTTGTAGATACATTACTGTAATACTCACCCGTATTTTGAGTGGGGACACTTGATGTGTTCACATTGTTTAAGGTGGGAATCAAGATTCATTTTCAACAGTGGTGGGCAGTTTGGATTGTTCGGACAATGAACTGGCCTGTAATCACAGCTGCCCTCGTGATCTCTGCAAAAAGGCAAAATATTCTGATAAGACGGTTTTATTTGTGCACTTATTATTCAGAGGAACTGTTTCCTTCACTATTGGTTACAAAATCACCAACACATTCCATCGCAGTCATTTATGATCTTGGACCCAATGGCTCACCAAGGAAACATTCACCCATTTAGAGTCATAGAATTGTACAGCATGCAAACAGGCCCTTCGGCCCAACTCATCCATGCTGACCGAGTTGTCTACTTGAGCTAGTCCCATATGCTTGCATTTGGCCCATAGCCCTCTAAACCTTTCCTATCCATGTACTCAGCACTGTTGCCAAGATCCTTTTGAATCATCCAAATTCAATTGCAGTTTATTGCACTTATTCTGGGTCAGTGTACAAATGCAAAACTTTCCAAATTACTTCAGGGTTAAAAGGCAGTTTTCTAAAGAGACAAAGGCTCAATTTAACAATTTGACAAAAAAAATGTAAATGTTTCAGGAAAAAAAAGTGAACGTGAAAAAGAATTACACATTAAAACTGGAACAGAAGATAAATCTGCAAAATGACACTGTATACACCCTCATTCACACACTGTGCAGATCCCAGTGTTAGATCTGGAGATGATGTTGCCCAGAAGGTTCTTTGGAAGTCAAGAATGAGGTGCAAATCTTATGGTCACAGCCATTTTATTAGATGTTCATTATTGTACGGGTCAGACAGGGTTAGCCTGCACCAGCAAGCAAGGCAAGTAAAGAAGTAACAAAAGGAACTTGACCTCATGCTCTTCCAATTAGTGCAAATCAGTCTAAACCGGTTAGATACAGAGACTTGTGGGCAGGTACGTCTGAGTCACACTTCAGCTTTGCAGACAAATAAACTACAGAAGTATGGAACCAAGTATACTATGTTACTAAAAGTTAACAGAAACAGGTGATTGCACAAACATAAAGAGAGCTAAAACTACAAGGAAAAACACAATAAAAACAACAATCTGCACCCTAATCCAACACCAGTAACAAGAAGAATGACCAAAGCATTTGTTTTGGTGGGGACTCTCCCTACTCTTCTTACCGCTGAAGTAGGTGGACAGAGCGTTAGGCTTTATTTCAAAGATAGCATCTTGGACAATGGAGCACTCCCTCAGTACAGCTCTGAAACATTTGTCTAGGTTACGTGCTGTGGTGCACTTTAAACCCATTCACTTTCTGGTGCACGAGGCAAGAATGAACCAGGCAAATACTTGGACATCTGCTCTGCTGGACCATCTTTGGAGGATATTCTCAGTTGGGTTTAATACTACCTTGGTTCATAGAACTTCAAAGCAGCACTGAGCAAGTTTATTCTGAAAGTGCATTTTAGATCAATGAAAATCTATTGATAGATTTGATAAACATTTTAAGTTATTTAATGTCTCCACACCCTGATTCCTAGCCTACACCTGAAGTAGAAAACACAGGGACATTTAAAGCTGGATGAGAATTAAAGCTACTTTTTCTACAGTTGAATTTTACTCTCAAAAGATAATATAGTACTATTATAAAGTTTAATCAGGGTCATCTTTTTCAACAATATGCATGTAATTACTTTATCTACTGAACCTCAATACAAATTAACAGGGTGTTCCTTTATGACAGCTTTTGGATTGAATGTTTGAGATGTGCCTGAACCAGCTCATCTAATGAACCAGACAGAGAACTATAAGCAGCAACAAACAGCAAGACCCAAAGCCGTTGATTAACATGCTTTTCAACTGGTGCACGAGATTACGTACACCTGGTCGATGGAGATGTTTCCTGATAGTATTTTCTAATAAAGTGTATGGGTAAACAAGAATTATCTTCTAAATCATGTGGTTCAGTGCTAAAGCAGTACTTATGCATTCACATTCAGCTGCAAATTGTGAGACCTTGCTTAAAATCAGCTTGTTAAATCAGTCGAGTCAAAGTATGCCATTGTTTATGATGAAGTACAACTTACTTTCGACCGCTCAACTTTACAGTGAACGGACATCCTCGTGGGTCAACCTCGAAGGCCCCTGGTTTTCCATTTGAAGCTGGCCTGCAGCCATATTTACAGTGGACGAACAGCTCTCCAATCTGTTCAGCCACAGCTATGTTATTAACCACAACGGTCAGCTTCGCATTGTCAACAGGGCACTTTTCTGGGAACACAAAAAAATGAATTGAAGCTAGGCTGCAAAGTTCAGGACAGTGCTGCTCTGCTGTGCATTTTCATTTACACCATATGTGCAATAAGTTTTAAACTTGTGATTTCCAAACAATAAAATGCTGTGATATTTACATATTATTTGTGATAGATGTTCATAAAATTATGAGAGGTTTCTTTCTCCCATTGTTGTACTGTCCAATACTAGAGGGCACGCATTTAGGGTGGGGGGGCGTAAGTTCAAAGGAGATACACGGGGCTGTTTTTGTTTTAAAACCACAGAGAGTGGCGGTGCCTGGAATGCACCGCCAGGGGTGGTAGTGGAAGCAAATATGATGGAGGTGTTTGAGAGGCTCTTAGATAGGCACATGATTATGCAGAGAATGGAGGGATATGGATGTGTAGGCATAAGGGATTAGTTTAATTAGGCATCATTAGCTTAATTAGTTCAGTGCAACACTGCGCTGAAGGTCCTATGCTGTACTGTTGTAGAGCCATACAACACGGAAACAGGTCCTTCAGCCCAACCGGTCCACATCAACCAAGATGCCCATCCAAGCTAGTTCCATTTGCCTGCATTTGGCCAATAACCTTCTAAACCTTTCCCATCCATGTAGCTGTCCAACTTTCTTTTAAAAGTTATCATTGTACCTGCCTCAACCACTTTCTCTGGCAGTTCATTCCACAAACCCACCACGCCTTGTGTAAAAAATGTTGCCCCTCAAGTCCCTATTAAATTTTTCCCCTCTCACATTACACCCATGCCCTCTAGTTCTTGCTTCCCAAACCCTGGGAAATAAACTGACTGCATTCACCTTATATATGCCCCTCATGATTTTATACATCTCTATAAGATCATATGTCCTATATTATGTGCTAATCTTTAAGCAGGTTGTGCAGGTCAGTAGGATTTGGAGCAAACTTTTATTTAATGTCTTTGTTGAATTGTCTGGCGAGAATTATATAATGTTGCATTGACATAGATCAATGCCTGCAGAAGCTGCACGTTTATGGGTTTAGGGAAATACTGTGAGGTACCTTATTTTGACATAGAAAATGAAACTTACCAGATGTTAAGGCGCACCTTCTGCAAAATGTGTGCTGTTTTAAAAAAAAGAAAATTAGTGTTACCAAGTGCCATTTACATCACTAAAAGAAAGATGAACAAGAATGTGAAGCTGTGGATTAAACCGGTTTAGACTAGCAACATGTTTTGTGTTCTAAAGCTGATACACTGAAAGAATTTCCTTCCTGACCTGATCAACAAAAAAACAATAAATGCCAACTCTGTGAAACAGAGCAACCTCCCAGATCAAACAACCATAATTCACTCACATTTCTGTAAAAACTGTCAACAATTCCAGTACACAAGCAGTGGCACTTAGTTTCCCAGCACTGGCTAATGGCCTGCTGATTGCAAGCTTCATTTCTATGACAACATGTATTCACCTCTCCTTCCTAATGTGTACAGCTGCAGCAAAACATTCACTACTTGGACGTCATGTCCAACGTACCTACTTCCTGTTAAAGGGACTTTCCATGCTAATAAGCAAAATTCACAGCTTCCTGAGAAAGGGCTTTAACACTGAGTGGTAAACTGAAGACCATTTTGCAAATAATATCTCACGATAGTATGAAGGGTTGGCAATAAACCTGTGCTAAATTTAGAAATTTAAAGAAAGTACGATTACCGCTAAAATTATTTATATACCTAACAGATTTATGTTTATTGCTTTTCCAAGAACTCTTCCCTGTTCTGAGAACATTTATTAAAGTTAATGGAAAGAAACAAGAATCAAACATTGTATTCCTCCCCCTTTAATCATCCAATCTGCACCACACAAAACATAAATTTATAAAGAAAGCTGGGTTCCATAGAGCAATGATTTGAAACAATATAATCTGGTACATGCCAAGAACAAGAAGTGGATCATACAACATATACACAGATCGAAAAAGAAAGGTAACAAACTCAAAAAGCCCTATTTAAATCCCAGGTCAAGTTCTAACAACGCAAAAACATCCCTGAAAAAGACAAGTACCAGAAATTACCGCAACCACTTGAGATGGACCCTTACAACAAAAGTATTTAGAGGAAAGTCATTCCTGTTATCTGCCCCTTTCCCAGCCTTAGCATTAGGACTGCAAGTCAAAATGTGGTCAGACAAAATACTTCTGTATTCTTCAGTGTACATTTCTCAGTGAATGGATATTATGTAAGATTTCTCCATTAGTAATTTGCCCAGTTGTTTAACAGCAAAATTGCTGCAACTTTACTTAAAAATATTATCATCCCAAAAACACAAACAAGCCACGAATGGATTCAAAAACTAAAATTATATTCAGAATTGCTTTGCTTACTCCACATGTAGTGATGACGGGATCTTTGAACACACTGCAACACAGTTGGCAACATAATTTTACTGAAGGCTGTTCCGCAAAAACCAGAAGTTCCTGGAACAACAAGAGCAGATCGTAAAACGCAGGTGATCATTATATGAAATGCAGATGGCAAATATCACACTGGAATAACACGCTGACAATTTATTAGCTACATTTTACTTCTCAGGAATTGTAAATCAGCTTAACGTTAGATTTTATCCATTTTACTGGCGATTCATTCTGATGATTCTATTATATTGAACAAATCCATTTCAAGATAATATTCCAAATAAAATCTCAGAAATAATTATTTTAACAATCATCCAGAACAAGCTGCACATTAACCCCTTGCTGTAGGCAAAAAACTGCAATATTTTTGATGCACCCTGGCTATTGTATCCCATCTCTGGATTTAGGCAATTATTTCACTTGGTTTATAAAACACACTCTACATAAAGCAACTTAGGTTCACACCCACCGCCACTTTATACTCTCAGTTTGTTTTCTCTCCCTTCCACTTAACAATTCCCAAAGCTGACACAACGCACTCGCTCGCACCTGCTCATCTTCCTCTTCGTGTAGGGAAAACGTAGATCGGAGAGACATGCTCGATTCCGAGTGCAGGGACCGTACAGATATGGCTGAATCTGATCGACGTGGAGTACTGATTGGAGGCTACAAAAAAACATCACTGTCAGTTGCGATCCTTGCACCAAACACAAAGGGAATTAATTGTGACCAGTGCCACTCTGATCATTATTACATGCACCATTTTAACCTCTGTGTTGTGTACAATAAAATGGTCAACATTTAAATGCCCACTTTTGTAACTGACAAACATTCAAGCTAATGGTGCACTTTGTATTAAAGTAGCTACCAAAATACTCTAATGAACTCAGTACAAAGTTTTAGTTCTGCCATTAAACAAACATTAAAATATTCAGTGAATAAGTACAACACTCCACAGTTCCAGCAGGGAACGAAGACTACAAACTATTTTGTTGTCCTGTAAAACCTTAGCCATGTGAACTAATGTTGCAAGATCTCAAATCCTGGAGAGGGCACATCAAAATCCAGATCACTTGAGACTCAAATGCAGTTACTCCTGTAATGATAATTGGAAAGTGTACCAGAGGAAGATCCAGGACCTTACATTCCCCCACCTAAAAAAAGAGAAGAATTTACCTTGCAACTTTAGTTAAAGTTGTCTTGTCTCCAGATTCTTAAGAGTTAGCAAAGGCACTGACTGGGCTAACAATGACAACATAGGCATTGTGCAGCCGCACTTGTGCTAATCACTGCAAACTTTTTGCCAAGTTTTCTATTCCACTAAATCTGGTGATTTCCTGCCATTCAATTAACATGAGTCGCACTTTGCCGTTTCCTGTACTGGAGGCCTAACTGTGGGCAATAAAAGTAAGTCATCTCTGTAAAGTCTGCTGATGGCTGTGTGAAAGTTTGTCTTGTGCTTGGGAACAGTTTAATGATTAGGATGGTACTTAAAACAAATGGAGAAAATCCCAGAAAAAGACAATAATACAAACTAGTTCTATGAACAACAAACTATTACATTTGTTTGATCCAAGACAGAGTGAGAAGAGAGAAAAAGATGGTAAATTGTTCTTCTTAAAAATATGAGCTGTGCAAATTAATGCAGCGTGTTGTTCTTACCACAGCACTGGCAAAATCAGAATAACCTGTTTCTGGTAATATAAAGATGCCAATTCAAAACAACATTGAGTCAGGTTCTGAGACAGACTAGCAAAAAGCACTGAAAGTGGAATTTTATTTAAGGAATTGATCAAAAAGTAACAGAAGTCTCACACTGCTATTCATTTAAACATTTTAAAATGGCACATCAGTGAAGTCTACTAAGGTAGTGTATGATATTATACTTCATTTAATTTCTTTAGATACAGCACTATAAGTGTGCTTTCTATCATATCCACTTCCACCACTTCCCCCAGCAGTGTGTTCCAGGCATCTACCACTCTGTGTACAAAATCTTGCCTTGTGAACCTCCTTTAACCTTTCCCTCTCACCTGAAAGCTATTGCCCTCTAGTATTTGACATTTCCATAAGGAGAAAAGGACTCTGACTAACTAGACCATCTGCACCTCTCATGATTTTATAAAATTCTATCAGGTCACCCCCTCAGCCTCCAACCTTCCAGGGAAAACAATCCAAGTTTGTCCAACCTCTCCTTATAGCTAATACTCTCAAGTCTAGGCAACGTCTTAGAGAACCTCTTCTGCAGCCTCTCCAATGCCTCCACATCCTTCCTGTAATGCGGTGACCGGAACTGCACACAATTCTCCAAATGTGGTCCAACCAAAATGCTATACAACTGCAATATGACTTCCCGACTGTTATACTCAACACCCTGACCAATGAAGGGAAGTATTCCATACGCATTCTTTACCACCATATCTACTTGTGTTGCCACTTTCAGAGAGCAATGGACTTGTACCCAAAGATCCCTCTGTACATCAATGCTCCTGCCATTTACTGCATACTTTCCTCTTACATTTGACCTTGCAAAGTGCAATACGTCACACTTCTCCGGATTAAACTCCATCTGCCATTTCTCTGCCCATATTTCCAACTGATATCGATCCTGATGTATGCTTTGACAACCTTCCTTGCTACCTTTTCCTCCTCCTCACTGATAATCAACACCTCAAGGACGCATGCTTAGCCCACTGCTCTACTCTCTCTATATACTCGTGACTGTGTGACTAGGCACAGCTCAAACACCATCTATAACTTCACTGATGGCACCACAGTTGTTGGCAGAATCTCAGATAGAGATGAGGCGTACAGCAGTGAGATAGATCGGCTAGTTGACTGGTGTCGCAACAACAACCTCACACTTAACGTCAGCAAGACCAAGGAAATGATTGTGGACTTCAGGAAGGAGAAGTCAGGAGAACACACACAAGTCCTCACTGAGGGGTCAGCAGTGGAAAGGGTGAGCAGCTTCAAATTCCTGGGTGTCAACAGCCCAGAGGATTGACCTTGGGCCCAACATATTGATGTGATCATGAAAAAGGCACACTAGCGGCTCCACTTCATTAGGAGTTTAAGGAGAGTTGGTACTTCACCAAAGACTCCTGCAAATTTCTACAGATGTACGGTGGAGAGCATTCTGACTGGTTGCATCACCGCCTGGTATGGAGGCTCCAATGCACAGATCGAAAGAGGCTGCAGAGGGTTGTAGACTCAGCCAGCTCCATCACGGGCACAACCTCCCTGCCATCAAGGACATCTTCAAGAGGCGGCGCCTCAAGAAGGCGGCATCCGTCACTGAGGACCCTCACTACCCGGGAGATGCCTTCTTGTTACTACCATCAGGGAGGAGGTACAGGAGTTTGAAAACTCACACTCAATGATTCAGGAATAGCTTCTTCCCCTCATGCTATCAGATTTCTGAGTGATCCATGAACACTACCTCATTATTCCTTTTTTTTACACCTCATATTTTTGTAATTTATAGATTTTTATGTCTTTACACTGTACTAATGCTGCAAAACAACAAATTTCATGTCATATGCCAGTGATAATAAATCTGATTCTGATTCAAAAAGATTTAAAGATGACAAAAAATATAATTAGGATTAAGACTGGTTATTACATTCAGAACAGATAATTGACAGAGAATCCTGGAGCAGATGACCAATGGGGATGGAGGTGGAGAAAAATTTAGGCATCTGTAAAATACATACCATTGCATCATCCTCATCTCTGGGTGAATATGCCAGTGTGCTGGAGGAAGATGGAGTCCTCCGATGCTGCTTGAAGGTATTTGTTCCATCAGCTGCATATCAAAAAAGTAAAATGATTTCTCCTTCATTTTAAGATCACGAGAAGACAGCACTTTAAATTCTACACAATATTTCCACTTTATTAGGCTGCAATGTGCTCAGACAAAAGATGAGGTGTTGTTCCACAAGCTTGCATTGGGCCTCACTGTAACAGTGCAGGAGGTCACTGACCAGTAGGTTACAGTGGACAGGGGATAGAGAATTAAAGTGGCAGGCAATGGGAAGCTCAGGGTCACTCCTGCAGATTGAACTCAGGTGCTCTGTACAGTGATCACCCAATCTGTGTTTGGTTTCTCCAATGCAGAGGAGACTGCATTGTGAACACTGGATGCAATACACTAGACTGGAAGAAGCGAACTATTTATCAAGGCACCATTAGGTTCAGAAATTGACTTTTAGTAACTTGCCCTCAATCTGTGAGTTCCAGGTGCAGCTCACAATCTCCAATGAAAAGCTTTATCAAAGTTTTCCTTAAACCTCATAAGAGGTATTCCTGTGTCAACTACCTGAGTCAATTCCTTGAAAAAAAAAGTCAGCTTTGCAAGGCACAAGTTACCTTTCATAAACCCACACAGTCTCTGATAACTACCTTGCTCTAAAGAGTAAAGTGTGCAAAAATACAAAAGAAGAAACAGGTGAAGGGTCTCAACCCAAAGCAAGACTGCCCCTTTCCCTCCACAGATGCTGACCGACCCACTGAGTTCCTCCAGCAGTTTGTTTTTTGTTCCAGATTTCAGCATCTCTAGTCTCTTGTATCTCCTAGGGGTAGCTAATGTTCCTACCAAGATTAACTCTTGGTTTTGGTATGACGGTTCAGAGTAACTGTGTCATTTTAAGTTAGAATAAAAAATAACAAATTGATCTCATGTGGATAATCAAACATAGACGAGGGAGACAGAGGGGCACATCTGCTCCTGCTTACCTTTAGTGATGGTAGTGACAGTGGAATATGCTGGACCAAAAGTAGTTTCCATTCTTGTCTGTTTTTAAAGGAAAAATAAAAACTTAAATTCTTGGGTCTGTGGCAGAAGATGTAGAGGTTGTGCAATCAAAGTGGGAAAGCCAAATTTTCAAATCGACTCATTTATTGTTTCATATGCAAATAAATACCATCAGAATTGACAGCAAACCACTTCAAAGCTGTTAGTAATATCCTTAGTGAATATAGGAAAACTACTTTCTGTCACAAACTATGAGAGAGAGAAAATATTATGCCAAATAAAATGAGAATACTTTAAAATTAATGTATACAAATTAACAGTAATGAAAAGAATAATAGTCCTTGAAAAGTGACAGACCCCTAGGTCAAGATACTCACCAAGAAATTACTGTTAAGAGCTAAAACAGGCAGAATGATGCTATGCACTTGCTGTCCACCTCATCTCTACGATGCAAACAAATTTAAGCAAGATCCCAATGTGAATTTTTAAAGAATGTATTTTTGCAGATATGAGCATCGCTGGTAATGCCAGCATTTATTGCCCATCCCTAAATGCCCTTAATGGGAATGGTGATCTGCCTTATTGGACTGCTGCAGTACACATGGTGAAGGTAATCCAAGTGTTACTAAGGAGGGAGTTACAGGATTTAGACCCAGTGACAGTGAAGTAACAACAATATAGTTCCAAGTCAGGACAGTGTGTGATTTGTGACATGGAGAGAAACCTGCAGCTTGTAGTGCTCCTTCTGCCTTTGTCCTTCTAGGTGGGAGAGGTCACTGATTCAAGCGGTGCTGTCCGAGTAGCCTAGGCAAGTGCATTTTGTGGACAATCCACACCGCAGCGATGGTCTGATGGTGGTAGAGGAAATGAATGTTTGGGGGTGAAGGATGGGATGCCAGTGAAATGGACTGCTACGTCCTAGATG
>JARFYF010000112.1:6955126-6965488 GCA_030265395.1 Rhina ancylostomus | reverse complement strand
TAATGCAATACGCATACATCAATGTAAGAGCTTTACAGCAACTATCAGGAGACAACTTGCCCACAGAGCTTCAGCCCTACAAGAGAAAGCTTACAAATGATTATCAATCTGCTCCAAGCTTTCCAGCTCTGGTATAGGAGGGAGCACAAATAATTTTAACTCTTAAGCCACTTAATAGAGGTCAAACACTCTCATGCAATCTCAAATAGGAATAGATCTCCCCAAGACTTAGCAGTTCCAAAGCCAGGTTCAGTTACGTAAACCGACACCCGATCGCAACTGCCATTAAAACTCTCCCACACAAAATGACCTTCAGTCTTTTCACTCACCTCATACAATTGTCGATTAATGCTCAAAATAAATAACAAGACATCAAGTGCTTTCTTGCGGATGGCACTTCGATTTTCGTTCCTGGAAGAAAGGAGGATGTGGGTTATTGAGAATGACCAGTATGCTCAAGTACTTGCAGAATAAATTTGCATTTACAGTTATAATCGGGGGAGAAACAATAGAAGAAAACACCACAAAAATTATGAGTTAATAAAAGTGCAAGAACCAGCACAGTAAATGAATACTGACTCTTACTTGAAGAACTTATCCATTAGTTTCTGCAGATTCTGAATCCAGCAGTGTTTGGCAGGGTGAATAGACTGAGCCCGGTATGACACTAGTGTAAGGACAGACATCTCCTTCAAATGTTTAAGACAAAATGCAACATAAAAAAAAAGGTTAACAAGTATATCCACCAGCCTTTTAAATAACATGAAAAAAATACTGCATTGTCCTATCTTGTACCAATTATTTTGGTAATAAACACACTCAACCCAAGACCTTGCATTAGAGCTGTGCAATAGATGGATACAACTGTTAGCAGGCACTTGGGCAATGCCTCTTCAGTTTGATCTCTCTATCCATGCCAGATGCCTACACAGCATATTTCAAACCATATCATTTTATATGTGCTTACTCTACTATAACATAGCTTCAAGTGCACCAATGATATGCAGCCATTTCAATAACTAAAATTCAGGAGGTGATCAATTTCAGCTCTGTATCATACACCTCAAGAATAATTTCACAAATAAAGAGGACAGTAACAGCTTTAGATTCTTACCGGTCTTTTATTGGAACACTTTTCAATCAGTGCAAATAATCGCTCCTGAGGACCGTGATAATCTTTCTGTTCATACAACTCTTCTATCGTGGTTAGCAGCTCATGTACAATAATAGACAGCTCGTTACTACCCAGTGTCTAAAATTGGGACCACAAAGATAATTAAGGGGATGTCTAACCAAAATTAAAATACAAGTTACATGGGCATCTTATTTGAATTCACTCTAGCATAACATAGTCACAAGGCTTTTCAAAATAGACACTTGCATTTATACACATTTTCACGATTTCCCAAAGCAGACAAAGTGAATGGTCACAGTCTTTTTCCCTAGGGTAGGAAGCCTAAAACTACGAGGCATAGGTTTAAGGCGAGAGGGAGAAGATTTTAAAAAAACTGAGGGGCAGGCTTTGCTCACACAGAGGGTGGTGGGTATATACAACCAGCTGTTAGATGAAGTGGTAGAGGCAGGTGCAATTACAACATTTAAAAGACATTTCAACTAGTACATGGATAGGAAAGGTTCAGAGGGCTTTGGGCCAAATCCAGGCAAATGGGAATAGCTCAGGTAGGCAACTTGGTCGGCATGAACAAGTTGGGCCGAAGGGTCTGTTTCCATGCTGTACAACTCTATGACACTTCAAGGACTGAGGAAGTACTTTTGTAGGAAAGCCATTTTGCACACAGCAAGCTCTGGTTAAAAGCCACCTGAAAACCTCCAGATGATCTGCTTAAATAAAGTCGAGGGAGGCATAAATATTGGCCAGAATGTCAGGAATGATTCCCTGCTCTTCTTTGACCACCTATGATAGTGGAGCTTTGACCCAGATTCAGTGCTTGAGTGCCTGGAGTGGGATTGAAACCTGCAGCTCCCTCACTTAGGAGGGAGAGCATTTTCCAATGAGAGGCAGCCAACAGATATGTTTCGCAAACAGAACTAGAGGCATTGCCAAAGAGAAAGTAGCTATTACTATTAAAGACAATCACCAAATCAATCGCAGGAAATTGATATTTACAATTTCAATTGTAAATTGTAAGGAGAACAAATAATTTTCTGAAAACAAACAGCTGCACGTGTCAAATGTTAAAACATTTAAACAGAATTCAGATTACAAGAAACAAGGAAGAAGATGAGCTCACTTTCAGTGGATTATTAGACAGGGCCACTGGATTACTCAGCCAGAAAGAAACACCAGATTATAGCGCCACATTGAAGGAAATTACATTATTGAGTTTATAAACTGTTGGAAATTAAGGGTGGAACTAGGATGGCAATAACAATACGGATGTATCAACAAAAGGATCAGGGGAGAAATGACCTGCAGTACATTACTGGAATTGGTTTACTATTGTCACTTGTACCGAGGCACAGTGAAAAACTTGTCTTGCATACCGATCGTACAGGTCAATTCATTACACAGTGCAGTTACATTGAGTTAGTTTTAAGAACCAGATTCAATAGCAACTT
Organism: Rhina ancylostomus; assembly: GCA_030265395.1. Taxonomy (NCBI): domain Eukaryota; kingdom Metazoa; phylum Chordata; class Chondrichthyes; order Rhinopristiformes; family Rhinidae; genus Rhina; species Rhina ancylostomus. The sequence goes on along the minus strand of JARFYF010000112.1, from coordinate 6,962,908 downwards.
TTGGGGGGGCAATTGAATACGTACTTGAAACAAAAGTGTAGGGCTGAGGGGAAGAACAATGGACCGATACTAACAGGAAAGCTTTCAGAAAAGCTGGTATAGACATGAGGGGCTACAGGTTCATTGTCAATTCAAAACTTAAACTTCCAACAAGCTGCTATCACTGAACTCTAGTTTCCCCATCTACTTCATCTTTTGGGAATGCATGCGTGTAACAATTTTAGGCATCTCATTTCTTTTCACTTGATAGATTAGGAAACTTTCTACCGGGATAAAATTGCACATTGGAGAGATGCAAGAGCCAAAAATTGGAAGTAATCTCAGCTGTCTGAAGAAGGTAGTACCTTTCACAGAATTGTATGTGTGTTCAATGGAACAATGGGCACACCTTGGATTTTAGAATTAGAGGCTCCAAAAAGACAAACACTAAAGTTCAAACACATAAACTTCAAAGCTACCTCAATTTGCTGAAGTAATCTCTCAATAATGTCCATAAGTTGTTCCCAAGTAACCACCTGTAATTCTTTTCCATACTTTTTAATCAATCGAGTGATGGACAGAACAATTTCATAGGACACGACAGCATTGGCACTTGTCATAGCCTGAGAAAAAAAGCCAGTTGCATTGTATCTGTTAATGTTATATGCAGCATAAAAATCCAGTTGTAAACCAGTTAATATCAACTCAGTGCACCCACGATAGTGACTAACATTAATCACTGGAGCATCTAATACTGCCTCAAGTTAGAGCTACTATTGGTCAAATTATAGCACCTCTAACATTGAACAAGTTACTGGCTGCTAGAAATACAGTTCTAAATTAACTGTGTTCCTCAGTAGGCGAGTATGCATAATAAAGACTGAATTAGTGTCTAATAGGGTGGTTTATATACATCCACTATCAATTGTAAATGTGTGTCAAACTAACAGTGTTTAGTTACCATATTGAAGGTGACTGAATTATTTATCCAATTCCATTTAGCCTCAAGTATTTTCACTTATTGGGCAGTGTAAAAAATACTCAACTGCCATCAGTTGAGTGGCTGAATATTGATTGCAACTTACTGAATATTTCATACTGAGTGACATTGACCAATTAGGCACGTTCTATCATTGAAGGACAAAAAAAAATCAAATGCTCATTAAGTTGAAAGAACTGGCAAGGAGATAGAACCACCCCTATCAAAGGCCTCACGCTTTCCTCCACCCACACTGTATCTGCATCTTAAAAATTGTCTCTCTCACACCTTTGATCACTTCTGATGAAAGGTCACCAACTCAAAATGTTAATTCTATTTCTCCCCTTGGATACCACCTGACCAGCTTAACATTCTTAAGCATTTTACAAGCATTATGAAGCATTTTCAGGTTTTTTTAAATTAAAACTGGTTTTATTCCCAATGGTCTTGATGCTCTTAATACTGGGAAGCTAATCTGAACATATAGCTCCATATTAATTTTTCCCTTCCCATCACTTATCAGAATGGTCATTACACTAAGCCTCAAAAATGGTGAAAAATTGCACACAATCCTCTGCTGAAACAAAACTGCAATTACAAGGTTCTGAGTTAGAACCAGTAGGTACTTCTGGCTGGAAAAAATTACCCAGTTTTACCTTATAAAAAGAGGGTAAAACAGATGTTGGGGTGCTCTTCAGGGTAATGAGACGATGTGCACCCCAGAGAGCCATTCCAACAAAGAATACTGCACCTCTCAACAAAGCCGCATCATCCATGTGCATTCTAACATCAAAATAGCAAAGTTAAATCAAATTATTGAAGTTGGAAGCATATACTGTGCAAATATTATAAATGACTCATTTTAAATAAAAAAAAGCATAGAATGAAAATATATTCATACTTATCTTCCATAATGCGACACATTGTATAAATTGCACTGTGTCCCAGATGAGTTCCCAAGACTTTGCGCATCAGCTGGAAAAGGAAAATCCTCTTTAATCTTTAGCTTGGGTCATGGTCTTTGCATTGAAACAATATGGTGCTGACACCAAATTCATTAATGGTCATCAATACTTGAAGATTGAATCTACCCATATTTCTCTTTGAGAATTTATCGGGACAAAACCTTCATGCAAAGCTGATAAAGGAATTCCCCTTGCAACACACCAAATAGGAACAAGTGTAGAGAAACAGGTTTTAGTTCCATTAGATTCCATTACCTTATTCAAAAGCTACGATTGATCTCCTGGTTGCAAGAAGTGGTAAACCCATTTATGTGCCTGTGATGCTGCTGTAAGATATTCATTGCACCTGTGCATATGACAATAAACTACTTTGACATAAAAATAAGCCAACAAGCTGCTCTTTGAAGTGAACAGAAGCTCAGTTCTGTTACCACCCATAAGCAGAGATCACTGGAGAAGCCAAAAAGTAGAAGCCAAACTTCTACTTTTAATGATGCCATGGTTAATTCCGATTAGGTGATAATTACTAAGACTTTTTTTGGCCAATTTCCCTTCTACATATTTGAATTTTCTAAGCACCTGCATTAAGTTCCTGCATTTTTATACAACGAAGCATTTTAAAATTCACATACATCACTTAGGTTTATCACACTTGGGTTTACCAAACATGCAAATGCTGTAAAACAAGTTTCTGGACAAACTTCCTATGTTTTGACAGAATTTTAACAGTGATTAGAAATTATACTTCTTAAATCCTCACTGAACTAACAAAATTCTGAAAGAGTGTGATAGTGTGACGGCTGCTCTCTCTGACTGAACAGCCTTGAACCAGGAGCATTGCTTCAGGGCAAGGGGTCAGCCATTCCAGACCAGAAGATGTTTATTTTCTCAATGGAGAATTCTGAAAATCTTATAATCCATTCTACGTTATTTAACCATTAATTTCCTTTGCTGAGAGTAATGTATTTTAAGGCAATTGAGGGGAATGGGAAATGACCAGGAAAGCCGGGTGAGCTCCAAGTTCAGACACAATCCCATTTGAATAAGTTCATGGGAAGGGAGAGGGGAAGTTGAGAGGAAAACAGACAAAAATCTACATCAGATAATAGAGATTGAGTGGGCAAAATTTTGCCAGAAATATGCAGTTAAATGCAAAGTTAGCCACTTTGGTAAGAATAGAAGAGCAGATCAGATAAATTGAGAGAGATTAATAAATGCCGGTATTCGGAGGTGTCCTTGTACAGGAAATGCAAGTTAGCATGGGGATACATCAAGTAATTAGGAATGGCAAATGGAATGCTGGCTTTTAATGCAAGACAGATGGAGCATAAAAGTGGGAAATCTTGCTCCACTAGATAGGGAGCAAGTAATCTCCATTTATCAGGTTCCTAGAATAAAGGGTTTGTCACACAAGGAAAGATTGGGTTTAGAAGAACAAGAGGTAATACTGCGTGGCTTGAGAGGGAGCGAGGGAATGAACGACCTGCGGGAGGAACTCAGCAGATCAGGCTGTACACGTAGAGGGAAATGGACAGTCAACATTTCAGGTCAAGACACTTCATCTGGACTGAAATAGTATATTGTGAGAATGCTTGATCAGTGGGGGAGATGGGAGTAGTCATCTCAGGAAAAGTAAAAAGGAGGCAGCATTTATTTTTTAGAGCACATATCAATGGAATTCTCTACCTCAGTGAACTGTGGATGATCAAAGCTAAAATTACCTTTGGATGACATGAAAAAAAAATCAGGGATGAAAATGTTGAGGCCAACTGTCAAATCTGCCATGATGTTATTAAATGGTAGAGCAGATTTAAAGTACCTTGCTAATCTCCCACTTCTATTTATGGTCATAGTCTTACAGTTTGGTTATTGCAAATCCTACCTTCCAACAAGATTCGCAGAATTCCTTGACATTAACTGTACGACAAAGTGTAATAATAAATCCTGGGAGAGACTCGGAGGGCAAAGAGTTGTAGCAGACAACTGCATCGAGGACTTGCAAGGAGACCTAAGAGAATGGATTTTCTATATTAAAACAATTTTTAGATTTCCATGTCAACCCACAAGAACCGTAGTCTAAAACAAAAGCAGCACATTGCAAGAGAGCCATATGAATTTTAAGCACCTATGTAAAGCAATTACCCAAGCAAATAATTTCAGATTACACAGTCACAATCAATGAAGAACAGAAGAAAGCAAAGTTGAAACTATTTCTTGGATGTTTGAAGTATCATTCAGGCTCAACTTATACATCCACATCATGCCCTCAGACGAAAACAAATCAAATCTTTTTACATACTGGGCAACTTGAGAATTTGTTTTAGTCTATGAAAAGCACATATGACCTGACCACACTCAATATGATTGGACATTCACATCCCCAAACCGCATTCATTTCCCTTCAGTCAAGCTCCACTAAAGAAATTTTGACAGTTGAGATTATTGCAATACCTCCTACAGCTGATTGGCCAACAAATTATAGAACAGAGTACAGCACAGGAACAGGCCCTTCAGCCCACGATGTCTGTGCCAACCACGATGCCAATTTAAACTAATCCCATCTGCCTTTACATGGTCTATATCCCTCTGTTCCCTATCTGTTCATGTGCCTGTCCAAACACCTCTTAAATCTGAATTAGGTTTATCATCACTGACATATGTCATGGAATTTGTTGTTTTACGGCAGCAGTACCATGAGGAGACATAAAATTACTATAAATTACAAAATAAATAGTGCAACAAAGAAAGGAATAACTAATGTTCATGGACTGTTCAAAAATCTGACGGTGGAAGAGAAGAAGCTGTTCCTAAGTCATTGAGCGTGGGTCTTCGGGTTCCTGTACCTCCTCCCCGATGGTAGTAATGAGAAGAGGGCATGTCCCAGATTGCTATTGTATTGTAATTTTTAAATAGACCATGGAATAGATCAGGATTAACTAGCAAATAAACAGTTGTCCCCCAATTAGACGAAGTCAGTTCTCAACAGAAGAAATTTCAAGCCAGGTTCAGGGCAAGTGATACAACAAATTTCCCCACTCTCAAACCTGCTATTATATGTTAAAAATGAGCATTCCACTTCCTAAGCAGCAAGATTTTTTTTAAACCTCCCTATGAATAATTCTGTGTTTTACCATTCTAAAAGTAGGATGCAAAAAAAAATTTAAGCATGTACACAACTCACATCATTGTCACCCAAACTGAACGCCAAGATCAGCAAGTGACTTCAGAAGTATCAACATCACATTATCCCCAAGCTCGAGGACGCCACAGTAATATGAATGACTTCCATAAACAGGCTTAGCTTATAAATGGGCTTCAATTACTAAAATAAAAGGCTTCATCTACCCACAAGTTTCACATGAAAACAAGCTACAGTCACCCATGCAACAAACATGTCACAATGACTTACGAGATGATTTTTTTCCACATTGAGATAGACCATCTAAATGAATTCAGAGCACAAAGAAAGCTTTATGATGCTAGGCAAGCTGTTTGTGTACTGAACATTAGACACTAACCTCTATATCTGTTGGCACTGTCGTCAGATTACAGAGAACACAGATCTTACTGTAAGAAAAAGTGAGTATGCATTACCATACAGGAAAATGTGCAGAGAAACAAGTCAAATCATATTGCATAATTGCTCATCATAGAAATGCAAAATAAAATTAAGAGGCAATGCAAATTTATTCCATTGTACCTTTTAATAGTTCTAAAGATTTTTCAAGACCATGCAACATTGGTTTGGGACAACAATCCTATTTTCAGAAGAGGCATTTTTCAGAACATCATTTGAGCAAGATGAATTCATGCAGCAATGTGATCAGTACAATAATCTGGAACTAAAAGAATAATTTTTTTGTCTCTTAATCAATAATAAAGAGGTCTGCTGATGTCAAGAGTTCTTGCGTAATAACAAAGCAAGAGCAGACAGGTTATGCTAGAACTGTCTAGAATCATGACTAGACCATATTACATTAAAGGTGTGCTAACACTAGAGAAGATGCAGAGAAAATATAGAAGGATGTTACCAAAGCTGGAGAGGTTTGGTTGTGAGGAGTGATCAACCAGGCTGGGGTTGTTTTCTTTGAAATAAATGAGACCATGAAGATTTAATTCAGGTGTATAAAACCATTAGAGGCCTAGANNNNGTGAACAGGAAGCAACCATTTCCCCAAGCAGGGACATCAGTAGCCAAGGCTCACAGATTTGTTAACTGGTGCAAGAATCATGTGGATGTGGAGGAAAAATACTTTCACCCATAGCAGAAGTTGTCTGGAACTCGTTTCGTGAAGGGAGAAACTCATCACATTCAAGAGATAATCAGACAAGCATTTGAAGTGTAACCTACACAGATTATAAATCATCTCCTGGGAAGTGGAAGATAAACAGCTGCTTTTGATGGACATGTACACAGCGATTCAAATGGCTTGTGTTGTAAATTTCTGTGATTCTAAGAATCACGTCATCTAGCTCCAGTTGCAGCTCATAATGCATTTATGAGAAAATGCTTGCATCATGATAGGAATAGATAGGAAAGGTTGAGGGATATGGGCACAATGCAGGCAAATGGGACTAGTTCAGTTGGGCAACTTGGTCAGCATGGACAAGTTGCGCCGAAGGGCCTGTTTTCCATGCTGTATAGATCTACGACTCTATGAGCAGTTGAGAATAATAAGATAGGTGGATGGTGCTGGTATTCAGCTCTCCAAAGAGTAGTTTGTGATAAGGAACACATGGGAAACATAATTTCAGCCTCACAATCCAAAAATAAGGCCATTCAATTGCCAACAAAGAAAAGAACAAACTCCCATAGACAAGCTTGTACATTAGGTCAAAAACTTTTTTTTAAAAAGTACAAACCAGGGCCTGTAGTCAATACATGGATTTAAGCACCAGTACAGAATTCCTGCAGTTTCAACTGTTCACTATGTTCTGCAGCAAGAAGTTTCATGAAATGACTCTCACTTACTGGACAATCTGGGCCACAATCTGATCCAAGTAGCAACTGTTGAATTTGACAAGATTAACCAGTACTTCCAGGAACTCCACGGTGAGACCAATTTCTAACCACTTGAGGACAAATAAGGCTTTAACAAATACAAAGACAAAATTAGATGGTTTGCACCTTTAAAGCAAATCCTACCTTAAATAATAAAGGAATAGTTCAAAATATTAATACATTTCCTCGTCGATACCAGGCACGAAACTACTACTGATTCACCTGGTTATTACCGATACACAGCACAATGACAGGCAATAAATTAATCTATTTTCAGGATCTTCAACTGAACTAGAACTAAATTTCTTACTAGGCCATTTCAGAGGACAGGTAAGAATCAACCAGGTTGGATAAAGAAGAGACATTTCATTAATGAACCAGACTTTTTTTTAAATAAATAATAAATACAACAATCCAGTAATTTCCTGGTTATCATTAACATTGACAGAAGTTTCCTTTAAAATTCACTGGCAGTAGTGAAGGAACCCGAACACCCATGCCTCTGGGTCAAAGTGGAGGTCTCTAGATTGGTAATTTCACCATTAAACTGAAGTAACTTAAGCAGTAAGAATCAATTTGAGGCTACATCTTGAAGGAAAGAAATTTCAGGGCTATAGGGCAAAGAGGTGGTAGCTGGCTGGCTGGCTGGCTTGACTGCTCTTCATGTAGGGCTATTAGAAACTCAGACCAAATAGCCTCCTACTGTACCATAACCAGTAGTGTAGCAGATAGCATAATGCTATTACAGCACCAGCGACCAGGGTTCAATTCCGGCCACTGTCTGTAAGGAGTTTGTACGTTCTCCCCGTGTCTGCGTGGGTTTTCCTCCCACATTCCAAAGACGTACGGGTTAGAAA
>JARFYF010000112.1:6458765-6473253 GCA_030265395.1 Rhina ancylostomus | reverse complement strand
ATTTATTTGCAGAGAGTAACACTTTGGTTTTGAGTGATTAAGCTCCCCAAACATGTTCAGTTCCACTCCAAGTCCAATCTGCTACCTCGTTCCGCTTCGTGGCTTTGCGCCACTGTTACTTCAGAGTTGGTTACTCCTTTCACAAACCCCTTCCTTCCTCACTCCCTCCCTCCCTCCCTCTCCCACTTGCTAACAACCCGTGACACCTCCAACATCTGCCGTTCTGCTGAAAGTTTACAGGCCCGAAACATTAGTTTTCACTTCTCTCTCCACAGATTCTGCTTAGCCATTTCCTGTGTTCAGATCAAAGGGTTTGTTTAAAACCTAAACTTACAATTTTAAAAAAATGCCTTTATTTCTTTCTCTTTCAGTGGAAGCACATTTTAAGCACAAACCATAAGAGAGGACGCTGTGTCTTGGAGGCTGTGACTACACTTGCAACATCACCTGGCCCTCAGGGGTCCTCCTGAAACGTGAATTGTTTGGTATTTGTGCAGCAGTCTGTTCCTGTGTTCATTTCTCTCCAACCCCAACTTCAGTCTTGCCTCCCCAACCTAATCCTCTCCCCCACAGTTTGCAGTGGGGGAGAGGGGGTGGGTGCATCCCTCAGAAGAAAATGGGACTGTGGCAGGACGCGAGGTTGAAAGTGATGTGCATGTCGCTAAGCAGTAAAACCAAGAGCATGAATTCCACCTCGTTATTTGGGGAACTTCCAAAGCCAGGCTTCAACTCGTACACCAACGCTGCATGACTACTTTTATTCATTAATAGTTAATCCCTGAATGCTCCCACCACAATAGGACACAATAAATCCAACATAAGAAGCTGTTTCTTTTTAAAGAAAAGTCATTCTTTTGTTTAATGTAACAACCCATTGTGCCAACTCTCTACAAGTCACCCATAGGAAATATGCATCATTCTTAAACAATTGTACTTGAGTGTCTGAAGTAAAAATTAAAATGATCTGTACAGCCTTCAACTAACAATCTAAGTGAGGAAAAATATTCCAATGTCCATAAAGAGATTTTGTGTTGATTGTGATTGTGACCATTCACCTACAAGACTTGAATTTTTTTGAAAATTTCTCCTCAATACGTGCATTTTCTTAAGGCTCTCGAGAAAAGCAACCTGCTGGTGTTAGTGCAAATGAAATATTGTAACTTGATGAAAACTAGTATGTCTCAGTGGTATTGCTCTCCTAAAAATGATACTGCTTGAATTAAATTGTGTCTAGCTGTTTACAGAGGGTGTGTTCGCAGAGATGTCTACTACAATTAAATAGTACAATGCTAATTAGTTACTCTGAACTGCCAAATTTAAAGCTTTTAGTGATATGTTGTGTTTTGTGATGTCTGTGACAGATTATAGTGTAATATATGATTAACACGCTAAACAATGTAAAAAAAACTTTCCACATTCTTCCAGCTTTTAAATGTGCATTTCTTGTTTAGAATTGATGTAAAGAAAATCTGAAAATTAAGTTGTGAATAAGTTCCTGTAATTAATTCATTTCTGTTCATTTGCATGCAGCCACGTTGACAGTACAGTTGCATTCAATATTACACTAAACTCATTCTTTGTACCTCAACAGTGGGACCAGTGATCTTTTCTGAGATATAATCTCATCCCAAACCATTAAAAATCCCTAAGGTTCCAAACAAAATAGTGTTCTTCCATAGAATCTCTATTAGTGTAGTATATGGTTACACATGCAAGCAGGGCTTGAGTTTGAACATGATTGTATCATAAATGTAATGATTTTCACAAAATAAGGTTAATGGAAGAATTAGTTTGAATGTAGTTCTCAATCTTGGAAGAGAAAATGAGCTGATGTTCCTTTGTAACAGTCTGATGGCATGAACATTAGTTGATGTCAATTGATGCACAAGGAAAATTGCTTCTACAGGTGTCACTGAGAGCAGTGTGTATTCCATCAGATACTTATGGTTGGCAGCCTACAGTAAAACCTCAGAGGATTGGTTAGGGCAGAAAGATCATTTCTCTGTACCGGCAGATGTCACTTAAGTGGAAGAAAAATAATAGTCTTTTATCTGCTTTATTTCAAATACAAAATCAACATTTCAGATTCTAATTTATATATTGTGTTAAAATCATATGTGCAATCCAAATTATTTCGGCCTCTTTTTCTCCCTCAGTTGCACCTCTCTATTAAGGTAATAATATGCTCAACTGGTCTGTAGCTGAATCTTCATTTTATTTCTCTCTTCCTTCATAGATATTGGGATCTTTTTTTCCCCAGTTGATCCTCCAGGTAACTTGATTTTTTTAGATATCTAACGTTGCATCACTGACAAACATAAACTGGTTAGTTGCAGAGGAGCATTAATTAAGGAGATAAATACTTGAATATGTTATTGTAATGACTGAGATGCTAATCTAAGGTTAAAATCCTAACCATTACAAGGAAAAATAATACAAAGGGTAGGATTATTTGAAACATAAATGTATTCACGTTAATTCCTTATTATTTTAATATTTGCATTTGATTATGGAAATAATGCACAACTTACAATGGAGAAAATGGTGCTGAAATGAAATGCTTATTACAAATTATACTTTGTATGTGTATTCCTTTCATGGTGCTGTAGCACAAATGAGACACATTGCATTGTAATTGTACATTATGTATTTGGACCAATCTTAACTTTTGCTTTCAGTGTGGAACAAGAGCCTGTGGTTAAGGCAAAACTGTGTGCTTCAAAGTAATATTCCTTTGATAATGCTGACGTGTGCTTTAGGAAACATGTTCTTTTATGATGAAAACAGAAAATGCTGGTAACATTCAGTGGGTCAAGTTGCAGCTGTGAGGAGTGGCATTAATATTTCAGGTCAAAGACCCTGAGACAGAAAATTGTAAGTTGCAGAAAAGGTGTGGGAAGGATAGGGTTATCTCTGATGGGTGGAGGCAAGAAGTGCCATGAAGATAAGCTGTTGATGAAACAGGTTAATGAGGGGAGTTAGAGAAAGCACAGGAAGTGGTGTAAAAGCTGTGAAATGCAGATCCATAGGAAATGTGCAGCAGGTCAGGCTGTGCTAATGGAGAGAGGAAAGGCTGAACGAATATTACTGATACTTAACCGACAGCAGAATTGGCCAGTTCTGATACAGAGAGTGAGTTACCTGAAGTTGTGAATTCAATATTGAGTCTGGTAGGCTGTGGTGTGCCCAGGCAGAAGATGTGTTGTTGTTTTTCATGCTCATGTTGAGCCTCATAATAACGTTGAAGAGGCTACAAACATGTCAGGCTAGGAGCAGGATGGAGAGTTATTTTTATAAATTGGGAACACCATCAACAGATTGCAGATTGCTGTGACTTTGCCATCTATTGGCTGAGCCTTGATGATTGTTGGATGCAAATGCTGCCCCCTCCCCAACAGCACACGGGCACATGTCAAGGTGTTGCCTCATCACCATTCTATTGATGAATAACGATGTCAGTTTGAAGTTGTCTGTTTTCCTGTAAGAATGCTATTGTTTTAGTACTTTTCGTGATTAAGAGGATGTTAATGCTGCTCAATGTCCCATTTCAGATACTCAGTCAGCATCAGGTAAGATATGGCAGGGGCTAGACATGTAAAAGCTTTGTTGTTTGCCTTGGTAATCCCTCACATTCAAGCTCAAAAGATGCATCATTTCCAATGCCTTTCTGGCATTTCCCTCCGAGATTGTTCTAGATTAAAGCCTCATGCCTGTGACACATTGGATGAAGAATGCACAAACTCATCATCTGGAAAGCTCAGATGTGACTGGTTGTAGCTATACTCCACCAGTTGACTTAAGATATCCTTTGGTTGCTAGTTCTAACAGGTTACTGGAATATTGTATGTCTGTTGTATTCCCCTGACTGTTGGTTCCATAACTCATCCCATGGTGGGGGAAATGGTCTCATTTCTGGAACTAATTGATTGAGATTGATCTTTGTAATCAACAACTGTATTATACATCAGCTGCAATGGTCAGCGGTAAACTAGATGGACTTAGCTCTTTTCTAGTAATTCCTACAGCAGTGCACTTTAACATGAGCATCACTCAGTACACCTTTTAAGAAGCCTTGAGCTAACTCACTGTACCACTTGCTGGCCACTGTAAATTCTGCTTAGTATAGACAGGCAGTTTTAGAATCGGAGGCATTGATGGACGTGAGAGAGAGAATAGGCTACAGAGAAATAAGTGGGGAATCCTTTGAGAGCTAGTATAGACTTGAATAGCTGACTGGCCTCCTCTGTTGAAGATAACATAAGAAACATAATGTAAGTCTTTACTATTTACCAAGCATGTGCCCCAACTTCCATTTGAAATGGAATAGAAAATATTTGCTTGCACTGGGGCAATTTTCATGACAACTCAGAAGCAGAGTGTGGCCTACTTTTTGCTATGCTCTTGTCCTTACAAAAAGAGATACATGAGCCCAAAAGTTACTATGAATCAGCTGTCTTAGCTCTTCATTTTCTTGTAAGCAGCTCACTGAGTCCAGGAACCGACAGCCAGAGTAGGCCTTGAGGAAACAACATTGTGCATAGAATGTGAATGACCTGGCAATGCGTCATCGCCCCTGAAGGAGTTGTGGTTGGGACTCAAGTGTGCTGATAGGTCTGGAGTCACACATCAACCAGATTGGGTAAGGGCAACAGGTACCCTTTCTGAACATCAGTGAACCAAATGTCTTTTTTCAAAGTAACTGTGTAGCTGATGTTACTGAAACTAGCATTCTTTTAATTACTTGAATGTAAATTCCTCTATCTGCTGCAGTGGGGTTTGAGCCTGTACATAATTTTGGTACCAGTCCTACATTACCGTTAATGTAATGAGACATTTGAGGAAACCTCACAGCTTCGTACTTTTTCGAAAAAATACTTTGAGCCTTTAAGGAAACATCTAAAGCAATGACAAAACCTTGATCAGACGTTCGTTTCAGTACTTTCCATTGATGGAGAACCTTTAATGTAGCAAAAAAAACCAGAAGGTGATGGACCACAATGATATTAGATCTGATGACAAAATTGTGGTCAGTGAGGTAGGATTTAAGATGCAGAATATGAGGTGAGAAGTTATACAATTGCAGCTGTACCACTGTGGAGCTGTTAGGTTCAAGGAATAAAGCAGTGATAGTAAACTATTATTTTCAGCAACTATTCCAGTTAAAAAGGGGATTAAATGGTAGCCTTTTAAGACACTTTGCTAAAAGTTGTATCAGCTGATTGTCAGTCAGTCACACTACAAATTATAGTCATTAACAGACCCAATGATACTTATCCTCCTCTGGCCATAACTTCATACCTTTTCTCAAGCAAATCGGAATCAAACTGCCTAAAAGACTATCCCCCAGCAAGATGTTTCCTCTTTATACAGTCTACAACAGCTGAAAGAAAAATTGCTAGCACATGACATGGACACTGCACAGGCAAATTCCTGTTATGGTTCTGAGCCAATAAACATCATTGCACTAAAGCAGCAGCAAAACTACCACAGAGGCTAGAAAACTGAAATAATAGAAAATGCTCAGGAGGTCAGGTATTATCTAATTCCAGGGAAATAAATGAATTGCACATCAATTTTCTTTCCCTCATTTTACTGATAGAAACTTGCTGAGTATTCGGTGTTTTTTTAACAATATTTTAATTAAATGAGAAACACTCAAGTTTCTTCCACATTTGTTTATTTTGTGAATACCACTTGCAGATTATATTGGGTGCTGTTTAGCACCCTGCCAGTGCTGTTTATTTACTGTCAACAGTGTGGTTCAGTTACTCATGGGTGCAGGTCCCAATCGAGCAACACGAGCACAAAAATCTAGGCTAACATTCCAGTGTCATAGGAAGAGAGCAGTGCATAGTTGGAGGTGCTTTCTTTGATTTTCCGTAAAGCCTACTAGTATGTGCAAGAGCCTGGAAGTTTTTCTGGCAACCTAACCACTATTTATATACTTTAAAAAAAATACGTTTAACCATTAGACATTGTTGTTTGTGGGAAGTAGCTCTGTGTACACAAGCCAGATGTGCTTACTGGCACTATTTGATTCTATATTCCAGATTAAACAAAATCACAATTACTGTGATATAAAGATATTGCTTAGTTCTAGATTGCCAAGCTACTATTTTCTTTTTTTTACAATTCACATATTAAACAAATTCAGAACTGATCTACAGTAAAGAGATCAATAAACAACTGGAAAAGAAATACAAAGCTACAAAATCAGACTGTTCCGTTGAAAGATTTTGCTGAATTCATTGCTTCATTCAAAGAGGTGTCAGATACAAATTATAGTGCCCTCTGCTGCATCTTTGCATAACATCCAAGTTCCACAACGATGTTAGCAATGGGCAGCCTTTTAACAAGTGGAAATGAAAGCAGTACAAAATTATTTCTGCACAAGCCGATTGGACTCTGCCATGTTAATTCTTCACCAGTCTTAACATTTAACAAATGCATCACACATTCTTTGAAACAAATTATTTTAAAGTTACCATCTGACAAATTGAGTACAACAAATTTTTAGAAATATTACTTATTTCACGTACAATGTACCAAGGTGAACTTAGTGTTTTGGACATCAGAGCTCCAAATGAATACTTAACTGTAGTGAAGAAGTTCATCATGCTAAAAATTGTAAACATTTCATCGCCTGGAAAAGTTCTGACTTTGTACCAAAGGAACTCATTATCTTCCTTTAATGATAAATACAGAAATTTTAAAAAATTCCCAATTTATCAACAGAAATATCACTTAAATAGAGAAAGCCATTTTGCACTCCATCTCTAAACTGGGCCTATGAAATGTTCAAAGGTTAAGAATTACAGAGAGCACTTGTTGTAGAAGACAATTATATACGATTATCAGGTCTGCAAAGCGTAATATACATTTACTCTAAAATTTGTGTTAATGGCTCCAATTTCATCAGATCTTGGTATTTTGCCATATGACAAACTCCAGTTCCTGATTATGGAAACACTACGCACATCTTTCAACAAGTTTCAGCACCTGAAATTTGATGCTTAAAAATTATTGTATCTTTCTGGCATGCAAATCTTTAACATGCAGAATCAGCCCTGACACAGTATTTACAACATTCTTGTAGCACCTGGATGCAATTCCTAGCACAACATTTACCATCTCAAATAAAATAAGGGTGACGACAATCTTCTTTAATCTTGTTTATTGGTTCAGAAGTAATTAAGCCCATCTTTGTGCATGATCCTTTGTAATCAGCGTGCAACTGGTACACCACTTGTGTAAAAATCAAGTGCTGCTGATCCTTACAGCTGTACTTTTGTTCCTATTGAAAACCGTTCTGCCTTGTAAAATAAGAACTAGTTTTATCAATTTGAGACGCCTCAGTGCTCATCGGCATAACTTTGAATGACCATCTTGCTCAAGGTTTTGTTTGACACAGCAGAGGCCATCGCGTGTCATGCCAGTGGTATCGGCATCCCAGTACAAAGCTGTAAAGTATTTAAATCTTATGTAAAATAATCTAGAAAGACAAAACTTATTGTTACATCAGTCAACACACAGCCAATGGAACCATTCTTTAAACCATGAAATGTCTACTGAACATAAATAATACAGCATTTCCAATATAGACAGATAGGAAACATCATTTGCACCTCCTTCATAAAAGAGAAAGAGAGCCCTTTGCAGATGCTCATGGAAACAGTCATGTAAAACGTCCCACAGTATAGCAGTTTTCTTTTATTTCTCGTACAAGCAGATTATTCTTTAGACACCTCACTGGAATATTGTCTTTAGATCTTTCTTTCAAAGTTTATTTTCTTCTTAGTCAAGGTCAATAGGATTGACATCTTCTGGTCCTTCTCCTTCCACCTCATCATCATCTCCTGCACCCATCAAGCTGTTCAAAAGGTTTCCTGCAAAAGAAATAACCATATAGTCACAGTACTTCACATATCAAACATTCAACATTTTCTTGAATTTATGATAACCAATTTCTTTCAATAAATGCTAAAACTCTCTTCCAAAATCATAGCCTCTATAGATTTCACCTATAATCAAAAATCATACATCTAGCAGCATTTTACATACAACTTTTTCTGTTATAATTTGAAATGAGATCTGTCACTATAAATCTGTTGTGATCACACCATCCTATCAGGAACAGGACTGCAACAACACCCAGCTCTGCTTCAATTCAAAATGCATAAATGACCTGTGTGCATGCACTCTTCCTCAAAATGCCAGCTACACTATGTCATGACTTCAGGAAGACAGAAAAGGAAGGGAAGGCTATCTTTAATGCTGCCCAAACATATATACAATTTCTAGCAAGAGATTCCAGAAATGTAGGCAGAACTGTTCCATTGGCCTGTGACTGCCCTGTTGAGACCAGCCTATACACCTTGTTGTAATTAATTACACAGAACATGTTCAATCTACACTGGCTTTCACGCAACACTCCACCTGAAATTGACCATCTTGGGAGCTTTGCTTTTGATCAAAGTTTTATTACACACCCAACGCCCTGAAAACGTAACTGGGCAGATTACCACACCATCATTCTTTATTCCTCGGTGATATTACATCTTTGGGATAGTCAGCGGAATACCCAAATACTGGTTGGAATTCTGTGTTTATGCACAGCTTTTGGAAAAATTGTTTCATGCCTCTCTCAACCTTCTGCCCGCATCAGAAACAAGTCTGCCTTAACAAACTGTCTTCATACAATCGCAAATGCCCTCAGTCTTCAAAACTACACCCAATATTCAAGTCGTAGTCTTACTAAACAAATGGGAACCAATTTACCAATTTATTTGTTTGAAGAAAGAATCAAATGCTCTAGTAAAATGAAGCTTAATACATGATAAGCTTTGCTGGTAACATTGTTGGACTAGCTGAATATTTTCAACTTACTCTTAACAATTACATCTTCCTGCATCAAACCATTTATTTTTCCCTATTCTCTCCACTTTAATGTTTATTGCAAATGATTATTCCAAATTGAATTGTTTGCTAATATGTCATGCCATATGAATCAAATCCACAAAAAACTGTTTCTATAATATTCAAACTGCAGCAGGTTAAACAAAAGAACATACAAATAAAATCACATTAAAAATATTACTGATAACGTTCACACTTTTCGCTCTTCAGTTCTGCGGTGCCTTGACAATAGTTAACTTCTTAACACATTGTAAGGATATTCCTAATTTATCATGGGTGTAAAGTAATTCACATTTTGTAATGGAATGGTATTGGGATCACTGGCCAAGATTCAAGCCCCAAAATACTAAACAGAGGCAGATAGAAAACTTGGAGGAGCTGATTTCACATCGCTCCTGTCTGACAAGCATGGACAGTGAAGTTAGTGCTGTGTGACATGTTTACTAACTGCTGAGTGGTTCACTGGATTTTCTAGGAATTTGGTCAGCCCAAATTTGGTGATTCTCTTCACCATGCATTTAACATTTTTTTTAAATTTAATGAAGACAGACCATCTTTGGGCAAGATAATTATTGATCCAACAAGCATGCAGTATGAAACTGAACTAATGATAATTAATATTTAGTAATTGTTGATTTGTTGTCTTAGTGCAATGCAGTAGACATTCACTAACTATAGTCTACCCAACCCTGACCCATCTCACCCCCCTATAATCAACTTCATGATATACAAGGTATCCAAACTATGAAAACAGGAGAAAGACATATTGGTAGCTTTTATCCCCCTTCCAGTGAAACTTCTGAGATCAGAGCCAAAGCTTGCCCAAGATATGATCCTGAATGAGCTGCAGTTTGCTCTGATTAAACATGGGAAGACAAATGCCATCACCTCGGTCGTCACCAAAACTGTAATTAGATCAGATCATTGGCAGATCTCCACCTTCAGATTGCTCACTTTCACCTCCCACTATCACCTACTGCTCAGAAAACCCCGCTTTTGTCACCTCTAGACTAAATATTTCAAATGTCTGCTTGACCCGTCTCGCAGCCTTTAGATTCCTGAAACATCGGTACATCCACAGCTCTGCTACCTATACTTTAGTCATCATGAGAACACAAGAAACAGGATGTGTCATCAGTTATATGGCCCCTTAAGCTTCGTTCGCTGTTCAGTGAGATCATGACTGATCTGGTTGCTACTCCCACCTCTCCAGAATCCTCAATTCCTCAAAAGTCAAAAACAAAACACAAACAAGATCTGATGAAGGAACTTTGACCCAAAGTATTAAACGTTTCTCTTCCCAAAGATGTGGCCTGGCTACTTGCAGCATGTTCTGCTACAGATCCTGGAATAGCATTAACAAACAAATTTCAATTAACCTGCTCTTGAAGTCTTCAATTGATCCAGCACACACAGCACTTTGGGGAAAATTTCCCACTGTCTTTGGCCTGAAAGAGTGCTTCCATATTTAAACTTGTCAGTGCTGTAGCTCTGCTTTTAACATTGTGCTCCCTTGTTCTGGACTCCACTGGTGCAACACTACAGGTGGACTGAAACAAACTGCTGGGCAAAGGGGACGGAGATTTAAAAATTAAATTTAAATTTTATTTACAACATGGTAACAGGCCCTTCCGGCCCAACAAGTCCGCGCCGCCCTTTTTTAAACCCATGTTAACCTACCCATACATCATTGTAATGTGGGAGGAAACCAGAGCACCCGGAGGAAACCCACGTAGACATGGGAGAATGCACAAACTTCTTACAGACAGCGATGGGAATCGAACCCCGATCACTGGCACAGTAATAGCGTCGCACTAACCGCTACGCTACCGTGCTGCAAACTGTAAATGGCATCCAATCCTGACAACACTTGACACTGACAGTTTTAAACTGTGATGCAAACTAACAATAATACCAAGGCCTTGATGAGTGCAAGGTTCATAAAGAAATACAAGTATACCTTTTTGTTTACTCCAACAGGCTGTAGATTGTAGGTACAGTTAATTATAGGTCTGCAAACAGGATTTGTCTCCTTAGATGCCCCATCTACATTTCATTAACTAGCTGAATAACTGATGCCATATTCATGTTGAATGCAAGAGGATTATGTAGCACTTAAGGAAATTAATCACTTACTTTACAAGGTAAGTAACTCCATAATTAGCTTACCTAATAATCCTCCATATGAAGAAGTCTGTCTTGGTGCAACTCCAAAGAAAATCTGACCTATTCGGTCTAGATACTAGAATTAAAAATAGTAAAACATCAAAACCTGAAAACATAATCTACTGGGTCGAAAGAAGACAAGGAGCATTAGCAAATCAGTAGATACTCAGACATTGCATACTGGCATGAAGTCGGTGAGTGGAATATCATGCCTCTGTACGATGACTACTCTGTAATTCAGGAGAGAATGATTTCACAAATTTAAAATGAATTGATATTCAGACGGTTATATTTTTAAAATTTTTTAAATAACTCATTTTTTAAAAATATTTTGACTATAAAATGTCTCTCATGGGGCTATATGGAAATTGTGTCACTTCAAAAATAATTAAACTATGTAAATGAAATATAATCATGCTGAATATACTTTTAAAAGTACAAAAGAAATGCTTGTCCTGTTGATAAAAAAAGTCTTTATATGCATCTATTCGCCAGTAAGATCAAACTGCAATAACAGAATTCATACAATATATAATGCTGAAACAACATGTTTTCAATGGTATCCACTAGACCACTACACAGATGTGTCAACACAAAGCTAACACAAAACTGAGATTTTTTATCTTTATTATGCAGCATAATACATACTCCAACAAAATTACACTGAATACCACATGATGAAATTGCAGAATGTTTTTTTAAAACTTGAGAAATGCAGCCCTGAGACTGCCTGAATGATGCAATCTCTCGCAAGTTTAACGTGCAATCATATCTAAACTGCTCCACATCCATACTGTACCTCGATAATGCTTTTACTTAGTTTTACAATTTTTGCCAATTTACTTTCCCTCTTTGCTGTGAGTTTGTAATGAGCTACAATATGCAAGAAAGCAAAGTGTTTCTTTTTTACTGTGGCTTCACAGACACTTTGTCAGCAATTCCATTTAACTGAAATATTCAGTATAATCAACTGATTTCAGTTTCTTTTTTCTAAAAACTGAGAAGGGCCTCATAACTTTACGGTTATGGCCAACTTGACTAGATCTAACATTAGTTTCTGATTATTCCCACTGCTCAATCATACGACGTTACCAGAATCAACTCTCAGCTTATCAAAGTATACCGGACCTTAATCCATTATGAAAAGAAATTGAAGGAAAAAATAGCTTAGAAAAAAATTTTTAAGCCTTTTCACATTATTGCAAACAAATAAAAAAAGAGCTTAGTAGGGCTCACAGTGACCTTATCTCTCAGTTAGCAATTATGGGGGAAGATTCCATTTTAAGTGATGTGTAATGATAATATGAATGCTCAAGTCACAGAAAACCTTGACAACAGGTTTCCACAACCCACTCATGACCATTAAGATGAGAATTTAACTGCATCCAAGGTTTCTGTGTTTTATGGTGAAAATTCTCATGTACTGTATAAAGCAGAAAATGTGCACAGTTAGGCACTAGTTGTATTAAAGCTTACCTACCTTAGAATCCTCATTCAAATGGAGTGACTCCTCCATACGCAAATGGGCATTTGCTTCCCGTTGCAGCCTGAAATGTGTGAATGGGAGAAAGAGGATATAAGGGCTTCCTAATCCTCTTCTGAAGTTTCTGCCCCATTGCTATTGTGGCCCGATTTTCAAGTTTACTAGCTCTAGGAATTCATATAGTTTGCAACAATAACAGGAACTGGCTGTATACAAACGTTTAAGAGCACAGGTAGAGGTCACGCAGACCATCTTATCTGAGCAGGATCTTTGAAAGAGCCAAGAAATATTTAGTCAGACAACTCTTGCCCTTTCCCCAGTGCCCTGCAAATATTTCCTTTCTAAGCACAGAGTTGGATATGATTGAATCTGCTACCACTATTTCTTCAACTGGCATATTCCATTTCATAACTAGCTACATAAAAACTTATTTCAAAGTAACAAGTGGCCTTTCTTCTTTCTCACATCTACAAACACAAACACATGAGCTTTTCTGGAGGTAGAACTTGCACAAAGATTGTGGGAAGGGCAGAAATAAACCAAGTGGTATTCGGTGAAGATGTGTGTTAGCCTAAAACAAGTGCAACAAGCAATATTAGAATGAATTACTCCAATTTACAGAATCAATTTCCTTTTTCATCCTACAACACCACAGGAGGGTGTTCAGTCCATTACATCAATGCTGGCTCCCAAGGGAGTAATCCCAAGGAATCAGTCCCATTCATCTCTCCTCATTTCTCTGTACCCTACAACTTATTCTCTCCCGCAGATTCATCAACTCCTCCAATTCTGTTTTTGCCATTAAATTACATTAGTCAATTATCCCACCAGCATGTTTTCGGGAAGTGGGAGGAAACCAGATTACCCAGAGGTAATGGTGTCATGCAGTCATGGTGAGAACATGCAAACTCCACACAGACAGCACCAGAGGTCAGGATCAAACCTGGATCCCTGGAGCTGTGAGGCAGCAGCACTACCTGCTATACAGCAGCTAATGCATTACAAAGTGCAATAGCTAATAGACATTGTTGGAAATGTAACCATTTTACTGCCTAATGCCAAATAGCAATAGTGTGGCTCAGAAAATTTCACCTATGGTAAACAGGGGTTTAGCTGCACAGTCCTTCTTCTCTGGAAAATTTAGGACAATGTAAAGAGAGGGCCAGAGACCCTGTGAGAATGAATCCCAACCCCTTTTCTGCCACCTTTGTTCCTTGAACTAGACAAGCTCACGGCCAAAAGTTAGGAGAGTTAGGCCCGGGTTCCTTTCTGTTGACCGTATGTTTCACACCTCATTTGTATCTCAAAACATTCTGGAAGAAGTGGTGTTTGGGTGCAGAGTGGCAGTGGGGTAAGTGCTCAGAATTTACTATTATGTAAAAGCAGCATGAATTCCAAATGATTCATAATGCATAGTATGTTTTCCAAAGAAACCTTGCTTCATGGTCAGAAGCGTGGAAACAGGCTCTTTGGCCCATCATATCTGTGATGCCCATCAGGTACCCATCTACACTAATCCTATTTTCCAGCACTCAGCCCTTAGCCTTCTACTACATGGAGTTTCAGGTCATCTAAATACTTTATCAATGTTATAGTATCTGCCTCCACCACTCCCTCAGGTAGTGCATTTTAAATGACAACCTCTGGGTAAAAACAATTCATCCCAAGATCACTCCAAGTACACTATCCCTTAAACACATGCCACTGATATCTCCAGTGAGGGATAAAGGTTCAAACCACCTACCCTATCTATGCCCCTCATAATCCCATACAACTCAGTCAGGTCCCCTTTATAGCTGCCCCGATCCCAAACCACACCGCCCCCCCGCCCCCAAACCTAGCCAGTCACTGCTCTCTCCTTGTAACTGAAGCTCAATCACATCCTTCCTATAGTGTGGCTACCAGAACTGTACATGATACTCC
>JARFYF010000112.1:6109298-6125780 GCA_030265395.1 Rhina ancylostomus | reverse complement strand
TGAAACGTAAGCTAGTGCCCTTGAAGAAGCTCCATGCGCATGTAATTCATTCTCTTTTGACAATATTAAGTGTGCGCATTGCAGATCATTGGCCCAGCAAAGACTGCTTTATTTATATACACGAAAATGATCTTCAAATATCTTGCAGCAACTGTTGTGTTTATCTTCTAGTATGAAATTTTTGAATAAAACTGTATAAAATGGAAGATATCCCAGTGGATAACTTTATGTTGGGTGCAGATATTTGTTACTTATTGTCATTTTTGAAAAATGATGTTGGTATGTGTTCCTTTTTGCAAAGTGCTTGTCTTAAAGTACTAAATAGGAAACTGGCAAACTTCAAGTGCTCAAAAGGAAAATGAGGAATAACAACTGTTGAAATAGATCCAGTAACTACTTGCATTTTCATTTTAAACAGGGTAGCACACTGAGGAAGCGCAAGATGTATGAAGAATTCCTGAGCAAAGTCTCCATTTTGGGTCAGTTGACAACTATGTTTAATGTCATCTCTGCTTGTCTGAAGAGCAGGCTCCATACCTAGGTATTTTGCTGAAGGTCCAAAAAACACTTTCCTGTGTCTGACCTCAAGTAGCCCTGCAGCACCAAACAAAGAATGTGAAGTGGTTGACATTTTGGTACTTCTTCACAGACTGAGCACTGAGAGTGGAATTTTGTGCCTGAGCTCTATTCCTCAAGGTATCTAATCTGACTTGAGCTTTTAAATGCAAATAATGTACTTACAGTGGGTTTGTATGCAGATAGCTGAAAAATTAGGGGAGTGTAGAAATTAGTCCATGACATCATCTGAACTGTTTAGTCATAATCTAATTAAGTGTGAATTACATCTCAGTAAGATGGTATTGTACGCTTTTATACTTTTACATGGGCTAAGCAAACTAACACAATGGTGTTGAATGGATTGAGCTTCTTCCTGTTGATGTTTTTATAGTCATATCAGGAATATTTTAATTTAATTCCTCAAGATTTCTTTTTAATGTGGCTAAGCATGATATTTCAGTACTTTATGGGAAAAGATTTAATCCAATAACTACTGCAAATTCCAAAAGGGAAAAGAGGCACCAGGTGCCATGAAATATTAATGTTTTTAATATCAATGTTATGGAACAAGAGAAGATATGAAATAGTCATAATTGATAAACATAATCAAATTAATTGAAATTATCTTTCTAATTAATTAAAAAATCTTTTGTAATTTATTAGGTTAACTTTCTTAACAAGGTTCTGAATTAAAACAAAAATAATGTTGTTCATATGTTTCATACATATCTGTTGCAATGATCTCTGGATGCTTGATGTAATGTTTTAAACAAGAAAAAGTTAAAGGCAAAATAAGTGCTTCACTTGATAAATTATTATTCAATAACTTTTTAAAAATATAGACTGATAAAAACTGAGAAGGTCTTAAAGAATTAATTTCTTAAAAGTTGCACTTCCTCAAATAAAGATATAGAATTTCTCTTTTTCTCTGACAGTCATTTGCAATATTTAAAATTGAATGACCCTTAAGTCTCTAATTCAGAATACGTACTCCTCAATCTAAATGGATTAAATAGTATTAGATTTTAGGTTATAATTCATATGTAACATAAATTCACATCAATTCAAGTGATTTTCCTTGACTGCAGAGGAGAAGAGTGCAAACAGCTGTATGTAAAGGCATGCTGAATCGCTGAAAGTAACTTTGGGATTTCAATTTTGAACCACGCATGTAAGAATCCTGAAGTCGTGGTCAGTTTCACAGAATAGTGACAGCAGCATCTGAAGTCTTGCTGTTTTTAAAAAAAATAAAAGAAATGCAGATGCTGAAAATCAAATAAAAACTGAAACTACTGGAAATACTCACCAAGCTGGGCAGTATCTGTGTAACATTTTCAAGTTTGATTACAAAACCATGTGGGACTGAGTAGTGATAAGGAAGTTCACAGGGGGTATAGACAAACTGAGTGGACAACAACATGGCAGGTGGAGTACATCATAGAAAAATGTGACCTTATCCACTTTAGTAGAGAAAACTGAAGTGCTGACAGTTTTGTAAATGGCGAGAGGCCTGGATAGCCTTGTACACAAGTCTCTGAAAGCTAACGTGCAACTGCATCTGACAGTTAGGAAGGCAGATGGTAATTGACTTCAGTGTTTTTAGCAATTTTGGTTCTATTTTGGGGTAATGGCGTATTGGGCTTGGACTGTTGCAATAAAGAATAAAGGTGTTCAACTACAATAATGCAAAGCCTTAGTAAAACTGCACCTGGAATATTTTGTACAATTTTGGTCTCCTACACTAATTAAAAAAAAGTATATATGCACTTGCTAGAGAGGAAATGCAGTGAAGATGCACCTGCCCGAGTCCTGGTATGGTTGGTCTGATATGAGAAACTGAGTAAGCGAGGCCTCTATTCTCTGGAATTTAGAAGAATGAGAGCTGGTCTCGTTGAAACATAGAAAACTTGTTGAGGGATGAACAGGGTAGATAATGAGAGGATGTTTCCCCTGATCTAGGAGTCAAAAACTAGTGTTTGCAGTTCTAAAATAAGGGGTAAGCTATTTAGGACTCAAATGAAGAGAATTTTTTTCATTGTAATAGTGGTGAATCTCTGAAATTTTCAAAGGATCAAAGGTATAGAAAGATTCAAAGGTAGAAGATTCAGTTATGATTTTGTTTCAAGTTGATGATCTTGCATTAAGAAGAGTGAAATATTAACTGCTGCTCTCTCCGCTGACTTGCTGGACATTTCTAGCAATGTTTTTTGGGTAATTTTGACGTCCTAATTATTATAAAATTCAGGCCAATTATTTAAGATCCATTAACTGTTGATTCATATTTATTGTTTTGTTCTGCATTTTCTAGAGTCACTGGACAAATGGGAGCGTTTGACGGTAGCTGATGCACTGGAGCCCGTCCAGTTTGAAGATGGAGAGAAAATTGTGGTCCAGGGTGAACCAGGCGATGACTTCTTCATTATCACAGAGGTAATATTTTAGGAAGATGTGCACTTGATGGAAAACTGAGTTGAAAACTTTTTTTTTCTTAAATAGACGGTGAACTTTGAATCTGTCAGAATAAACTATATTATCAAGTAAATACAGCAGGCTATTTTCATAAAACTTTTTTGTTTGCTGCTGCTTACTGAAAGAAATAATGGGGAACACATTTTATTGTAAAAGTCTTTCAGCTACTTAATTTTTTTTCACGTGCATACTTGCTATTCTTCTATTTGGAGGCTCATTTTAAAATATTTCTGCATAATGGCTAGTTCATTAGAAAGTAGAAGGCAAAGGGTGATCTGACAGAAATTGGGAGTAATCTGGCAGATTATGAGGGCAAATAATTTAATTACTTTTAACCAGGCAGCAAGAATTTAAAATGATCACTGAAGTAAAAGAAAGCTACAAAAATTATTTCTATAATTCGCAACTGCAGAATGCTGAAACTACAATAATGGTTCAGAAGGAAGATTAGGCAATAACTTAAAGGGGAAAAATGATTAAAGTGCTGAAGGAGTGAGAAGAAAAATGGAGTTAAGAACATTAGAAAATAGGAGCAGGAGTAAGCCACCTGGTCCCTCAAGCTGCCCTGCTGTTCAATGTGATCATGGCTGATCTGCCCCAGTCTTCATCTCCTCTCCTATGTCAGATCCCCACAGCTCTCAATCCCTCATCCTTCAAAAATTTATCTACCACCTCCTCAAACACTTCCAGTGATCTAGCTTCCACAACCATCTGGGCAATGAACTTTAGAAATCCAATTAAATCAAGTTCTGAAAATGGAAAAAGTTACAGGTGAAGTTTTGATGAGACACATTGTCCAGTTTCTGCATTGTTACAGTTTAATTTTTTTAATTGCTCCTGGTGACTCCTATTGTGGGTAAGTTTGTTCGAAGAGCACGAGGTTGGAAATAAAAACATAAAATGCTTGAAGTACCTAGCAAGCTTCACCTGAAGCACTTGCTCTGTTTCCACTTCCGTAAATACTGTCTAACTTGCAGAGTATTTCCAGCATTTTCTCTTATTTCAGATTTTCAGCACCTGCACTATTTTGCTTTTATAGGGCTACCAGCTTTGATGAGCTCTGTGGTCTAATAGTCTCATTCTTGCAGAGAAAACACTGATGTAGATTTGATGTGCCAAATAAATTTATGCTGTAACATTTGGTCATTCATTACAGGGCTAAATAATGTGCTGATTGTAAAATTAAATGGAATACTATGTGGAATTTAGTTGCCTAACCACATGTAATGGAAACTTTCCTTGATATTCCAGCATGACATCTAAACGTCTTCTCTGACATAAGCACAGAAAACTTTTTTTTAAAAAAAGCAATTCAGAAGGGATGCCGAAAGGTGAAATAATAGCAGTGGTCCAAGATTAATGTGGTGTAACCACAATATTCATTGCTTCTTCTTGAAGCATGTATATAAAGAAATCGATTTGCAATACTTCTAAATGTGCTCTGGGACAATATTTCTAGAGAGATCCTGATGGATGCTAACAACTTCAACAGATCTAGGCACATGCAAAATCCTTCAATTGCTGGTGATTATGTGACTATGCTGATAGTTAGTCAGGCCTACCAGTACTTAGTGCATTATCAGTATTCAGGAATTAGAGCTATGCTCATTAGCAGTTCCAGAATTAATTGACCAAGCTGTTCTCTATTCAGCAGATGGCACCCAGCTCAATTTTGTAGTCAAAGTAAGGTCTGATTGGGGTAGACTGGCCAACGTGTTTCCACAGCTTCCTGTGGTTGTTTCGCAAATCTTCAGGAAGTACTTGGGAGCTGACTCTCTCCAACTTGCTGCATTACCTTTGGACGCAATCCTCGGGTTTCCCGTGTCTCTTCCTTAATTGCTGGTTCTGAAGCTGAAACCCTCAATTGCTCCCAATTTTGGGTGTATGGTTTGTGAGATGGTCAGTTCCCACCATTGCTTACACAGGGCTTCTGACGCAAGGCATTAAGGTCAGCAATGTGATCTGAATACCCCTCCACTTTGAGTGGTCACAGGCCAGAGATTCCCAGCAGTCAGTGAGAATTTTGCATTTCTTCAAGGAGACGTTGAGCATAACCTTGTCTTCTCTGTCCGCCTGGCAATTTTTTCCCCTGAGTTCAGAACAGAATATCTGTTTCAGGGATGTTATAAGGCATGCAAATAATGTGGCTTGCCCATTGTAGCCAACTTTGTGTAATACTGCTTTGATACTGGGGATGTTAGTTTGGGAGAGGACACTGATATTGATTTGCTCAGCCTTCCAGTGAATTTGGAGTATTTTACAAAAACAGCTTTGGTGGTATTTTTCCAGAGCTTTGAGGTGACTGCTGTAGGTAATCCAGATCTCAGAAGTATATTGGAGGGCAGGGAACTCTGATCCATTATACACTGGGCTTTGTGCCAGGTTTCACAGCTTTATCTTCAAATATCCTTTCCCTCAAATGCTCTGTTGGTGCACTTGACGGACAAGAAGTCAAGGAGATGTATCTCAACTTTAGAAAAAATACCAAGGCCTCAGGAGCAAATGACATTTCTGCTGAAATGCTAAAACCTAGTGGAGAAGAGTTTTAATCACACATCCACAGCCTCCTTGCCAGATCTAGGGAAAAAGGAAGATATTGCAGGCCATCCTTGGAGATGCTGTAATTGTGACCATCTTCAAGAACAGAGAAGTCCAACTGTGGTAGCTACATTGTGATATCTCCCAGGCGTCTGCCACAGAAAGTC
This sequence comes from Rhina ancylostomus, assembly GCA_030265395.1. Taxonomy (NCBI): domain Eukaryota; kingdom Metazoa; phylum Chordata; class Chondrichthyes; order Rhinopristiformes; family Rhinidae; genus Rhina; species Rhina ancylostomus. The sequence goes on along the minus strand of JARFYF010000112.1, from coordinate 6,120,048 downwards.
AGTGCCATGGTTCTCCTTGCCTGCCTTCCAGTCGCTGTAGAGCTTCACTCCAAATCACGTTGTGGATTTATTCATCCGGGGTGGGGGGACAGTGGATGTCATCTTCACTACAAAACTATGCCAAGAAATGTGTGGGGACCACTACCACCAACCTGCTATAGACCACATTCCTCAAATTCAGCTGTCCACAACTCCATCTTATGCTTGCTCCATGACAGCTTGCAAGCTGTGATATTAATCAATGAGTTGACAACAGATCCATTCTCAGTGAAGGCTATTGTCAAGCAAGGCTGTGTCAATGCCCTTACACTTTTATGTCTTTTTTGCCACATATTGCATCTCACCTCCAACAGACTTCCCGTGGAACATTTCCTTAGCTGACCTGATGACGATTTGCTTCCATTGACTTGGCCACTCTTGTTCTATAATTGGCTAAGTAACATTTCTGAGTTATGTGCCTGTATTGTTTTTGCCTCTTGCAAAGAACTAGCTCTGCTTTTTTCTGTAAATACAGGTGAAGTTGTTGAAACAAAAAGTTATCTTTAAATAACATTTTAACTAAACCTTCTGAGTTGTAAAAGTGTACCATTTCATTGCCAAAATAATATACATCTGGGCAGAGAGTTCACTAGCAACTATCATGCTTTATTGCCCTGGAGCTGGTTATAAGATAGCATAAATATGCACTTGAAGATGATGTCATAAATTTACAAGGGATAAGTTCAAGGAGCAGCATCTCCACACTACGACTGCTTTCAGCCTTGGAATATACTACTCTGTTATTTTGAACATTTAAAAAAAAGGAGACATTTTCATGCCATTCCTTATTTTCAAGTTACTTTTTTTATTGAACTTTTGTTGCTTGTGATGTCATGTTCTATAATAAGTGGAAGAATGAACCTCTCTTTATGTAGTGCAGTTCACAACCTTGGGATTTACTTGAGTGCTTTACAGCCAAGGAAAGCATTCTCAGTGTTATCATGGTGGCATTGTTCCCAAAAGTAGTAGCAATGCAAATGACCATATTTTCTCTTGAATGTAGATTGAGAATTAAATATTGGTAAGTACTTTCTTGCTGTTCTTTGAAAAGTACATCAGAACTTTTAAATCCACCTCAGAGGGGACCTGAATGTAATGCCTCGTCACAAAGACTATATCTCCAACTCTGCCGTGCTCCCATGGTACTGTATTGAAGTACCAACCAAATGCGCTCAAGTCTTTTGAGCAAGACTTAAACCAAAAGCTTTCTGATTTAGAGGTGATGTGACAGCATTGCCACTGAGTTATAACTGGAGTTCGTTCTGGCTGCTATACAATATGATTAATCCACATTCTAAATTGTATTATCCCAGGACGTGATTTTGGAATTTATTTTGCTTGCTGTCGTAACAATACTGAAACTTTTAATTTGTTAATTAATATAAAATAATACAAAATAAAATTTAAGGATTATTAATACTGAAGTTAAAAAATAATCATGTTTTGCTGTTTTTATCACTTAAGTCCTTTGCTTGCAAGGGAATCTTCTGCTAGCCTGCCTTGTTTGATCTTTTCTTGCTATTTTATTGATAAAAGGGATCTTTGTTAATTTTTTGAATACTGTAGCTTGAAGACTGTTGTTACATTATGCAAGTCAGGGTATGTGGATTTTCATTTTCTTCATTTAAGAATATCATGCAGGCTCATGAATGGAGATATTTTTACTTCTAAGTTTTTCTTTCCTTAGTTACTGTTTAAGTAACAATTACATCATTGGAGCAATAAATGTGCCTGCCAAGAGTTAAATTACTGAAGCTAATGGAGTGAGCTATTAAAATCATGGAGGTTTTGAAATGCTTGTTTCCCACTGTTGCATTCATTCACACTGTATCAACATAAATTCAAACCTTCCCAAGCCAAGCAAATGTGGAATGCATCTATCCTGTTCCAAAACTCTAGAATTATCACATATGAAATTTTTGAAATCTGAGTGAAGAACTGTCATCACCATTTGGAGATCATTACTATGTACCAAGATGTTATGGCAAATAAGTTAGCATGACAGATGTAATGCTTTGTGCAGCTGAATTGTGGATTATACCATTATATAGCGTATCCAATACTCAACATATGCACATTTTTTATGCTTATTGCGTTTGATATTTTGACAGAGATTTTAGAGATTGGGGAGAGTCTCTTATTTGCAGATTGATTCAATGATGCTACTGCTTAAAGGTTAATCTTGTGTTCTGTTTCAGTCTAATTGTTAATCAGTTTTAGAAAAAGAAACCAGAAAACATGTCAAAGTATTTTGGATAATGTTATGTAAATGTAACATTTAGTTGCCAATCTGGCCATTTTTAAGGCCACTTTTGGTGTGGTGGCCATAGATCAAATTGAATCTGAGGATGCACAACAATTTAGCCAGGAGAGAAAATTTAACTTGAGCTTCACAGTAGAGTACTGACTTACTAGTGTGGTGTATGTGTATTATCGATTGTGAATGTACAGTTTGAGGAATCCAGCCAGTTGTGCATTGTGATTTTTGTTTGGAATGCCACTTGGATTTTTCTGGGACTTTCTTTCCATCTGTGTCACAACTCCAGGACTTTACATGAGTAACTAGTAATTCAGCAAGGCGGAGACACAATCAGCACCTTGGGAGTAAATCTGTTCTTTTGCTAAGGACAGATTTTATGAATTTAAAGCTGAATTTCTATTATTTAAAATGCCGTTGACAGGAAGCAACTGTTAGGAATGTCACAGTATAAGACAGCTCAGTGTATCTATGAAGTATATCATACCACTGGGAGCTTAATGCCTCCTTCAATATCATTTTGAGAATTTTTTTTACAAAGAATTGCATAGGATATGCAATACAGAAGTAGACCATTTGGCCCAACCAGTCCATGTCAATGTTTATGCTCCACTGGAGCCTCCTTCTGTCTTTCCTCAGTTAAATCTATCAGCAAAATTATTTTATTCCTTCTCTCCTCATACTTGGGAAGCCTCCCTTTAAATGCTTCGGTACCTATTGCTTCAATCACTCTCCATGGTAGTGAGTTCCACATTCTCATCAGTCTAAGTACATAATTGTGTATTTAGCTTTCTTGTGGATTTCATGGTGACTGTCTGTCTTTTAATGAGGACTTCTAGTTATGCTCTTCCCCATAATTGGAAATATTCTGCAGGGAGTCTTGTCAAAAGCCTTTTATACTTTTATAAACCTTTGAGGTAACCTGTTGGCTGCCTTTCTCAGGAAGAAAGAGAGCCAGTCTATTTATCCTTTCCTGTTGTATGTACCTTCACATATCTGGTATCACTTTTATAAATCTTCCCTGTATTGCCTCCAGTTCCTCCATATACTTTCTAAAATATGGCATCCAAAGCTGTATGGAGAACTGTTTACTTGGTAATCACTTAATTTATTTTTATTTTTATTTCATTTTTTTTATTTATTAGTCGCATGTACATTGAAACACACAGTAAAATGCGTCTTTTTGCGTTACTGAGAATGTGCTGGGGGCAGCCTGTGAATGTCACCACTCTTCTGGCACCAACATAGCACGCCCACAGCTTCTAACCTGTACGTCTTTGGAATGTGGGAGGAAACTGGAGCACCCGGAGGAAACTGATGCAAACATGGGGAGAACATACAAACTCCTTACAGACAGCGGCGTAATTGAACACAGGTTATTGATGCTGTAATAGAGTTACACTAACCACTATTCTACCGTGCCACACATAACGTGACGCAGCTTGGAATAGAATGTGTATTTCAGGAATCTGGTGTCAGGTACGTGAACTAAATCAACTGCCCAATATAGCTGACCGCGTGTAACCAGGGCTTCAGTTCTGGGAATGTTAGCCTGGATGAGGACACTGACATTGGTTCACTTGCCCTTTCAGTGAATCTGGAGGATTTTGCAGACACTGCTTTGGTGGTACCTTTGCAGTGCTTTGAATCCTGGAGTAGGTAGTTCAAGTCTCGGATACACAATAGGGGGACGGGGATCACTGCTACCATAAGCCCATGAGGATTGTTCTAGGTCCAATGTCTTAATCTTCAAATGCCCTGTTCCTCAATTGACCAAAGGCTGTGCTAGTGGATTGCAAGCAGTGGTGAATTTCACCATCAATATCCCTTTTCACTGAGAGGTGACTCACGGGATGTGAGTTTTCCATTGTCTCATTTGAACACTTATGGTTGGAGGGCGGGTTGGCAAAATAAGTTTTTTTGTGATATTGAGTGCAAAGCCTAATCTCCTGTGTGCTTCAGTGAATGAGTTGATGAAGACTGGAGCTTAACTTCAGAGCCCAGACAAATGCAACTGTCGTCTGCGTACTACTGCTTGACTACTGAGGTCCAGGTGACCTTGGTTCTGGTGCATAGTTATGGGGGTTGATTAGTTCCCCATTAGTTCTAGATTTTATCTCCAATCCTGCAGGAAGTTTGTTTGAAGGTGAGATGCAGTCTTGTCAATATAAGGTAGTGATGCAGTTTTGTTTGATACCGTTCTTCACTTAGGTCTGTTAATGGACAAGATTGCCAGGCAGCAGAAAGAAAGATTCAAGGATGTGCCCAATGCTGTGTTGAAAAAGTTCAGTGCCTCTACAGACACTTGGCGATACATGGCCCATGACCACCCAAAGAGGAGAAGGGGCATAATAATTTCATGACAATGCATTGGGAGCACACAGAAGCTCTGTGTAAATAGCTGAAGGATGGCATGTCACAGACCATGCATTTGCCCACCCCATCAGGTACTACTACTCCATCTGCAGAAAAATCTGTGTGGCTTCCACATTGGCTTAATGGCTTTGCAACCACAAAACTGGAATGGAAGCAAGTCATCTTCAATCCTGAGGCACTACCTCAGAAGGATGATGTAGTGCTGTGAGTGTGGTCTCACAAAGGTTTGTTACAAATTTAGAGTAACTTCCCCACTTTTCAATTCTACCCTTCTAGAAGCCCCTCTGGGTGGAGGGGGGGGAAACCTAGTGCTTGGTTTGCTAGTTTTTCCAAAGACTTTGCTTCCTTGTGGCACAACTTCTAATGATTGGCGTATTGGTAATCCAAGATCCCTTTCTTCCTCTGTCTATGTAGATTTACACTTCCGGGTAATGTAATCTCTTCCAGCCAAAGGTTTACTACCTCACATTTATGGATGTGGAACTTTGCCAATTATTTTCCCATTCTGTAAGTTTATTAATGTTCTCCTGTCAGGTGTTGTAATCTATCTTCCTCTCCCCACCCCACCCCCACACCCTTACCGTCACAATTGGTATCAGTTGAAGATTTTGAAAGTTGTGTGTTTGATTCCAGAATATAAATCATTCATATAAGTTGTGAACAGCAGTAGCCCCGGCACTGATCTGTGAGAAACACCAGGCACAGACTTACCTATTACTCCCCATCTTCACTTTCCATCCTGAAGCCAGCAAGCAAACTCTGCTCTATCCTTATTCTTTACTCTATTATGGGACATCTTTTCAGAAAATCTAGGTAAATGACATTTGCTTTACCTACTCTTGTTACCTCCCTGAAGGTTTAATTTGTTATATTTAAACTTTAATAATTCTAATATAGACACTGTTCCCTTTTGGAACTCTCAATCCCTGTGAGAGTATGACCATACATCCTGGGATAAGAAACTTCGTGGAAAATGAAATCTAGGTCAGAGCAGATTTCTAGCTACTTAGTATAACTTGAAATACTGGCCTGCAACTAGTCTCCAGTCAGTAAAATGTCAAGGTCAGCATGGACCAACTGAAAAAATTAAGTGAAGAAATGTGAAAATAGTGAAGGAGACCACTGGGGCATAATTGACCTTTTGATGAAGGACATTTTCAGCTTATTGCTTAGAATCTCTTAAGATCATTTCGAGGGAAGCAGATAATTGGTTTCCTATTTTAATTACTTTTATTTGAACAGATTTGGAAATCTGAGAATTAATTGTGATGTTCAATGACTAATATATATTAGATATAAGATCTAAATACACAGAGAATTCTTAGAACATAAAGCAGTACAGCACAGAAACGGGCACCTTGGCCCATGATGTCAGTGCCCACCATGATGCCAATCTAAACTAATCCCATCTGCTTGCACATGATCCATATCCCTTCAGTCCCTCCCTGTTCATATGCCTTTCTAAATGTCTCTTAAGTATTGCTATCGTATCTGCTTCCACCACCTCCCCGGCGACACGTTTCAGGCACCGACCACACTCTGTTTAAAACAAAAACACACCACATCAATCTTTTAACTTATCCCCTCTCAACTTAAAGCTACACTCTCCAGTATTTGACATTTCCACCCTTGGAAAAGGACTCTATCTATAGCTCTCATAATTTAATAACCTTTTATCAGCTTGCCTCTCAGCCACTGATGCTCCAGAGAAAACAATCCAAGTTTGTCCAACATTTCCTTAAAGCTAATAACCTGGTGAACCTCTTCTGTACCCTCTCCAAAGCCTCCACATCCTTTCTGTAATGTGATGATCAGAAATGCACACAGTACTCAATGTGTCCTAACCAAAGTGTTATACAGTTGCAACATCATTTGCCAACTTTTATACACAGTGCCCCCACCAATGAAGGCAGGCATGCTGTATGCTTTCTTTACCACCCTATCTACTTGTGTTTCCACTTTCAGGGAGCTATGGATTTGCAGACCAAGATCCCTCTGTATATCAATGTTCCTAAGGTTCCTGCTATTTACTGTATATACTTCCCTTTTGCACTTGACCTCCCAAAGTACAATTCTTATTCAGATTAAACTCCATCTGCCATTTCTCAGCCTATATTTCCAGCTAATCTATATCCTGATATATCATTTGTCAACCTTTCTTGCTCTGAACAACTCTGCCAATATTTGTGTCATCTGCAAACTTACTAATCAGCCCACCTGTATTTTTATCCAGATCATTTGTATTTGTGTGTGCATCTCAAACAAGACATCCCAGCACTGATCTTTGCAGAACACCACTGGGCATAGACCTCCAGTAAGAATAACACTCCTCCACCACTGCCATCTGTTTTCTATGGCCAAGCCAATTTTGAATCCAATGTGTCAAGTCATTGTGAATCCCATTTGTCTTAATCTTCTGGATCAGTCTGCCACAAAGGACCTTGTTGAATTCTTTGCATGATACAATATCCATTGCCCTACCCTCAATCATCTTTGTCACCTCCTCAAAAAGTAATCAAGTTTGTAAGATGTGACCCCCCCTGCTGTGCTGTGCTGACTATCCCAAATAAGTCCATACTTTTCCAGATGAGTAAATCCTGTCCCTAAGGATGTTTTCCAACAATTTCCCTACCTGATATAAGGCTCACTGGCCTGTAATTTGCTGAATGATCCCTATTTGCTGCCTTAAATGCAGAAGGATTTAGCGGGGATATAAGGGGAACTTCTTTACCCAGAGTATGGTAAATACCGATACAACATATCTTTATTAGTCACATGTACATTGAAACACACAGTGAAATGCATCTTTTGCGCAGGGTGTTCTGGGGGCAGCCCGCAAGTGTCGCCACACTTCTAGTGCCAACATAGCACACCCAAAATGTGCTGCTTGAGAGAGCGGTTGAAGCTCAGTCGCTGTTAGCATTTAAGAAACATCTGGATGAGCACTTGAATCATTCTGGCATTTCTTTGAAAGCCATGATGGAATCTGTTTTCACCATCTTTTCAAGTAGTGAATTTCAGATTATGACTCTTACTGTGTGAAAATGTTTTTCCTTGTGTCAGCCATCTTTTCCTTTTGCTGATCACCTTAAATCCATGTCCTCTGTTCCTTGATCCTTCCACAGAAACTGTTGTGCTTTATTCAGTTTGTCTGCATCCTTGGTTTAAAATACATATCAAATTACCTTTCAGCCTTGTCTGTTCTTAGAAGAACATTCTCATCTTTACGTCTCTGTCTACATAACTGAAGTCCCTTGGCCCTGCCTAGGGTACATTAGTCTAGTTGCAGCTGAACCAGCGTTTCATTGAAGTTCAACAGAACCTCCCTGTGTTTGTAATGTCTGCACCTGTCATCGAATTCCAAGATCCCACATGCTTTTTAATTGCCTTCTCAATCTGTCTTGATGCCTTCAAAGAACCGAGCACGTATACAGATAAATCAGATCGAACACTGCCTATGTTCTAATTGGGAGTAGTGTTCAGTCATTAATGAAAAGACAGTGATCACCACATACTGACTTCCCCTTTTTCCATATGCCATTTTTCAATTCTGGGGAAAAGCAGCGCATGTGCAGACTGCACAAGTTGCTGCCATTTTCACAAAAGCGTGCAATGATTGAGAAACTGTCAGCCTTTATTGTCAAAGACCAAATCCAAGTTATTAATGAAGGGCTAGCAGTGTTTTTTTTCCTGTAAACTTTTACATATCAAATCTCATTTGCACACAGGGACTATTGTAACAGTTTTCTCATTGTCTGAATTTTAATTCTTTCATAATTATTCTCAGTTCTTTTGAAAGTAGTGAGTACTTATTTTCATTTGTTATAGTGCATTCTTTGACCATTTAAACCGCATTATAGTCTTGAATGTTAGTTAAATTTCTAATAAAATAAGGGGAAATGGAAATCCATATTGGGCTTGATAACCCAGGGGCAAGTAGAGACCGTAGTGAAGTATACCACCATTTCCCCTCAGGGCCTGTCTTTTGTCATAGAATGTGGGCAAACATAACTATCTTCATATGAAGATGATTTAAAATTAAGCTTTGTGAAACAGATACAGGAATTTATTACTCCAAATAAATGTGCATTATATATGGTAATGCACCTTGAACTATGCATGAAAGATGCTCATGTTGTGACAATGGCTACAACCTGAGAAAGCTTGTTACACAGCTGCACTTGTTATTCAGTGATTTAGAGTGCAAACAAATTGACTAAGAGTCATGACGTCAAATGTTGTGTGGGACTAAACATCATGGATCTGCCTGCCTTGGTTAAGTTCTTTCTGGAAATTATTTATCATGCTTTCCATCATTATTTTCCAATTTCCATTTTTGATCATGCATGGAATAATTTCCTAAAGCTTTTCAGTGTGACACTGTTCTCAACATACAGTCTGGCATCTGATGCAGATTGTTCCAATCCAAAAACAAAAATGCCAAAATGTAATGAGGATTAAAAAAAATAGGACTTTTATTTGCATCTGAAACTAATGGCCAAATTTCAGATTGTGGCCACCTACCAAAATGAGTACATCGGGGACATCAAGTAGCAAAATCCATGTAAAAGCAGCTGGAAGGCTGGACTCTGATTAAAAATACAACTTGAGATGAATAATTAATGAAGGCTGATGTGAATTTTGTATTTCATTATCAATAATATAAAATGCCTTTTAATATGTACATTGTGCACTTTTTGAGTTATTAAGTGAACTCTGCTTGTGAAAAATGATCAGATTTTAGGTTACATATCATATTTGCACATGCATTAAAGATGAACGAATTTCTCACTGTTCTTGGAATGTGGTCAGGATACTTCCCAAAATTTTTTTTCAAAGTGTAACTCTCTTAAAAGGGTGACATGACTGCCAGTTTGTGCACAGCATGTTGAAGCTGATGTTTTGAGAACAGCCTATCTAAAAGCTAACATTTATATGTAGTGTCAGTTGTGCTGTGAGTGACCATTCCTGGGATGGGCATTGATGTCCCATCCAGAGTACTCTTGGTGCTCTTGCTACTTATAAGAATATAAGAAATAGGAGCAGGCTATTTGGACACGTACCTACTTTGCCATTCTGTAAGATCATTGCTGACCATTTAGCTCCATACTACTTTCAGCACTAATCCTCTATCCTTTGATTTCATTTATATCCAAAAATCTATCAGTTTCTGTCTTGAATGAGGAATGAGCCTCCAGAGTCTCTTTGGGCAAAGAGTTCATAAGATTTGCCATCCTTTGAAGAAATTTCTTGCTCGTCTCAGTCCTGAATGGCTAACTCCTTAGTTTGAGTCTGTAACCCCCAATCAGAGGAAATGTGACTAAACACCTATCTGGTCAGACCACATCAGAAATTCATACACTTCAATGCAATCACCTCGTATTCCTCTTGGTGCTTTTTCAGGTGTTCTTCAACATGGAATGCATAATATAGGAAAATAACATTTTAAGTACTTGAAGTTTGTGTAAGAAATTATTTTCAAGGTGTTACGCAGAGTTATCATTTAATGTGTTTCATTGTTGGAAGTATTTATGAATTGAAGTGATCTGGCAAATTGGCATAGTTTAATTGTATTTAATAGAAAAAAAATACTGGAAATATTCAACAGATCAGGTAGCATCTGTAGCAGGGGAAATAATGTTAGAATGCTGTGTTGAAGGCTTTGCAATAAAACTGGGAATATTCCCTGCTACTTCAAGGATTCTGTTTTACTCTGGATGATGTGAATCTGTATTATTTTGGCTATGTATCATTGTTTCATTTTATTTTTTAATGCATCGTATCATTGAACATAACCCTGACCCCTATTTTTTCCTTGCCTGAAGACGATTATTATAGTGGGTATAGTCCATAGGTCAAGATTTTGGGTACTTTACCGGACAATGAAAGGGCAGGAAATTTCAACTGCTTATTTGATCATCAAGGCTGAATTGGTGACAATGCTGTCATCGTGGAGATAATTGGAAGTAACCCTGCCAGTCAAGATAAGTGACTGTAATTGACCTTGTAAACATAATTTGTATGTAACTGTACTTCACTCACTAAATTTTTCTGGAAAAGTTACCCTGCTTTTATTCA
>JARFYF010000112.1:5053958-5064394 GCA_030265395.1 Rhina ancylostomus | reverse complement strand
GCCGGCATTGTGAAGCTTGACCTCAGTACTTAACAGCTTTGTACTTCAGCCAAATTCCCTTGGCTTTAGTGAAAGGATTGTAATGTGACTGAACAACTGGAACAAGAAACCAACTGGAACGAGAAACCAATCGGTGAACAGCATTGAAAATGCCATAAAAAAATAAGCCTAATGTTACTGTCAAGAGGTTACATTTCAAACAATGGCATTAAGTATTAAGCAGTAGTCTATAATCCCTGTCACTTTGCTCATGCTATTCAAAGTGTAGCAATGGAATTTCATTCAACAAGCTTGACCAGACCTTTATAGCTACTGTTAAATTGAGAAGCTCACCGTTCAATCCGATTGCAATCAATCATTCGGAGTCGAGACAATAGGCTGAGTACAGCACTGTATCAAGCCTTTTGGCCCATTGAGTCTGTGCAGGTCCCAAGTGAAGTAGTCCTTGCAGAGGAAGAAATCTGCCATCCATATGTAAAATGTCCTTCTCTGGGGTTGGAGATGAACTCTCTTCTCACTGCTCCCATCAGGCACAGATTCTGGTGTGTTGCTTTCTGTAAATATCAATGCCCATGCTGTCCTTACCTTTTCGGCTCTGTATGTGACTCCAGTTCCACTAACGTGGTTGAATCCCCTCTCAGTTCAGTCCAGTGGGATGGGCAATAAATGCTGGTGCCAGTGACATCCACATTTTACAAATTAAGAGTAATATTAAAAAAATACCAGGAACTCAAATACTTCACTCTCTCAAAAATCCCTGCTACTTTCAGGAGTACACCCAAGTCCCTCTGTTCCTAAATGCCTTTGAGCTGGGTCTTCTGAATCACATTTGGGTGTCAGCTGGAGATCTGTAACCTTTCCTGAGAACCACACTTCGGGAAGGGATGTTGAGATCCAAGGAGAGGTTACCAGACTGGCGAGAGGCACAAGGGACTTCTTTCATGAGGAGGGGCTGGGGTCCTCCTCCTTGGAGAATGGGAGCTCAGCATCAGTTGATGCCAGAAACACTCAGCAGGCCAGGCAGCATCTGTGGAGAGAGAACCAGCCAAAGTTTCAGGTTTGGGACCAAATGCTGCCTGACCTGCTGAGTTTTTCCAGCATTTTATGTCTTTACTTTGGATTTCCAGCATATGAAGTTTTCTTTTTCGATTTTCATTTATAAATTTGTGTAGCGACTGGAGAGGGAATGGAGTTTTAAAAAAAACAATAATAAGATTCTGCAGTACTTCTTTCTGTAAGTATTTATGTCCATGGAGTCCAATGAGAATATTCCCCCAGACATTAGTTCCTACTGGAGCCCAGGACTTCTATCCTGGGAACTCCTGCTCATAGAGTCACAGATCCATAGTCATAGAGTAATACACCATGGAAACAGGCCCTTTGGCCCAACAAATCCATGTTGACTATGGTGCCCAGGGAGCTAGTCCCATCTGCCCACAAATGGCCCATATCCCTCTAAACCCCTCCTATCCATGTACTTATCCAAATGTCATTATCTGGGTTTGGAGATGACCTCTCTTCTCACTGTTTCCATCAGGCAGGAGGTACAAAAGTCCCACAGCACCAGGATCAAGAACCATCAGGTTCTTGAACTGACCTGTACAACCCTAACCCTACCTCAGCAATGGAACACTATGGACCACCTCTTGCGCTGCCTTGGACTGTGTTTTTGCCCTAATGTATTATTTTGCACAGTCTTTTTCTTCAAGTAATTTATGTTCTGTGTGTTGTCTGATGCCTGTGATGCTGCTGCAAGCAAGTTTTTCATTGTACCTGTACCTCACCGCACTTGCCATTAACCTTGACTTGAATTGACATAATACAAAATAATTACAAGTCCAGGCTTTGCTTTAGTTATTAATTCAACATAATATTTCCTTTCATGTAATTATTTTCTTTACTCCCTCATTTGCACAGGCACTTAGACTTTCCTGACCTTTATCACCATCCTGGCAGCTCTGACCAAAAGGTTCAGTGTCTGCACAGGATTGGTCAGTGCCGAGATAAGCACTTGGAATGCCACATACAGCATGCTTCAAGTAATAAAGAATGCAAACGTAAATTCTGCATGGTTGACATTTATTGCCGATATAGAGTTTTATCAGTGAAAAAAATGCACAAAATAATTCTCCAGGTGACCTTCAGGGAGTTTTTTGGAGTTTGTTGACTTAAACTTAAAAAATTCAAACCCTGAATGTATAATGTATTGTCTGTTTGTATAAAATTGTTCTTTCCTGAAGAAAATCAGCTCATGGCATGGTTCCATGGGCAGTAAAGACTTGTGGCACTGAAGGATGCCATTTGGCCCATCTTCTTCCTGCAGGCCTTCGATTGTCCCCAATTCCCAGCACTTGACCTTCAGCCTTGAAGGTTCTTCAAGTACCTGTTAAACGTGGTGAGGTTTTCTGCTTTCACCACCCTCTTGGGCAGTGAATTCCAGACCCTTACAGAGTTTCAAGTGAAATAATCATTTCTCAACCCCCTTCTAATCTTTCTACCAATGAATTCAAGACCAGATGAAGGATGTCAAATGTCCATATCCCCCCCAGAGATGCTGCCTGATCTGCTGAGTTCCTCCAGCAGCTTGTTTTTTTTTGCTCCAGAATCCACCATTTGCAATCTACATCAATGCACTCTGTACTAACCCAATGTAACTGCACTGTGTAATGAATTGACCTGTACGATCGTTATGCAAGACAAGTTTTTCACTGTACCTCGGTACAAGTGACAATAATAAACCAATACCAATATGCCCAGGCTCATTCCTTTGCTTGAAGCTTCACAATGTAAGTAGTAACCTACATCAGCCCTTTGGTCTGCTCTCACAGACCAAGCAGCCACAGTCCTCTGAGGTACAGAATAATGAAGATTTACTACCCCAAATAAAGAAATGTTCTCTCATCTCAGCCCCCAAAAGACAGACACTTTATCGTGACTCTGCGCACCTTTAATCCCCACTCAGAGCATCCACCCCATCAATCCCTCCCAGAATCCGGTGACTTCTGTCAGAAGCACAGACTCCCGCAGTGAATTGGTTACTGTCATCAAAGCCCCAAAATTGTTTTTTTTGTTAGAGAACTGGAAAAGCAAGTGTCGTTCAGACATCAAAGAAGGCATGCTCTACTAATGAGTAGGCAGCTCGAGATAGGGAAACGCTGTGAATGGCAGTGGAAGTGAAGTAAAAGCTCAGCAAGTGCTTCTAAACCTGCCAAATCTTGTTTCAGGTCCTTCCATCTCCCAGTTCAGCAGCTCCTACACTGTCTTCCAAGCCTCGGGAGCAATCGCCTTCCTTTTTAATCAATTTGATTCAAAGCACAGACAGGGACAATAAAATCCGTGAAACTGAGCTATATGCAAAAACAAAAGTACGGCCAGACAACCCCCAAGGATTACAGAACAAAGCAAGCACGTTTTTTTTAAATGTTAGCAAACGGTCTCCAGAACAAGATGAAGTAGGGAAAGAAAACATTACAATTATTTATAGTTGAAGCCCCTGTGATTCCGGAACAATCACCCAGCGTGCAAAACCATTTTGCCATTATTTCTCTGCAGGATGGCCAACATTCATTACTTTCAATCACATGGTTCAGAACTGCCATTATTTGCTGTCATGCCACGGTTGTGCTTCAGAGAGTACATCGTGCCAAATGTGCGCTTGCTATCTAGGTCAAATGTAGGATTCTAAGCCACTGTCGGGAGTGTACAATCAGATCCTCCATTTGCTCTGCCCCTTGGGTATAAGGGACCCCACCTCTCGCTGTTAAGTTTCAGGCTGTGTGTATGCTGGCAAACTGACTGGGGAAGTTAAGTTTCAAGCAAAACCCCAAGCTCCACTCATGCTCTAATTGCTTTCCCTCATTTTCTAGCTGTCATTTTTCATTTCTGTGCTCATTCCTGCCACTTAAGAGAAACAGCACCTGGTACTGCTCAAAATATTTTAGCTGGTATGGTGGGATGCTCCACCTACTGGCTCCTTTGGAAACACAGTTAAAACAGAGCTAAAGACTGCATCATGTAGTTAGTGTCTTCCACGATATCCCAAAGTATTACACAGCCAGAGGCAATTTTACAGACACAAGAGACTGCAGATGCTGGAAATCTGGAGCAACACACAAGATGCTCGACACACTCGGCAGGTCAGGCAGCATTCGTCAAGGGAAATGGACAGTCAACGTTTTGGGTCGAGGTCCTTCATCAGGACTGTGAAGGTCAAGGGCATCAGGTGCTGCGAAAGTGCTTTATTTTTGATATCACGCAGAGGTTTCTAATTGACTAAAGGAGCCTGGTAGAGAACGTGAATAAAACAATTTACACATGCAGTTTGAGGAGGAGGAGTTGCCTATTCTGGACCAGAGAAGCCAACACAAATTACCAGCACCACACCAATCAAAGCTGCCATCTCAGAGAAACAGGCTAAAGGTCAGCATGTGACTGACCAACTATCTCCAGCTGGTTTTGAGGGGGGTGGGGAGGAATTTCACAATGCATGTCCCGCCACGCACTGACCATGATTTCTTGCTGCCGCCCCCCCCCCCCACCCCCGGAGTGAAGGAAATTAATGGGGGGCATCAGTTTCAGGGATATATGCTGCCTCCCACTTCAAAGCCCAATGACATAATTTTGATCCTTAAACATCCTTGAAACTCCCATGCTTTACACTGGAAGAAATCCACAATCTTCCTTCATACAAGGCTAAATTTCTCAATTGATGGCTTTACAACTAACTAGTGGACAGGTTTTGATTCCTTAAGTATTGGGAGTAACATTTTCCAGGGTACTTTTTCCCTTTATAATTTACTCTTTTCTTGCCTCTTTGGGGAGAGGATATAATCGAAGTGGGAGGGGTGTGAGTGGGTAAGATTCCAGTCTCGGTGCTCTGTGTATCAGGGCCCTGGGGAGCGTCATTGAACCGCGGGACTCTGGGGTACAAGTACATAGTTTCCTGAAAGTGGTGGTGCAGGTAGACAGAGGAGTGAAGGTGTATGGTGTGCTTGCCTTCATTAGCTGAGGCATCGGTAGGAGCTGGGAAGTCACGTCACAGTAGCACAAATCCTTAGTTAGGCTGCACCTGTGTGCAGTTCTGGTTGCCACACTACAGGGAGGATGTGATTAAGCTAGAGAGGGTGCCAGAACGATTCACAAGGATATTGCCAGGACTGGAGGGCTGGAGTTATAAGGAGCAATTGGACAGGCTGGGACTGTTTTCCCTGGAGCGAAGGAGGCTGAGGGGGTGACCTTAGATGTTTATCAAACAATGAAGGGCATAGATAGGAGAGACAGTCACGGTCTTTTGCCCAGGGTTCGGGAGTCTAAAACTAGAAGGTGAGAGGGGAAAGATATAAAGGGGAGCTGAGGGGCAAATTTTCACATAAAGGGCGGTGGGTAGATGGAATGAGGTGCCAGAGGGGATGGTTGAGGTAGGAACAATAGCAATGGGTACAACAAAACACATTGGATAGTTACATGGATGGGTAAGATTTAGGGGGATCTGGGCCAAGTACAGGCAAATGGGATTAATATAGATCGGCATCTTTGTCAGCATGGATGAGTTGGGCCAAAGGGCCTGTTTCCATGCTGTATGACTCAATGAATCGTGAATGTGGCACAAGTGAGATGGATCATCTGGTCATCTTCTACCCATTGCTTTGAGTGTTCAGT
This sequence comes from Rhina ancylostomus, assembly GCA_030265395.1. Taxonomy (NCBI): domain Eukaryota; kingdom Metazoa; phylum Chordata; class Chondrichthyes; order Rhinopristiformes; family Rhinidae; genus Rhina; species Rhina ancylostomus. The sequence goes on along the minus strand of JARFYF010000112.1, from coordinate 5,058,736 downwards.
CATGAAACAGAAGGCATTCTAACCAAGAAAAAGTAACTGCGAAACAGCCATGGGGCGGGGGGGCCGTTGCTTTCTGAAACTTAACAGGCTGGGAATACTTTGTGCTAACTGTGTCCCCTGTTTTATTCCTTTATCTTTGATGAGACAATAAATTATGCATGCAACTGCTCCCACTTCACATTTTTTATTCAACAGGTAGAAATTCAGGCACAGACTAGTTTTATGGTTGTTTATTCGTATTGAAAACTGAGGGAAAATAATGTTTTCTGCTGACAGGAAGGAACTCGCTAGTCATATTCTGAGGAGCATGAACCATTATTTTTAATATATGCCATTATAAAGAATTAAGCCTCAAAATCATAATGCGTCAGATTAACAAAAACACAAAGCTTCTGCTTTGGAACACACCAACTCACATCACTTTTTTTTATTAAACACTCACTGAACTCCTCACTTTAAGGAGTCGGTGAACCCTTTGCACATCTGCTTAGCTGTAAGCTTTCCCTCTCATTCGGTGCCTTTCATCATACTTTCTTTGTCAGCACTGTTAAGTTAAAATGATGAGGCTGTTTCATTTTAAAATTACGCAGCAGGGGAATTACATTTGGAGCCTGCAATTAACGCTGCATCAAAGCAGCACAGACATCAAGTATCATGCCGTGTAATAGAGCATAGAACAGTTCAGCACAGGAACAGGCCCTTCAGCCCATGATGTTATACTGAACTAATTAAACGCCTAACTAAACTAATCCCTTCTGCCTATGCAATGTCCATATCCCTCCATTCTCTGCAAATTCAGAACCTTTTAATTGCCTCTATTGTATTTGCTTCCACTGCCACCCCAGGCAGCGCATTCCAGGCACCCACCACTCTCTGTGTAAAATAAAACTTGCCCCACACATCTCCTTTGAACTTACCCCCTCTTGCCTTAAATTCATGGCCTCTAGTTTTGGACATTTCGACCCTGGCAAAAAAGATACCAGCTGTCTTATCTGTTTATGCCTCTCGTAATCTTATAAACTTCTATTGGGTCTCCCCTCAGCCTCCAACGCTCCAGAGAAAACAATCCAAGTTTGCCTAACCTTTCCTTGTAGCATACGCCCTCAAATCCAGGCAGCATCCTGATGAACCTCTTCTACATCTCTTCAAGGCCTCCACATCCTTCCTATGAAGGGGGCGACCAGAATTGAATGCAATACTCCAGCTGTGATATGAGAGAATTGTATGAGAGAGAAAGGAATAGAAGGACGTGTTGAGGGGATGGGATCAAGGATGGGGTCGGAGGGGTTTGTGGGCAGCATAAACACTGCAGGGACCCAACGGCAAGTTCTTGTGCTACAGATTCTGTGATAAATTACCAAACACATCCACATTCCATAAATTAAAATTAAGCTTAAATGTTGTTTAAGATGAGCAACTGATCTGCATTGCAAAACTTCCCACTGGGATGTCAAGACACTGCTGAAAGTGTTCCTGCCACCTGGAAACCATTCCGATGCAAATACAGTACATGGTGAGCCAGGAGGTGAACTGCATATAGGAAACCAGTGCAAATCCAGTGTAAAAACATGGTATGTTTGCACAACCACAGATGTGAGCCGAGGGAGTGCCTGATACTAGAACTGACGTGTACCTCAAATCAAACAGAAAATGCTCAGCTGGTCAGGCAGCATCTGTGGAAGGAGAAACAGAGTCAACGTTTCAGGTCGATGTCTTTTCCATCAGAATTTTTCCAAATGAAAGGTCATCAACCCAAAACATAGATACGTTCTCACTCCTCACCACAATGGATCTGCTGAGTACTTCCATCGTTTTCGGATCCAGATTTCTAACACCTGCAGATATTTTGCAGCTACGTGCCAGGACTGGGGACTTAGCCAGTGCTCTTGGTCATCATCCAGTGATCCCTGCTGGAGAGTCTGAATGTTTGAACGTCAGAAAGCTATCAGATCAGTTCCAGCCTCGGCTCTGAAGGTGACCCACAGCACACCAAAGCACATCATCAGCTATGAAAATATGCCCAGAATCACCGGACAAAATTAAGAATGAATGGGAAAGTGAATTCCAGACACCTTTACGTACACAGACATGGAAGAAAATCCTTCAATTAGTTAATACATCTTCAATGTGTGCTAGACACTCTTTGATACAGTTTAAGGTAGTGCACAGGACCCATATGTCTAGATAAGCTAACCCGTTTTTAATCACCATATAAATCCTATATGTGACAGGTGTAAATCCAATGTGGCTTCTCTGACACATGTTTTGGTCCTGTCCTCTTTTGGAAAAATATTGGAAAGACATTTTTAACATTATCTCAACTGTATTGAATATTGATTTACAACCTCGCCCCATCACTGCAATTTTTGGATTACCAAGGATAGAGTCTGGCCATTTATCTGTTTCCACTAACCATATGATTGCCTTTGTTACATTAACGGCCAAACAATCCATTTTGCTTAAATGGAAGGATCCGATACCCCCTACTACTTTTCAATGGTTTTCTCAAACTATATCATGTTTAAACTTGGAAAAAATTGGGAGTGGTACTGTTGATCCTTCGCTTAAATTTGAAGATATTTGGAGTCCATTTATTCAATATTTTCATATGATATATATCTCCTTTCAATAAATTTCCAATTGGAAGAATGGAGTTGACAACATAATATTTCTCTGTTTCTACTGAGAAATTTCAGTCCAGTCTTTTTCTTTTTTTAAAATTCTTTTTGAAATTTTTCTGCTTAGTTTGGTTTGATATATTGTTTAAAATCTTTCTTGTTGATTTGGGGATTTTTTTTCTCTTTCTTTTCTTTTTTATATATAAGAAATCTTTTTCTTTCCTTTCTTTTATATTACATTCATTTACTAAGAGATTGAGGAATGTACAGATTTTTTAAAATATATGTTTTATTGTCCTTGATGATTATCCCATGATTGTTCTCTTGATCTCTTCGTATTACTAGTACAAACATTGATGTTATATGTAAATTTGTATCAATTTGAAAACCAATAAAAAGTTTGAAAAAGAAAGAAATAACTGTACTTCCCTCATCAGCTCTCTATTATTTCATCAATCCACTATTTTGCTAATCAATCCACACTTATTCAAGTGATTACCGATTCTGTCCTTGATTTTTGTTTCTAAACTTTTCCCCATAAATGAGGTTAAACTGACTGGTTTACAGTTACTGAATTTATCCCTAAGTCATGTTTTGAATGAAAATAGAGCATTTGCAATTTTCCAGACACTGGGCACCACCCCAACAGATGTTTGGAAGATTATGGCCAAAATCTGTTTCATCTCGTCTCTCCTTCCCTCATCCATCTAGGATGCATCCAGTCTGGACCATTTTAAGTGCAGCTACCACCCTACCCTTTATTTCAATGTTTTTCCCACCCAGAATCTCATCAACTTCTTACTTTGTGGTGACTCCAGCAGCATCTTTTTAAAAAAACTTTTCTGTTCACATGCAGATTTTTAGATTCTCTTTTATGTTTACTGCCATTTTTTTCACATGTTCTCTCTTTGCCTATTGTTTCTGTTTTTACTTTCTGTCTGATGTCTGAATAATCAGCTTGGTTCTATTGGGTTAACATATTAGCATCTGTCACATATTCTCTCTTTTCTGCTTTTACCCTCCGCCTTTTTGGTCATCCAAGTTATTTCGGCTTTAATTTTACTACCTTCCTCCTGGGAGTGTATCTCAATGGCTGCTTAAACAATTCTACCTTAAAGTCTCTTATTATTCAATTGCAGTTTTTGCCTGCCAAGCTTTGATTCTAATTTACCTGTGCCAGATCCGTTCTCATAACATTGAAATTGGCCCTTCTCCCACTGACAATATTTTAACCCTGGATTAGTCTATATGCTTTTCTAAACTTCATGTATTATAATTGCTGTTTCTGAGATGTCTCCCCATTGATACTTGCTCTACTTGGCTTGGCTCATTTCCCAGAACTAAGTCTAACAATACCATCTTTCTATTTAAGCCAGAAACATTCTGATCAAGAAAGTTCTGAATACACTTTAACATTTTTAAAAATTTTTATTTACAGCGTGGTAACAGGCCCTTCTGGCCCAACAAGTCCACGCTGCCCATTTTAAACCCATATTAACCTGCCTGTACGTCTTTGGAATGTGGGAGGAAACCCACGCAGACACAGGAGAATGTACAAACTCCTTACAGACAGCGATGGGAATCGAACCCAGATCGCTGGTGCTGTAATAGCGTCACGCTAACACTCTATGCTATCGTGCCGCTATTCAGTGAAACTCTTCAGCTTCTTATGTTATTGTTATCCTCGTCTATATTTATAGTTGAAGTACATTATCATTACTCAATGGCTTTTGCACTTCTCTGCAATTTTCTTGCAAACTTGCTCTTCAATTTCTTTCCCACAGTATGTGGCATATAGAATAGTCCCAGTAGTGTAACCTTACCTCCACTGCTTCTTACGTCTAAACAGATTCAGTTTGTGATTGGATATCTTACCGTGCCATCCTATGCCCACACTTTGGCAAGTTCGATCACCTGGCTGTCCTTCTACTCCTGACATATAGGCAGAGACTGAGGACTGCAGCACCAGTGGTGAAGACCACAAAGGTAGGGTTAAGGGAGGCAGAGGACCGTTTACAGGACTGCTTTGAATTGGTGGACTGGACCATTGTTACGGACTAGGTTACTATTAGTGAAGGTCCCTTTAAGGAAGTGTGTGTGTGGTGTGCTTACATCAACAGAAGATAAAGAACATCATGACATTGTTGGAACAGCCAGTCG
>JARFYF010000112.1:4655343-4667652 GCA_030265395.1 Rhina ancylostomus | reverse complement strand
ACGGGTTAGGAAGTTGTGGGCGTGCTATGTTGGCACCGGAAGCGTGGCGACACTTGCGGGCTGCCCCCCAGAACACTACACAAAAGATGCATTTCACTGTGTGTTTTGATGTACATGTGACTAATAAAGATCTCATCAGGTGCTCCAATTTCCTCCAATGTCCTAATAATGTGCTCATTGTTAAGTTAATTAGCCACTAAATTACCCCTTGTGTAAGTTCCCGGTGGAAGAACTAGGGTGGGAGCTGATGGATGTGAGAGAGCATAGGGAAATAAATCAGCAAATATTATTGCTCTGAGAGCCAGCATTGGGCCTTGATGGGCCCAATGGCCTCTTTCCATATCATAAAGTAAAAACTTTATTGGAATTCCACATTTTTAAATTAGTTTGGGGAGAATAACAAGTGTGGCTACAACCCTCAATTCAGATCATGTTGCAATTCATACATGGGTAAAGTTCCATCTGGTTCACCCAGCACTGAATTTGTACTGTTGCCCACCCAGTGAAAATTGGATAAGGGGAAGGTGGAAGGTGGGCAAGTCCAACCCTGTCATCTACGACGTTAAATTGCAGGCAATCATCTGCCCCAAGATGAGGTGGGTGGGAAATATTCCTTTAAATAAAGAAATCAGAACCCAGTGATCAGTCAGACAATTGTTAAAATTTGGACGGCACGGTAGCGTAGCAGCTAGCACAACACTATTACAGCGCCAGCGATTGGGGTTCGATTCCTGTTGCTGTCTGTAAGGAGTTTGTACGTTCTCCCGTGTCTGCGTGGGTTCCCTCTGGGTGCTCCGGTTTCCTCCCACATGACAAAGATGTACGGGTAGGTTAATTTGGGGTTTAAAATGGGTGGTGCAGACTCGTTGGGCCAGAAGGACCTGTTACCACGCTGTAAATAAAATTTTCTTTAAAATTTTAAAAAATTTAAAAGTTAACAAAGGCCTAGGTGAACAAAAGGCTGGGGTTTCCTGTCAGGTTAATTTCCCAATTACTATCTCGTGGATGCTGCTTCATGCCAGGGCAGGATTAGTCTCTGCTGCCCTTCCCCTCTCCACTGCTGAATGGCTGATGCTACTCACAGTCTTGTACTGTCAACAGCCTGCATTAATGAAGTACTTTTAACATGGTAAAGCATCCAGACATGGCTCATGGCAGAGAGTCGCAGAAGGAAGTATTGCTTCAGCTCACTAAAGCATTGTCAAAGAGACAAGTTTTAAGGAGTGTTATAGAAATGGAGAGAGTGCAGAGTTAGGGAGGTTGAGAGGGAGTTCCAGAACTTAGGGTCAAGGAGGCTAACTGCTAAAGAAACCTCCAATCAAGATGATTCTTTGAGACCAACACCCCTGCCAGTGGTGACTGCTGATAAGAATGACCATCTCAGCTGTCTTTCCCAAGTGATCATTCTTCATCTCAAGACTAGCAAAGCCAGTGAATCGCCTACAAAGGCATCCCGTCCCACACTGGTACCACAACCTCTGGCATTTCCCAAAAGATCTGGCCCCAATGTTCCCCAGCTACCGACCAATGAATAGCAATAGAGCCAGCAGTTGCTGTGAACCAGATGCATGGCTGAGAAGTGATACACACCTTGTCATTAATAAGTAATTCTATCGCATTCTTTCCCCAGTCAATAAGCACAATTTCATTTGACTGTCCAGTCACAGCGTAAGAGAAGGGTGTTCCAATACTGGGGGATGGCCTGGATCGAATCCACATGCACACAGTGAAGGCATACATCTCAGGCAGGCTCTTCTTAATTTTAGCATACAGGTAATTAGTTTGCAAAGGTAGCGATATCTTGAAATCATCAGGTGACTTAAACCCACTGCTCTCTGTCAGGAACAAACAGTAAACAAAGAACTCTTTACACATCAGATGCTTTGTATGGATTTTTTTTTAAACAAAGCAATATTTCAGGACAATTATATGCAAAATATCTTCAGTCGCACAAGATACTTGATCAATGTTTTCATGTATTGATTGCCATTTGCTTATTAGAACTGTGTTTGTGTTTGGCACAGACATGGTGGGCCAAAGGCTCTGTTCTTTGCTGTACTGTTCTATGAATGGCTTGCTGGGCCATTTCAGGGGGCTGTTCAGAGTCAACCACATGGCTGTGGGTCTGGATGTGTGCGCCAGATCGGGTAAGGATGGCAGATTTCCATTAGTGAACCAGATGGGTCTTTACAACAATCGATGGTTTTTCATGGTCATCATTAGACTTTGATTCCAGAATTCAAATTTACCACTGTCTGCTGTGGTGGGATTTGAACCCAGATCCCCGTGACTTTGCCCTGGGTATCGAGATTATTAATCTAGTGATGATACCATTGTGCCAATGCCTCCCCCTGTCAAAAGCAATTTTATTGGCCAAGTTTATAGCTCAGAGAGTGCTCCTGCCGCACAGCTTCAGTGACCCAGGTTCGATCCTGATCTTTAGTGCTGTCTGTGTGGAGCTCGCACATTCTTCCCGAGACTGTGTGGGATCCCCCCTGGGTATTACACCTTCCACCCACATCCCTAAACCTGCTACTGAGTTAATTGGCTATTATAAATTACCCCTAGTGTGGATAGGTGGAAGGAGAATCAGGGGCAATTTGATGGGCATGTTCAAGAGAGTAGGTTGCAGGGAAATAAATGGGAGGATGGCATTGCTCTTTGAGTTAGATAGACTTGATGGGCTGAATGGCCTCCTACATTGTAAAGAATATGAAGATCAGGTCAGAAAACACACACAAATTAATTGTAGTTAGGCTATTGGGATTTCTCATCAATTTAAGCCTTGGGTGATTAGATGTAAGCACTATATTGGACATCTTGCCATGTACAGCAAGGGAGTTTTTAGTGGCACATTTCATACTCACTGTTGTAATTATGAAATGTTTGCACAGCAAGTTCCCACAACAGCACCAGATAATGTTTCAGTGAGATTAACGGCAGGGTGCTGGGAAATGCTTCCTGTTCTTCTTCACAGTTTTTGATCCCTGGAGCCATTGGTTACGTTTTTGCCTGAAAGAATGTCAGACTAAAGTCTGGGCAGTGTGGTGGCTCCAGTGATCACAGTGTTGTCTGTGTGGAGTTTGCCCATCCTCCCTGTGACTGTGAGGGTTTCCTCCAGATGCTCCAACGTCCTCCAACATCCCAACAACGTGCTCATTGTTAGGTTAATTGGCCACTAAATTACTCCTTTTAAAGGAGCCTTTGTGTGCGCCCTGTAGGGTGGAGAGATTGCCAGTTCAACACCTCAGTGAAGACTATACCTTTGACAATCCAGCTCTCCTTCATGGCAGAGTTTAAACACATTACATTGCAGAATGCCACCATTTCCCCAAACTACCTTGCAGAGCTCCAACTGTTTTATTTATTAATTTAGAAGAGGTGGATATCACCAAATTCTGAATTTATTACCTAACCCAAATCAGACTGACAATATTCTAGTCAAACCACAAGTATATGTGTGTGGAATTTGAAGATTATATGGGTCATGTCATAATTTTGTGATGAAGTCTTAAATCAATGGCAGTTTTGTATGTGGAAGGTGATAGAACACAGAATACCATAGGCCCTTTGGGCCACAAGGTTGTGCTGAACTAATTAAACCAATGACTCCTAATTAATCGAATCCTTCTTTCCCGCACATTGACCATACCCTGCTCTTCTCTGCATATTCACGTGCCTAAGAGTCTCTTAGACGTTCCTATGCCATCGATTTCTACCACCACCCCTGGCACTGCATTCCAGGCTCCCACCAAATAAAAGTGTAGTTCCTTTTGTGTGAAATAAAAATGAATTTGGGACTCTTCTGCAAATGAAATTCAATTATTAATGTTTAATCTGAGATGAATGGGATTTTTGTTAACTGAAAGGTATTAGCGAATAGAAGGAGGCAATAGGCTACATAGACACAGACCAGACAATCTCATTAACTGGGAAGACCAAGCTTAATGTTCCTGCTTCTGATGTGTGGCTTTGTGGTAATGTGTTTTAGGGATTACATTTTGCCCGGGGGTTTTTAAATTTTAATTTCAACCAATAGTTTTCAAATATTAAAAATCTCCCCTTTAACCTTGTTATTAAAAATCTTCTTCTCAATCCAACTAATCTGCGCAAGCATTATTGTAAAACTACTGAGAGTCAGTGATCGGCACGGAAAGTTCCAACAGGTTTGTCCACTTAATACCTTTCTCCAATTCCGTAACCCTTTCGTGCAAGGCATTCAGGACAGATTCTGTTTTGTAACGGTGCGCTGCTGTCTCATTCAGAAGCAGGTACTTCTCATCTTCAAGTTCAGAGACTTTGTTCAGGAGCTGATTTTCCAAATCCCCAAGCTTCCTCTGAAACTGTTCACGGAGGTCACTAGGGAAAGCCTGGTTGGAGAGATTGGGACGTGTCTGTTGCTGTTGCAAAACAAAACGCAGAACTTAAATATCAAGGAACTGAAGCACGGTCAATAAAATCTGGAGCATGGGATTATGAACTAACCTAATGTTTTGCACCTTCATTATTGTTCATTGATTATTGAACTGAAGTCACTACCCTGAGACAGTCAATGAAGTCATCAAATTGCTCTATTGACTTACCAAAGATTATTTCTACCACTGCAATCTAATAATTTGAGATAAACAAACATATTCTAAAAGCACCATTGTGTTCCTCTGGGTAGCCAGAATGTGTTCACAGTTGCACACATTTTGCAGGCAGTTATCCATGTAATAATGCACAGTAATCACCGATCGATGGGCGCATCTTGCATTTGTTAGAACAGGCTAGGAGTGTCTTTCACCGATTAACGGCCCAGTTCCATAACAACACACTGTTCTATTTTCTCCCCCTCGTGGTGATGGGTCCCTTTGGGATGTTGTTGTTGGAGCTCACATATAGCATTAGTAACTCCGGTATTCCACTCCTCGCCCTCATCCCTGTTATTGCTATTGCCTGATACCAGTTTTCTCTGCACAGCTTCACATCAACAAAAATGGACATGCAATATTTTCTGCTCTAAACTCCCAGGTCATTGTTCTATATTTTAGAACACTGTATTGTGCAATAGATCATATATAATTAACATGCTCATCATTTTCCCTGTAGGAATTCTTCGTCTTATAGTAAACTATGGGGGTGGGAGGGGAAGAAAGGGGAAAGATATTTTGATAATGGACATATCTGGGACCACAAAACATTCGGCCCTCTCCAGAAACTTGACGGTGACGTTACAGAGGTAGACTCTTCCAAGAGCATCAGGTAGGTTAACCAACCCTAAATGAAAAATAGAAAGATGCTGAAGATACTCAGCATCTGTGGGAAGAGAAACAGAGTTAACCTTTCAGGTCATTGACCTTTCATAAGAAAGAGTTCATCAGCCTGACTCCCCACAGATTTGCAGGATTTTGTTTTCATTTCAGATTTCTGCTATCTGAGGTATTTAAATAACCAACTGGATTTATGATTATTGCCCCACGTTAACTGTATGAAAGCAGGAGCCAATGTGAAATAATACAATTTGAAACCCATGGTGCAATGAAGTCAAGAAAAGATTTACATTTCTATAGCACCTTTTAGAATGTCCTTAAAGCATTGTATTGCCAATTAAGTACATTTTGCAATGTAGGCACTGTTGTAACGTTGGAAATCCAACAGGCAATTTGCAACAAACTCTGACAAAGAATAATATTGATTGAGATAAACACTGGCCAGGATTTTGCAGATGATTCTCTTCAGACTAGCAGCATGCATTTTTTTTACATCCACCTTAGACAGCAGATGAGGATTTACTGTCTTATCCGAAAGACAGCAAATACAATAACGCAGTGTTCCCTCACTCCTGCACTGGAGTTTTCTTATTTTCACGTTCATCTACCTGGATGGTAGACTTACCCTACAAACTTTCTAGCCAAAAGACTGCTGAACTGAACCATAACTGACACCAAATGAGTGATTATGTCATACATCCCTTTATTAGATTAAAATGTAGTTAGAAAGCTCAATCTGACAAAAATCAAATTATTCAATGCCTTTTGGCTTTCTATACAAAATACTTGTTTAATTGCAAAATTGGTCAGTGTACAAAGGTGCCCCTAATGTAATTAATCACCCTTTCATAAATACTTTGAAGAAAGTGGGGGATTAAGTGTAGACCAAACAGACTATTAGGGTAGAGTAAATCAATCCATTCTCATTTAAACTTGAGAGCAGGTTGTATGAACTTACCAGGCAATATATAAATTTACTGTTAAAGCTTAAAAATCATGAAAATGATTTCATTTGACTGTGATTATACTTTCATAGTCATTTTATCACCATCATACACTCCATTCTAATTCCAATCCAATTGTATATTTACATAGAACAACACATTGCATTATTTAGTGCCACATTAACTTTGTATGGACAGCACATAATGCAACAAGTTATAAACATATTATAAAAGGGAAAAATTAATTATGTGATTTGATAGCTGGATTGAAATTACAACTCGAGCATTCATTTAAGTTCTATGAAATGAAGAAAGTATTAGTTCTGTTTAAGAAATCACAGATAAGTTTGATTTATACCAAGCAGGCATAATTTTAGCACACTGAAAAAAATGCAGATTTTCTTGCTTGTATCATTTAATGTGTCCGTACTGAATAAAATAATGATCAGAATTGTTCTTTCATGTCTAAAATGCACAGGAACACGAAAAACAGAAGCTGGAAAAGACCATTCAATCCTTCATGTCAGTCCCACCATGAATGATCTTTTACCTCAGTGCCACTTCCCTGCACAAACCCCACATTTCTTGATTCCCTTCATATCTATCCTATTGCCCTGTTCGGAATTCTTCTCCCCCAAGAAGGCCATGGAGCATCATTCACCAAGTTGATTCAAAACAAGGATTGATAGATTTCAATATATTAAGGGAAACAAAGGGTATTGGGATAGTGCATTGAGGTAATAGAACAGACAGGATCTCGATAAATGACAGAGGTAATTGGTCTTGATGGTACAGAGGTCTCAATAATTGGCAATGAAGGGCTACTCCTATCCTTGTTACATACTCAGTGATTGAGTGTCTTGGATAGAGAAATCCTGATGCAGGGTCTCAACCCAAAACGTCAAACCATCCCCTCGTCCCCATAGAGACTGCTTGACCCACTGAGCTCTTCCAGCAGTTCTTTACTCTTGGGATTCACTACCTTCTGGGTAAAGAAGTTTCATCTTGTCTCGGTCCTGAATGACCAGCCATCTTTTTCAAGATCATTAACCTCAGTTTTAGATACCATAGAAGAGAGTCATCTGTGCCAGGAAATATCATCCGTCAATCTGCATTACTAATCCCATTAGACTTCTATACATTTCAATGAGATCACTTCTAATCTTTTAAACTCCAGAGGCTTTTGGCCCAGGGTTAGTCTTTCCACATAGGATCAAACCCCTCATTCCAGGAATCAATCTGGTGATCCTTGCAGGTATATCTTTCCTTAGGAAGGGAGATCAGACAGGTACAAAATATTCCAGGTGCGGTCTCATCGAGGCCAGGTGTGATTGAGGTAAGATCTCTTTATGCTTAGATGCAAATCTAAAGGACACATGCGGATCATGTTCCTAATTGTTTGCTTCCCTACATGTAACCTTTCAATGATTTGTGTACAGGGACATCCAATTCCCTTTCAGTCTCTCTCAATTTAAAATATGCTCCACTTTTCTACTTTTTCTGCTTCAGTGGATAACATTTCCCCACATTATATTCCATCTGTCATGTCCATGCTCATTCATTTAGCCTTTGTATCCTCTTCACAACTCAAGTGTGACCCAAGTGTTCAAATGATACAAACTTGGGTACGTTACATTCATCCAAATCATTGACGTAGCTTGCTTACTATGGTGTCTGTTGCAGACTCCAGTCACAACCTCCCTACCTGAAGTTGACATTCCCCCCTCCCCCGCCATCTTCTGTCCTGTTATAGACACAGCCAGCTCCATCATGGACACAACCCTCCCCACAATGGAGGATATCTTCCAGAACAGTGCCGAGAAGGTTGTATCCATCACTAAGGACTTATTAACCAGGACACGCCCTCTTCTCATTACTACCATTGGGGAGGAGGTGCAGGAGCCTGAAGATCCACACTCAATGTTTCAGGAACAGCTTCTTCCCCTCCACTATCAGATTGCTGAATGGTCCATGAATCCAAGAACACCACCTCATTATTCCTCTTTTGCACTATTTATTTTTTGTAATTTATAGTAATTTTAAGTCTTTGTACTGCTGCCGGCAAAACAACAAATTTAATGCTATTTAAGTCAGTGATAATCAATCTGACTTTGATTCTGCCGGTATATTACCTTCAATTCCAGGTGCTCTGATTATTTTTAGTACCCTCCTGTGGCACCCTATCAAAAGATCTTCTGGGAGTCTGAATATGCTAAATTCATTGGTTCTCCCTTATTCTAACCTCAAAAAACTGTGAGGTTCCACAATTCAGCATATAATTTAATGGTTTAAAACTGAAATACAATAGATTAGGAATTGCATTGTCTCCTTTAATAATGATTTTCTATTTCTAACCAAGAAATAAATCTGATATAATCTGTAGACCAAATGTCTAACATTTGATTTTGATTACATTCATCCACTTCTAATTTCTCATGACAAGTTATGCTGATGAAGGTGAATGGATGAAATATTATTCTAGAACTCAATTACGTACACACAAGTTACTTATTGGAGTGGTAGCACTCAAATTGACTAATTCTGGGAAAGGAGCAATATGACTAATTAAATAGTTTGGACCCCTTTATTTGCAAACTGCCTTATGCCATAATGTGCTATACTGTTTTTTTAAGGGGCAAGGAGCTTTACAAACAAAAAGTACTAGCAAATAAAGTTAAATAAATAAGTTAAGATGTAAAAAAAACTCATACTTCATTTTGTCCATCTGAATACTTTAGTATTGACTTGATTGGATACTGTTAGGATTTATTACAGAGCTTTGCACTGCATGAATCATAAATTAAGTTTAATGAAGACACACTCATTAGACTGGAATAACTCAGTGCCAACAGAACTTACCAACAGGATTCCTATGCAGTCAGCATCCATACTCTTTCCAAGTTATAACCACAAGATCAAATGACAATAATTGATAAGAATAAAATGTTCATATTAAATAAACCCTTTGCACAAGATTCCCATCATCTTAAAAAGAGAACACTCATATCAATATTTGGTTAACTAAAATAAGAATCATTTTAACATAAACCAGATAACAATTCAATTCATGAAATTCCCAAGTATTTCCTGGTTAAATACAAATAATCTTTGATCCATAACACCCAGTTCTCTTAAATCAATCCACGTTCAAATAACTGATTCAGCCTCAATTATTAATAGAGAGATTTTTCATTCAACACACTTCTCTTCAAACCAAGCCTGTCAATTTCAAGCAACTATTGCAATGAACCAACTGGCAAGAGTAGATTTGCAATATTGTGCACATTTCTACCATTGATAGTGAGTTAATTACAAACTAGTTATAGCGTACTAGATCTGTATCTCTTGGTGGTGTGCTGGAGTACTCACTGCATGGTAAATAAGTCAGGTTCTTTAATTCCTGCAAATGTTAAACCAACAGCATCAAGGAAAAAGGTGACTGGAATTTGCCACCTGAAAGGGCCACGGAAGCAGATTCAATTGTAACTTTCAGAAGGAAATCGAATAAATATTTAAAGAGGAGAGAATTCACAGGATGAAGAAGAATGAAGAGGGAGGAAGGTCTAACTTGAAACAATCTTCAAAGAAGTGGCCCAGGGGAAATCTGCTGATTTGTGTCGTCTCCTGGATGTATGTTTCTATTAATGCAGATAACTGTGGTTAAATCACTATCACTGATCAGAGTGAGTACTGAGCACTGTATCAATGGAGATGCAAAACTAATTAGAGCAAATAAGTTCTGTCCAATCTTGAAGCCTGATGATACAGCTTTGGTCATATCATTACTGCCTATTTCCATCACTGTCATTAAGACATCATCCACACCCCCGAGATAGCCCAAGGCAGAAGTATTCATCTTACCCGATGTTCTTTCCTAAGATATTGGTGCTAGCTAATAGATCCTCTCTGACTGGCTGAACATTCTGCTCTTTTATGTTCACTGTGTACTTGAAGCATTGCATTACAGATTTCGTTATATAATGACCTCAAATGCATCTCCAAACATAACTGCAATCTGAACCAAAGCTGGTTACTGTTCGGTGTGATAAAGGGCTGGGGTGAGACTCAATGCTCTCCCTCCCAACCACAAACTCTACCTACCACTTCTAACAGGAACGTGAGGGGTAACTTCTTCACCCAGAGACTGGTCAGTATATGGAATGAGCTGCCAGAGGAAGTGGTTGAGGCAGGTACATTAACAATGTTTAGAAGGCTCTTGAACAGGTACATGGATAGGAAAGGTTTGAGGGATATGGGCCAAACGGGGGAAAAAGTACCAGTATAGATGGGCATCTTGGTCGGCATGGACCGTTTGGCCTGTTTGCGTGCTGTATGACTCGTCTCAACCCCGAGAAGCTTTCTGAGGTTTCAGGACCAAGGAGAGCTCCGACCAGAGACAGTTCCGCTCGGAAATGGTGCCCTTCGGCCCGCCAGATCCAGACCGACCATCAAACACCCAGCTAGATGAGTCCCGTGTACCAGCACTGGAACGTAGCTTTCTATGCCTCGGTCAGATGGTTCTGATAATGTGGAGGTCTCCACCTCCACCACCCCTCGGGCAGCGCATTCCTGGTTCCAACTCCTCTGGGTAAATTAATTCCTTCTCAGATCCCCACCAAACCTCTTGCCGCTCAGCTTAAACCCATGCCCTCTACTTTTAGACCCTCTGCAAGGGCAGAAAGAGTTTCCTACAGTCTACATCTTGTATGGTCCTCAACCTTAAATGCCTCCATCAATTCGCCCCTCAAATTCCGGATGCCAAGAATCTGAAATAAAAATACTCCCAGATTTCTTATAAAAGGGCAGCTAACTATCTCTCCCCACAGATGATTCCTGGTCTCCTGAGTATTTCCTATATATCAGATTTCTCAGAGTTGGTATATTCCCGGGAGTGGTCAGTATTAGGGGCAATTCAGTTGCTGGGGCCGATCCAGTACAAAGGGCCGGGGTAACGGACAGCCTCTTTGTTGGGGTCGGTAAATGTGTCATCCCAGTGTGGGATACCCAGAGCAAAATCTGACCGACCCCCCCCCCCGGCCCCATCAATCTCCAGTCCGCAGCTGCTCCTAAACATCACTGGTCTCCCTCCACTCAAGGTTATACGCCCAAAGGAAGGCACGGACTGCAAGTGTGGGCCGAGCGGTCTCACCTTCCACCGAGAACTTACCTCCAGACTGCCGAGTCTGTCTTTCAGAGTCTGTATGGTCCGGCCCAGGTGATCGACCACTTTGCTGTGGTCCCTGGGGAGATCGCCCATCGTGTCCTTGCCGTGCGTCCTGTCAAACAGTTTCCTTCGGCTTCCTTTATTCTTGGCTTCCATTTGGGAGCTCTCGCAGCGGCTCAGCTTGCCGGTCAGTTCCTTGATGGTCTCCTTCTGGTTGCTGAGGGTCTCCTTCTGCTGCAGGATGGTCTCCCTGAGCTGCATCACGGTGGCGCGCAGGTCTTGCTCCTGAGCCGTGCCCACCTGTACTGGCATCGCCGGCACTGGGCAGGTAGGGTCCGCGTCCAGCGGGATGGAAGTGCAAACGAACCGGGTCGCCTGCGCTTCTTGGCCGGGGGCTGAGGAGCTTCTGCCGGCGACCAGGGCAAGGGTGACGGCTAGCAAGGCCAGCATGTTGGGGTGGGGGAAGGTGGGGGAAAGCAGGTTAGCGATTCCCCCCTGGCTGTTGGGAATGGTGGGACGAGGATGGGACGGGACAGTGCGGGAGGAATCTCGCCGATTAATGCTCTTGGCGCCTTCAGCCGAGCCTATTTATTGGTGGTGAGGGATCCTACGTCAGTTGGTCTCCCAGCAATGAGCGAGGTTCAGACACCCCAAGCTCCGCCCCCCTTGTCAATTTCCACCCCAGTCTTGTGGCAAGTCAGCGGAGGGAAGAGATGGGTTCCCGTGTCCCAGGTCCCTGCAGAGAGCGGACCTGTCCTCTCACTTACCCCAGCCCTTCCAGTGTGGGTGGAAACCGTGGCAGAGCTGGCGGCTTTCCTCCCTTGGAAATGCATGGGTTGGCTAAGGTTGCTGTCCGCCGATCGCCCAGTGAGTTACTGGTGACTTGACCAGGTCGCACACACCCGGACCTGTGAACGGGGTAAAAGTTAATCTGGTGAGTCGGCGGACG
>JARFYF010000112.1:4457935-4469630 GCA_030265395.1 Rhina ancylostomus | reverse complement strand
CCACTTAATCAGTACTCTGTTCATCACCCTAATCATTCATTGCTCCCAGCATCAGCACATAGTGATTGCAGTGTGTGCCATCCATGTCCTAGGCAACACAGTGGCACTGCAGATGGTGTAGCTGTCTAGCTGACCTGGATTCGATTCTGACCTCTGCTGTCTGCATAAAGTTTGCACGTTTTGCATATGATCACAGATTTCCATTGGGTACTCCAGTTTCGTGCCACATCCCAAAGATTTGCTGATTAGAAAGTTAATTGGGTACTATAAATTGCCCCTTATGTAGGTGAATGGTAGGAGAATCAGTGGGCTGGCATGCATGAGAGAGAGGTGCAGAGGACTAACTGGGGAAATGGGATTGATGGGAATGGTTAGAGACCAGCATAGACTTGATGGGCTGACTGATGGACACCTAAGAAAATGATGGTGGAGATCGTAGGTTTAGGTGGGGCTACTTGAAAAGCCCAGTTGAGCAACTGCAGAGTATTTTGTAGATTTTATATATTACAGCCACTATGCACCTGTGGTGGTAGGAATGAATATTTAGGGTAGGTAGTACATGGAGTACCAGTCCAGTGAAGTGCTTTTGTTTGAGTGATGTTGACTGCTTGAGTTATTGAAGCTGCACTCATTTAGGCAAGTGAAGAGTGTTCTATCACAGTCCTGACTTGTGCCTGGTATAAAGGCTTTCAGTTGTCAGAAGATTAAGTTGCTCGGCATAGAATACTCAGCCTTTGACCTGATCTTGTGGCTACAGTATTTATATGGCTGGTCCATTTGACCTTATGGTCCAAAAGGGGCTCAGGATTTTGATAGTAACAGATGCAGTGATGATATTGTCAAGTTATAAATCCCCTACATATTTCTCCCCTTTCTTCCTGAAGATGCTGACAAGCTGGAGTATAATTTCCATAAATGCATCTTGCTGATGCTGAGGCTGTGACCTTTCTTCCTACATTATTGTAAATTATAGTTGTCAGCGAGTGAGCAAAGTGAACTTTATAGACCACCTAGTCCAGTATCCATGCACACATACTTTCTAGGATGGATATTAGCAAGGGGATCATAATTAACTTTTCACCTCCCTCGTATAGTACTCCGACTGCATAAAACAAGAGTGAAATTTTATTTCTGCCATTTACAAATAATGTTGTAATAAAGAGGGAAAAGTTTAATCTCCTGGAATTTTTTTAAAAGTACAATTTGGAGCACGTACCTTAAGGAATACTCAATTACTTGATTTCTAAACGAGATTTGGATTAGGATGAGGTTAATAGAAATAGGTTCCAAATTCTCTGAGTGCTAAGCAATTCCAAGTACAAAATTGTGCCATGCAGAATTTGAAATACATCCCAATACTAATGTGATCATTCAAATTAATTTTTGCTTTTTTTTAAAGAAGCATGTAAAATAAAATCTGTAGGCGCACATGCCTGGTTAATGACTTTTCCTGTAATTATGGCTGGTTATTGAGTTCAATAACTTGTCAAATTCTCATGAGAAAATTTTTGAGCAAACATTTCTAGTTGATGTTAGAAGTCACATAATGGTGTATTATGATGCAAGACTTGTTAAAAAGAGTGGGAGTATAGATGGAACAGAAGATTGCTTAACTAACTTAAGCAATTAGTTGCACAGTTTGTTTAAAACATTTATGTGAAAATTTTATTTCCCTAGAATTCTACGGTATTTTAAAACAATGGGAATTGGAACTGTTGGAAAATAGGGACATCAGGAAGAGAATTTGTGTATGCAAAAAATGTATTTTTGTACTTTTGTGCATTTGGTTTCTTTATTGTGGAATAAATTATGCTCATCCTTCACTTTTAAACTTGGATTAAATTTAAGGAAGACTTCAAAACAAGATGCTAGCGAGGCAGCATCTGATCCCAAGGAGTGGTGTTATCTGGTTAATACCAAATTATCATGCACTCATTTGTTTCTAGTAATTCCATTATTTTTCCAGTTACTAATCCAATACTGATGGATCTAATATTATTGTGGTTAGATTTGTCGTTCTAATAAAGTACATGTTGGCATGTTTGCCTTCTCATGTCCAAGAAAATGTGACCAGGTTCTTTTGACAAGGTCCTTGTTCTTTAATGCAAATGTATAGAGGAAAACGAACCTGCAACCAGAAATATTTTAAGATGTATCAAATCATTTCACGTGAACAAGTAGATAATGACAATAAAATGGTTTCCTAGGTGCACGATGCTGGATTACAGAATAATTTAAAAATACCACCAGCTCCTCCTGGAAAAATTCAGAAAAGTCCTTTGCCGGATATGTTCAACAACCCAAATGCACAACGCATGGCCCCTATTGAGAGAAATATTGATACTACAGGTAAGGAGTGGAATTTAATAGTGCTCACTAAGTATCAGTAAAATCCAAGCAAGCTTGCCTGATTTGATCCTTCCTTAATGTGACCTGTGCATTGTGGTTTCTTTAAGTGATATGAGGAAGGTAACAAGTCAGTGTTGCAAGGGAAGAGAAGAGAAAGTTCCATGCCTTTGTATTCAAACCTGTATATCAACCACTATTTACCAGTCTCTAACTACCAGTGAGATATTTAGTGATTTCAGAAGTGTTGATTGATCTCGAGGGATTGTGTTGGTTCAATGAATGGCTTTGAATTTATTTTGCAGTTTTAAGTGTATTTCAACTGGTATGAAGTAAAGTGAGATTACCTCTTGGGGGTGATCATTTGCTTAACATCTGTTTTGTGATTAAATCTGATATTTTAAGAAAACCTTGCAGTTTTACATAACTGGAGATGTTAATTCTCTGCTGGATGGAGTAGTTTTGTTTTAGGATACTGGAGGCAGCATATTTCATTGGCAGGAAATCGACTTCTAGCGAGCATAATTATTAGTTGAATAATGAGTAAGATAAAAACTTCCTTATGCTGCTTAATACGACACCTTCAAACTCTTGAAGTATCTGAAATGAAATTTATTTCTTTCATTCTACATAGTGATTTAACAAAAATTAATGGTATAACATTTGGATTGTAAATCTGCACTTTACATTTTCCTTGTGTTTTAAGTATTATAAACCTTTATTAACAAACTAATTGAATGTGGTACAGAATTCACTTGGCTGCCTTTAACTAACTTGTGATGTTTAGAGTTTGCAACCCCACTGAATTGAATAATAGTTGAGAAATTGAATTTGTTGTATTTGTGTTCAGATGCAGATTATGTCAGTATTGACAAATAATTTTGTAGTAACGAATTTGATGTACTTTTTCCACAGAGGATGTCGGTCTATCAAGATCCATTTCTGTTGCAACTGGACTGAATATGGTTCAAAGGCCAAAGGTGAAAAGTATTTTTCCACACACTGCAGGAAATAACAAGAATATGTTGAGCTTTGCAGAAGGGGATGTACTAACACTTCTGATACCCGAAGAAAAGGATGGCTGGCTGTATGGAGAACATGACATGACCAAATTGTAAGTTTCCATTTGCCTTCAAAATCATTACAACATAAATATTATTATTGGTAATATCTTAAAAACAAAACAATAGAATGTTCAACCATTGGACATTGATTCACTACTCAATGAGCTCATGCTGGTATTTCCTAGCCTGTCATCTCACTTTTTACTATTGAAACTATGTCAAGGCCATTTTTCAACTTCAATCCAACTCCTAGTCTAAGTCTCAAGTAAGAGAAATTGTGACCGATTAAGTTGGCCCACTCTCATATCTCAAATTTCCACACAGGCACATGGTACTTGAAGTGTCTGCTATACTTAGTACCACCCAGTGACTTGAGTAAAGGAACTCAGAGTTCCACGGATGACCAAAGATGATGGGAAAGCTTTATTTAAGAAAAAGATTCTCCAAAGGTATCTTAGTCAGTGTTTCAAACCTAATTCATCCTTGGAGGTGTGCATTCCAGTAAGCAAATTTATAACTGATAGCTTATACTCTTCAGCTAGCCCTGAACTACAATGGAGAGCCTATAAAGTCTCTCAAAGCTCTAGGGAGCAAAGAAGCAGGAGGCTCATCTGCTTGCCCTTCTTCCCACCCCCTCTCCCCCAAACAGAATCTAAAATGTATTGGAGATGGGGTGGAAAGCCTGTAGATGCTGATAGTCAGAATTGCTGTTGCCTCTTTTGATCATGCTGATATTTTAGTCCTACTGCGATTAATTCAAATTTAAATCAACATAGTATAAATAGGATAAAAGAAGGGATCGTGTTGTCTAATACCCTGGTCTGAGTTACAATTATTCTAATTTGCTTAGTTAAGTGACAAATTATCCTGAGCAAATATACATTTAAAGTATCTACAGTTAGTTCACTGAGTTTTCAGTTGCCCGTCAATTGAATTCTCTCTTACGCTCCCACTCTGACCTCTCTTTGGTTTCTTACTTTGGGCTTTGTTGGAACAGTGTAAGCTTGAACAACAGCATCTTCTGACTAAGACTCAACGTTGAATTCAACAATCACAGAAATTGAGAATTCAAGTTTGTGTCTGAAATGATCAGTTCATGTTAACTCAGTAATGTAACATTAACCCAGTTTCTCTCTCTACAGATGCTGCCTGACCCACATTCAAACATTCTTTATGATTTCAGATTTCCAGCAACTGCAGAGTTTTGAATCTCAGTTTCAGCACAGATTTTGTTTTTCTCCTTTGTCCTCATTTGAGTCATTCTGTTCATCTCTGGACTGATCAACCACAATTAACAAGTGTTCACCACCTTCTCTCAACTGGCATCACTTCCTTTTTGCATCATTCAGTTTTTTGTTCTATATGCTATCACAAAACTTTTGTTTTCTCTTCACCTCTTCTCATTCTCTACAACTTTAAAAATATGCTTGCTTTATATTTCTTCCTGGTTCTGATTGAAAGGTCATTGATCTGAAATGTTAACTGTTTCTTTCTCCACACCTGCTGCCAAAGGTCCTGAGTACTTGCAGCAATCTTCTGCTTTTATTTCAGGTTTGTAGCATCTGCAGCTTTTAATTTTTTTCAGCTGTTGTTCAAGATGCACTACCTTTATAGTACACAATACACAGTTTAATCACTTGTTTACAATTTTTTGTGTATTTTGATGTAAAAGATCTGCATCAACAAGGTTACTTAAGTGTCTGCAGGCTGTAAAATAAAAATGGAATTTTTCCACATACATTGTCATTAGAAAATGTTTCTGTAACTTTTTCCGCAGGAGTTAGAATACTATGTAAAGCCCTCACTGTAGAAGCTTAGCAACCAGCTCTGCAACAGTTTTCTCTTTAAATTGACTTGGTCATTAACGTACTGTGATCAAATATGAACAAGACATTCATGAATAATATACAACTATGATGACTTGTGCTTAATGAGAGCAAGCATGATTTATTATGCATGATGTCCACGAGACTTGAGTAAAAGTCATATTCCAGTTATAAACCTACAGTGTTTGTTTTCCTAAAAAAAATTCTGTACCACTAAATGTGATATCTTTACTGATTGTGTCTTTTTATAGAATACCATTACTTTATAGCCTAGTTAAATCCATTTTGCTTCAAGCAAATGTCAACCATGACTTGAATGGTATTTACCAAATGTAATAAAAGGCTTTTAAAATTATTTATTCTGAGAGCTGAGTTGCTGGAATAGGTGGTTTTTATTGTATATCTATAATTGCCTTGAAATGCTAGTGATGGGCCGTTTTCTCGAATCACTGCATTCCCTTTGAAGTTGGTCCCTGTCTGCTGCTAGAGAATGAAAAATTTGACCCAATACCAATAATAAATTTGTCTCCTTAAAGCAGCAGCACTGAATACTTAGCACAGAATATCATCCTTAATTTAAAATCAAAAGCTTTGGCACAGATCACTTAAATAAAGAACTGACATTTAAAAAATTTGATTCCGGCTGAATTTTGGACTTAAGTGATTTTATATAATATTTGTAGTTCTTACTGAGTGTGTTAAAATAATTGTACAATATAAAAAATGCATTTTGAATTTTCTGTAATACACTGTTCAAACTCATCTTTTAGGATGTTAGTGAATGATTTTGCAAATGTTTGAATGTAAAAAGCATTGCTGTCAAACTTGTGTAATGGATACTGAATGTGATCTTAATATTATATATGTTCTTGGAGGGCATTCTAGCATGCCGAACATTAACCTAATCCTTAAATCACAGATGGCATAACTGTTCAAGCATGCTCTTGTTGCTTCTCATGTTATTTGAAATTCACTGTCTTTCATTATCTCCTGTTGCATTTACATTTGTAGAAATTCAGAGTATTGTGCTTATGCTCTGAGAATCATCATACAATTAATGATTGCTTGCTGCACCATTAAAGGAATCATGGCAATCAAATTTCTGGGAAGAATTTTAAAGCCCTTCAGTCGGGTGGTGGTCAATGTGAAATTCAACCTTAGTACCACTTTCAGTTTTAACAAAAGTAGTCAAAATTGCTCTCTAGAGGAGCATCTACTTTTTCAGTGAGGCTGAGGGCCTCATATTTGAGCATAGTTTAAGTGGATAGAGCTCAGGAAACTGGGCAGCTCAAGGGAGGTGAGAATAATTGGGTGCAGCAGTTAAGTACCTTACAGTGAAGCTTGTGGGTTGGGGTCAGAAAATGAGTAATCTGACTTCCTCCCTTGTGTTCCTTGATGGATAACTTAACTAGTTCTTCCTGCCCTACAACGTAATCAGGCTCATCTACTCTGGATGATAGCCCCAGTCTTCAATTTGGCAAGAATTCAAATTCCCCATGTTTCCAGATTTGCTGCAATCCCCCTCTCTGCCTCCCCTTAGATGTAACTTTAAACTACAAAATAGTCTTTATTTAAAATGGAATTAAAGTATTTATGGATTGGATTAGTAGGAGAGAGCATTTGGTTTACTTTGTGTATTTGCACTTTCCAAATGTTGTGCAAGTCAGATTATGAAAATCAGATTGGCTTGTTACACATGTGGGAAGACGTTGAAGGGTCTTCATTGACATTAGAGTTTACTGAATCTGAAGTATAAACATTTCTGGAGTTGCTCCCAGCCAAAAATGTAATTTTGTCACCCATAGTCCATCAAAAGGACATTCTTAGTGCAATTCAGATATTTCCATGCCAGGAGGAAATAAATCTAGTAAGCTATATCTCTGCAAATCCATTGGCCTATTTTAATGATAACAGGCAATTTTAGATCTATATTCACTGAAAGGGAAGTGTGAAGATTTATTGTAGGCCAAATTTTAAGACAAGCACAGACTTTGAACATTATAAATATGTGGAATTGCCGAAGATTTCAAATTTTGCAACCTGTTCAGAAGAGTGTTTGCAAAGTATTGTTATCCTGGGTTAATTATAACACACATATTTTGCCTCCTGAACAGGAGAGGTTGGTTTCCGACTTCCTACACCAGGCCAATAGAACAAGATCCAGATATGTCACCTGGACTCAGGTAACACATGTTGAAGCAAATGTAGTATTACTAACCTTTTGTGTTACTAAACTAATTGTTATGAATCTGTTCAGTATTTAAAGTTTAAGTTTCTACTTCTGGTTTCAAGTGAATATGCAAAAAGCATTTATTTCACAGCTTGTTTGTCACTTAATGATTGAATATCATAGACTGTTATTGATGTGGGGGCAGGTTAGTAGAAAACCTCTTTCGATGTTAAGCGTAAGATGCTTTCTCTTGTATGCTTCAGCAAGTGAGTCGACAATATCTTTTATCTCGGCCTGGGATTGTGCTTGTGCAAAAGTCATCTGCCTACTGCAGCTCAATAGTTACAACCTTGTTTATTGGTGGGGGTAAGATGGGTTAAACAATTTCCCTTTCTCTCTGTAGAGTGGCTGACAAGAACATAAGAAATGGGAGTAGGCCTTTTGTCCCTTCCAACCTGCTCTACCATTCACCAAGTTCATGTCTGATCTTCTGGTTCAATGCCATTTTCCTGCACTGTCCCAGTATCCCTTGATTTCCTCAATATCCAAAAATGTATTGTTTTGAATAACCTCAGGCAACTGAGCCTCCATAGCCATCTGTGCTGGAGAATCACAAAAATTCACCACTCTGTGTGTGGGGCGAAAAAATCTCTTCGTCTCAGTCCTTGGGACTCAGTCATTGAGTTGCCAAAAATGATGATATTTTCTTGGCAGCTCTTCACCACATCTTCTGTGAAAACTGACGTAAGTAATACAACTGTAGTACTTTGTCAAGTCCCAAGCTTGCAGGAAATGGGAAGTTTACACTGTTTACTTTTCTGCAGAATTTTTGTTTTAACTACAATAATTTTAATTGTAATTGAATATAGAATGCCTTCTCCTGAATTAACAGTTCTGCTACTGCTTTAATTCTGTGATTTCTTGCTGTTCCAAACTCCAGTTCACAATCGTGGAACAGCACTTTGTAATAACTGTAAGGCAGAATGTAAACATGCCTTACCTAAATGGAGAGCGTAAATGTATGGTTAAGTTTTGTGGTCTCGATTAATATGAAGATGGAACTGCCTTTTTTTTTGAAGGAGAAATGTAGTGTATCCAGATCTCAAAATATTCTACTGAAACTTTATCATTTTGAGTCTTCTGACTCAAAAGACAGATCTGTCTCTAGCTGACAATCGGTCATCCCCTGAATTAGGATGGGTATTCTTTTCATTGTGTGTATTGACCAGTATACTTTAAAAAGGAATTGAAGAGTTCAACCATAACTTACTGGCTGCTATAAGAATCTAACACAGTAATTGCAGTTGGAGCAGAGAAGTGAGCCTCCATCTGTATTCACAATCTCAACCTACAGTGGAGGTTGTCAGACAACCTGGTAAGGGGAAGGCTCTCTATGTAGGGAGTTTCCGTTTTCCCATTTCCAGGGGGAGTTTGGAATATGTTTGAGGCTGGTATGCCCAGTGAAGAAACCAGAGGTACTTTGGCTTTTTTTGAGGCTAGAAAATAGGCACCAGAGAAGCAGCAGTACGTATTCTCTATTTCTATCAAGGAGAACAAGGATTCTTTGCACACAGTGCACCAATTCTGATTAAATAGGTAAACTTGATCTGATCGATTGGGCCCCTCTGAAGCCCTGCTAACATTCATGCTGGTGGAGTTTCAGCTCGCACTAATAATGGGAAGTTGTAGTAGAGGTTCCTGCACCAGATATCCAAAGTGATCTGTATAGTATCTTCCTCACCTTTGCATAGGAAACTATGCATTGGAAAGTAATTTAAAGCCTTATGAATAATTGATTTCAAAGGAGCTGTGCTATCCTGCATCAGATGATGTGAGCCATGGGAGTTTATCTTTTTAGCTGCAGTTAGATAGAAGGACTAGCCTGAAGAACAGTGCAAAGTTTGGGAACAAAAGAGACTTCAAATGCTGGAATCTGAGTCAAAAAACAATAGTGGAAGAACTCAACAGGTCAAGCAGCATCTGCAAAAGGGAGACTGAGGTTGAGACTGTACATCAGGACTGAGAAGGAAGAGGAAAGGTTGGCAATATAAGGGTGAGGTGGGGCAGAGGATGGCAGGAACCAGATGGAGAGGGGAAAGGGGATGATGGGCAGATGGAAGTGTGGAAGAGAGGGGATGGGAAAGGTGAACAGTGTTTATGCTGCTTTAAAGTTCTAAAGCAACAATTGCAGTCACACACTTCAAATGACAATATACATATTACTATACAATAGTGGGAAGAATTATAATGGGTGTTGGCTACATCTTACCACTGAATTTGCGAATGCTCAGCTCTGCTGTGACTATTGTTTTCACAAGGTGTTGTGTATCAGAAGCAAAGACTGAACTAAAAGAGGAGGATCCAGTGAAGATAAATGACCTTCCATTTGCTAGCTTGCTGCATATGGTCTGGAATTACCTTACTTTATAAACCAAGTCTTGTTCTACAGAGTTTAAATGTCTGTTGTGGAACAATTCTAATCCATGTGTAGAAATTGGCATGTTTATATGGCTGGCTGATTTTGTACAACATCAGCCTCATATACAAACAATTTAATAATTAGCAACGTGCAGAGTCGTTGCTCTGAAAGTTGATACCTATAAGTGGCTGAAAGTAAAACTGCTAAATGTCTCATGGGGCTGATCTATCCATATGCAAGTGCTTAATTTATCCCTACCAAATAAGAATGCCATTGATACCAGATGTTTACACAAAATGAGCAAGCTATCACAAAGTAAGCAAGTATTGTTTCTGGATAGTGCACTCTCTCATATTGGCACCACCCTGTTTGATTTTAAGGATAGAATTAGTATTGCTGCTAAAGCCTATAGATCCTGCTCCTCCTGAGGCTTCTAATTTATAACAATTAATAAAGCATGGGTTAAGTATATTATCCTTGAAGAAATGTCCTGTTTAGTATAAACCTGCCATTTTCATCTTAATTCAATTAATATAAAGCTTTGATATGTGTATAAGTTACTGTATATAGATTCTTCCTGTCACATTTGAGGTCTATCTTGTTAAACTTGTTCCTGAAATAATGTCACACCTATTGGTTTATGTTTAAGTAAACGCCTCTTTTATGATTGTGGCAAATCTAGCACTGCCATTTTGCAGTATGTAAATAATAAATTTGAGATCACTAGTGTAGAATTCTTCTGCAAGAAATTAAATACAGGTTATAGATTTTAAAGGTATCTGAAGTTCCAAGAACGATTGACATGGTTGTGCATAATGTCATTCTTAGTCAATTTGTGCCTTTTTTTTTGGGTGAAAATAAAATCCTAATTGTTAACCTAATCTCAAATTCTCAATTTAAGTTCCAGTATTGTCTATACTGGAACTTAAGTTAAGAAATTTGGGTAAGTTTCTCACCTGGAAGAATTAACATTGCTCATGGACAAACAACCATTGATCCGTGGGCAGTGGAGGATGTTTGCTAGCAGTTTTATTTTGTGTTCAGATGGATATTTTAATTCTGCTTTTGAATTGCAGTATATTACATATCCAAACCAAATGTTTACAGAAAAATCATCATATTGCTTCTGGTTCTTTTCCTAACCAGTTTCAAACTATGGAGACCCAAGAGGTCGAGCACCTTCACTCTGTCCACTGTACCAGCTGGGATCTCCTGGTGGCCAGCCATTTCAATTCCACTTCCCATTCCCACACCGACATGGCAGTACAGGTGGCTGTGGACAGACAAGTTGAGGCTAGATGCAGATCAGAAGAACAGCACCTCCTATTCTGCCTTGATCGTCTCCAAACTGACAGCATGAACATCAATCTCTCTAACTTTCAGTAACCATTCCCCACTGTCCCTTTTTGTTTTCTTTCCCCCTTATCCCACTGCCCCCCTTCCCTTGCCTTCTTGATCTGCCCATCACCCTCGCATTCCATCCCCACCTTCCCTTTTTATTCCATATTCTACTGACCTCTCCTATCAGATTCCATCTTCAGCCCTTGGTTACTTCCACCTATCACCTCCCAGCTTCTTGCATCATTCCCACTCTTTCCACCCCCACCCTTACCTGCCTATCAGCCCCCTCACTTGGACCCACTTCTCACCTGTCAGCTCTTGCTCCACCCCTTCTTCTTCCCCCACACCCTTTTTTTTAATACCCGCTATCTCCCTTCTTTCCAGTCCTGATGAAGGGTCTCGACCCGAAACATTGACGGTCCATTTCCCTCCATAGATGTTGTATGACCCACTGAGTTCCTCCAGCTCCTTTGTGTGTTGCTCCAGTTTAAATCTGTGGTCTGGTTTTTGAAACTTCTGTCATGTAAAG
>JARFYF010000112.1:4225798-4238779 GCA_030265395.1 Rhina ancylostomus | reverse complement strand
TACGCTTCAGTTCTACAACTCAATTTTGACTTCAATCCATTAACCATTGAGTGCATAAATTTTGTCTATTCCATGCCAGGATTAACTCTAGAGACATCATAAGGCCAAGTTAAATGAAGACCCTTCAGTCCAATTCATGACATCTTTCAGAGTACCAACCATTCAAATGCAACATTCAGCTACTTCTTACAAGACTTCAATGCCCTGGCTGTAATCACCATTCCTGCCAACCTGTGCCAACTGACTACCAGCTGTATAATGACTAGATTCTTAGCAGCTATCCCAGATTTTCACTTTAAAGCCTGATACCTGTAGAAAATGCAGGAAAAGTGGGTACAGATTATGTAACATTTAGTTTCTCTGGCTTACTATGTGCTCCATATACCAATACACAGGTCTAGCAACAGTTCTACAACGTGTCTAATTAGGAAGAACTAATATTCCAATAGCACAATGATGCTCTGTGAAACTATTAATAAATTACATTAATGCGCATCCTCCCAAAGGTACACAAGTCTTCATTCTGACAAAAGCAAATCAGTACGTTGTTTTCTTTTATCATTTCCATTTGTACTGTGGAGTCTTCATTACAACATCAAGATCTTCTTAAAGACGGGCACATGCAACTGAAAACTCATCTTAACCCCATGGAGTCACAGAGTAACACAGCATGGAAATTGGCCCTTCGGCTCAAGTCAACTATCCCAGTCCCCAGACATTGTTGCAGAGGTTCCTTATGTCAGTCACCTAGTGCCAACCATCTTTAATTGCTTCATCCATGACCAATGGCAGTGTCTTTAAATTTATCTTAAATTTTACATTCAAGAATCCAGAATTCTATTGTGGTTAGACAAATCTCAAGTGAACCCTAATTTTTTTAAAAAATGTCTGCACAGCCAAATCCTGAATGAAGAGGATACACACTCAAGTTTTATTTTATAGGAAGTCTATGCTTAATTAATTGCCTCTAACCCTAGCCACCAGGTGCATTACACTTTAATAAAAGACAAATCAGCTTCATTTTAAAGTTGAATTACAGTCAGTTATATTCATCTTCTAAAATTATAACTGGTGTAAAGAATTTTAAAGATATATCAGACATCACAGAAGATGAGCAAAAAAGCTGCTGGAGGAACTTGGCAGGTCAGGCAGCATCTGGACTCCAGATGAAGTGTCTCTTCCAGAAACAGTGACTGTCCATTTCACTCCACAGATGCTGCCTGACCTGCAGAGTTCTTCCAGCAGCTCATTTTTTGCTCCAGATTCCAGCATCTGCAGTCATCATAGAAGATGACTTGGTAAAGCAATACAATAAGGATACCATGAAACAGAATAAAATTAATGGCTACACATCCTTCTGGAGTAGTTGCTCAGGATCAAGAATGACTTGCTCCCTCTCCATTTCAGATGAGCAGAAGATGTCAGTACATGAATTCTTTTAATATGGGGTGAACTAGCAAATTAGATTTAGAGATTGATTAGTTGAGATACAGTGACTGATGTTTAATGGGGTCTTTCAGAATATACAGAACAGATACATCCAACAAGAAAGGAGAATTCCAAGGCAAGAACTCACCTATATTAAAGATAGTATGAAACAAAGGAAATAATTGTGCACTGAAGCGTAGCAGATCATAACATTGTACAGAATACAAAAACAGCAAAGAATAATTGAAGGATAATAGTAAAACTCTGATAATTCCACACCCCCAGGATTTTGGTTGTCCCAGGCTTGCAGAATTTCCAGACTATTCGATGTTGCTCCTATTAAAACTCTGACATTTTTATTTCACTTTTTAATTTTACGTTACACAGTAGTAAATAAATGTTCTAGTGAACATAGGAAACAGAGCCCAGCATATTGAGGAAATAAAAAATATAAAAACGTATGGTGTAAAATAAACAACACTCTGCAATTTGTTTTGTTCTGCAGCATAGAAAATGGCAGACTGCACTATAATAGACTTGCTTGTTTACCAACACTAATGAGCAAGCCAAATAACAAACAACTGAGATTTAGGAACAATTGCATACCGAGCTTTCAGTTTCACTGTAATAATTAAAATTAGGGTACAAGATAAATCTAGCCTGATAAGTTTTAAAACAAAAATTAATGGCATATTGGTCCTTTGGAAAATGAGATGGGGAATTCATAAAGAAAAACAATGGGATAGTGAATGAACTGAACCAGTATTTTGCATCATTCTTCACTTTCAAGGATACAAGTAACATCTAAGAAATAGCTGTGAATTGTGAAGTGGAAGAAAGGAAGGTACTCAAGAAATTACAATCACCAGGGAAGTGAGACCGAGCACATTGTTGGAGCAGTAGACTGATAAACCCCTCAATGGACTTCATTCTAGCGGTTTAAAACTGGCTAGTGAAATAGTTTGCGTTGGATTTAATTTTCCAGAACTCCCTATATATTGGGAAGGTTCCATTAGATTGGAAGAGAACATATGCAACTTCTTTATTCAAAAAGGGATAGACGTAACAGGAAACAGGCCAATTGACTTAACTTCTGTCATTGGGAAAACATTAGAAGCTTTAAAGATGACATAACAAGGTTGGACAGGCTGGGCTTGTATCAGATAAAATTTAGAAGAGGGAACAATTGAAATATACAAGATTCTGATGGATGGATGTGGAGAGAAAAAAAAATCATAAAACTGCAGGTGCCAGAAATCTGAAATGAAAGTAAAGGTCTTCAACCTAAAAATTTGAAGTCTGTTTCTCTTTCTACTCATGCTGCCCGATCTACTGAACGTTTCCAGCATTTTTTGGATGTGGAGAGGATGTTCTCTCTTGCTAGAAACTCTAAAAAAAAAATGGTGCCAATATTTGAAAATAAGGGGTTGCCCATTTAAGACAAAATTTTCTGTCATAGATGATCAAGAGTCTTTAGAACTCTCTTCATTAAAGAATAGTAGTTGTCTTTAAATACATTTGGAGGCACATAGAAAGTTTGACAAGAAAAACAGTGAAAAATTACTATGTGTAGACAGTTTAGGTTACAACCTAATCAGCTGTGATCTTCCCAAACTGCACAGCAAGCTCAAAGAATCTCCCACTGATTCTCACCCCTGATCCACTGAATGCTCGCTCTTTCCCCACAGTGAGTCTACCCATTATAAGCAAGGCTTGCTGATTGCCAAATCACTTTCCTCACATAAATAGAAGCAGAAATAGGATCCTCAGCCCCACAAGTATACTATGCCATTCAATAACATTGTAGCTGATCTTTTACCTCAGTTTCACTTTCCTACACTGATACCAGAACCCGATTCCCAGTCCCAGCAGCCTTGCTGTCCACAGCATGCAAGCTAGCATAGACCCCTGGATTTTTCCCAGGAAACCTCAAGTCAATTTTCAGCCACCTGCCGAGTGCTGTCAGGTTTCAGCAAAGTGCAATCTCCTGGTGCTCTATGGAAGGTAGATTCATTCTGTGGAAGGGAATATCCTACATTGCCATCATTATCACTCAGCATTAAAAAAAGACACTAAACTCGTCTCCCATGCTTCCTCAAAACCCACAGGGCTTCTGTCTCCCGCATCAGCTTCACACTTAATGTATGATGCCACAAGAACCAGGGTAGGGATCCCAACCTTCTCGATTACTATAGGCACAACCTGATTGACCTTTCCTTTTGGAATGGTTCCTTTGCCCCACAGGTCAGCCTTTGGATTATTTCTGTTGCAGGTTCATCCCTCCTTAGGTTTGGATATATGCAGTGTCCCAGTATTGCCTCTCCAACTGCTCTGCAGTAGTGGCAGGATTTCCTGGCTTCTATACTCCACCCCCTTTGCAGCAGAGGCCAGCATTTCACTTGTCTTCCCGATTACTTGCAGTAACTGTCAGTTAGCTTTGTGTTCCCATACGAGTACACCCATACCTTCTGTACTGCCGCTTCCCTCTTTCATTTCCCTCCTGTTCTTTCTGCTGGGGTGGATGGCCTCATGGTTTGCCTTCCGTTTCTCCACATTTTACTCCATCTATCAATTTTTTTTGCCCACTTTGTATAATCTGCCTAGATCTCCCTGCAGCTTCCGTGTCCTCCTCACAACCTGCTTTCTCATCTGTCTACATATTAACCATATTACACATTAGAATGCATTTTTTTTCTAATTCACATTGGGTTTTGAACCAAGAATATTTTCCCCATTCTGACCCTTGGCATGGTCCAGGTGAGATGCACATCTGTGATGTACGCATTCATTATTTATCACACACAGAATGTATACATTTATTTAACTATTCCACTTGCCCAAGCTTAGGCAGAGTTTAGTGATACTTCAAGTGATGAAGCTTAACTAGTTAAATCACAAACTTTAATATAATGTGCCAGGGACCTTCTGCCATTTGTTCAGTCTGCTTCACTCCACTAATTCAGATAATGGATCATGTGGAGCAAAGGGAGAAGAATCAGAGTCTGGCTGACAGGGTTCCGCCATCAATATTCTTGGAAGTAACAGGCTTGCCTAGTTCATCATCAAATTACCCTATATGCTTGGCCCCAACCTGGTGCAGTGGACCCATACAGCCCTCAAAAGATTTTCCTTGTTCATTCCTTCAGTCTCCCTATTTCACCCAAATCATCAATGCCTGTTCAATGCTGAGCAGAAAAATTAATTAACAAACTTACCCACAGCAATCAAGCATTCAACCCCAAATGTAATATCCATATTATCTGGCACATTTTCCCCATCGTTATAAGTGGCTGGTGTATATGTGAAACTTAACATAAACAATGAATTGAGTGTCTGAATCACCTCTGTATTTAAAGTTATTTACGATAAGCAAATCTCCATATGGCAGAGTTCAATGGTAATATGACTTGGAAATTATAATTAAATTTTGGTGAAGAGGAGAAAGTGAAATGAAAGACAGTTATCAAAGATGCTTTTGAGCAGGATGTTGTGACAGGCACTGTCGGACAGCTTCAAGTATTTGATATCGACTGGTCCAAGTTAGCCTTCACAAGCATCTGCTTGAGTACTCAAAAAAAACCAAAAGATTGAGTGTCAATCTCCATTTTTATCTTTCCTTGATTTTTCAGTCATTAGTGCTCCAAAATGTCAACGATGAACTAAGTCTTAAGTACATCTTATCATCTCCAAATGAACTCGATAGGGCAATAATTAATGCAACACTGGTGGTTTTCAAAGCAAGATCCACAGGCTATAATTCTTTTACACCCAAACATGCACTTTCTCCCCCCCAAGATTTCAACAAACTTTAAGCATTGTCTTGGTAAACCAAGCAAAACAAGGCATGATGTCATCATCCTTACACAAGATTATCTGTGTGTACTTAATACATTTAGGATCTATTTCAATACATTTCACCAGAAAATGGATTTTTTGCATCCAGAGAACCAGGCTAAAATTCTATTCAAATCTGCAGAGGAATCTATTGTTATAAGAAACATTACATCCCATGAAGTCAGTATTTTATTTTCTAATCTGTAATCTGCAGACATTATTAAAGTAAAATCCTCACAACAGAAGCAGCAATTTGGAGTCTGATTTAAGCCCACAACAATATTGATTAAAGATTAAGGAATTGTTTTAAAAGTTGCAGTGCCCATTACTGTACTGCAGAACACATTTTGATTTAATGCTTTTGCAATGCTTTGGGATTAGATTAGATTACTGTCATATACGCCAGAGTGCAATGAAATTCTTTATTCACGAGCTCATAGTGTAAACAGTATACATGGTAGTAAACAGTAAGTTATCCCTATACAATATTTCTCCTATAATGACTTGTACACCTGCAAATCAACTACAAAGTCCATTCATTTTTCAAACGCAGTTTAATAATCAATGAGTAGTTAAATGACAGTAGTTAGCTGCACCTAAAAGTTCACATAATGGAACCTCGAATCCATTTTGGTCCAATCCCAATTTCAGTCCCTGACCCTACTAACTGTAATGATCAGACAGCAAGGTATATTTTTCATATTTTTGTTATGACAACAGAAAGAGGCCATTCAACTCAGTGGCACTCAGCATTCACACGAGCGCCACCTTTCTTGGTAACTTATTCTCACATATTCCTATCAACTCTCCTGGAATTCCCCTGCTCCTCACTTATGCAAGGGACAATTTACAGTAACCAATTAACCTACCAGCATGTCTTTGGGACCTGGGAGGAAATGGGAGCATCCGAGGGGGAAACCCACAAAGTCACACGGAAAACATGCAAACTCCATACGGCCAGCACCCAAGGTAAGGATCAAGCCCAAATTGCTGGAGGTGTATAGCAGGGACATTACCAAATAGGTTGCTCAAATACCATTAATAAAACAACATGAAAAGACAATTTTTTTTAATCTACAGGGAATGTTAGAAATAACTCATATGAAAGTTAATCAGAAAACAATTTTAATTTTTCAACATGATATAGATTCCTGCACAGGCAAAAAAAATCTATGTCCAAGTTCAATTAAAATAACAATCATTCAGTATCATCAATATGACAATTGGAAGATAAAAGTTCATATGTGCAAGGCAGCTAACTGCAAATGGAAAATGCAGAAGCTAATCAAAATGCATTTTTGTAATTGCACTGTGTAATGAATTGACCTGTACGATCGGTTTCTAAGACAAGTTTTTCACTGTACCTCGGTACAAGTGACAATAATAAACCATTACCAAATAAGCCTTTGAAATATGGCTTTAGAAATAAAACAAAATAAATCACACCAACACCCACAATTTCCGTCTCATTTTTCAGACTCTGGCATAATTTGTAACTTAACATGATTTCAATCTATTGAATATAAAACCTTTAAAATAGTGGGTGGGTGTGTGCATAGAACTTCATATCACCAGGGATTCATTCTGAAACTACTCAAACCCTTTCTGATGGGTTGTGATCTCATCCAACCTCTAACGGAATAACAATTTTCTTGTATGTTATACTCAAAATTTCCATAACATGAACATGGAAGGCAACAATTAAAAGTAGTTGTTAAATATTCAGAAAAAAATTATTAGTGTATAGTCTGACAGCTTTAAAATATTCAGAAAGTTAACAGGGAAAACAAGCATAAAAAGGAAAATCCTTGGTGGGGAAGAATATTGCCAACAATGCAATTAATGCAAATAATGCACATTGCCAATAAGCTCTTCAGATCATTTAGGGCAAAAAAATGGTTAATGCATTTCTCCTCTTTGGGAATATTTACATAGTTTCAGCTCAAAAAGCAGCTGGTTTAGATGCAAGTTCTTAGATGTCCTAATTATGGCTTTCAGCAGCCCCTCCTCTGTCCAGCTGGATTAAATTCAGATAAAAATCAACATTCAAGAATGGGAAGGATGCAGGTGCAGCCCTAAAATACATGCAATGGGCTCAAAATCATGCAGCAGCCTGTTTTGATTGGTATTATCCTCTTTGCTGCACAGTAGTCTATTTCTGCTATAGTAACTGAAGAAAAGTAGTATTTCACCGGGTTATGAAGCAGAGAAACCTTGTTGTGGATGAAATCATTGAAACTGCTATTTACTTACCAGCTGACAAAATTCAAATACCAACAGATAAGGGACAGCTTCCACACATTGTCCCAAGCAGTGGAGCACATTTGGATGTTGCAAAACTCTGAAATTAGAAATAAAGAGTAAAACTATTAGGCAAAGGGATTTCATATTCTTACGTTATAAGCACCATCATAGGAGATTACTTTAACGAGCCATCAAAATTATTTCACCATTTCAGCTGCCAACAGTACGTTTCATATAACTAGTGTATCACAAAAGATTGTGACTACACTAAGTTCCACTAAACACAGGCACGCACACATACAAGTCCAAATGCAAGTGTAGACTTTAATTATTTTCAATGCCTTTTGATAACAAAAAAATATTATCTGCAAGTCATTCACTTCCGCTAAGAGCAAAGCGAGAAAAAGGTGGCTCAGCGGTGTAGCTAGCAGAACGTGGGTTCAATCCTGACCTCGGGTGCTGTCTGTGGGGAGTTTGCATATTCTCCCAGAGAATGCACGGTAGGTTAATTTGCCATTGCAAATTGCCTCTAGTTTGTAGGGGAGTGATAGAATCAGGGGGAGTTGATGAGAATATGGGCAGAATTAAAATGGATTACGTAAGATTTGTGTAAATGAGTGGTTGAGCGTCAGTGCGGACTCTGTAGGCAGATAGGCCCATTTCTGTGTTCTCCCTCTCCATGCCTCTATAATTTTAAATCCAATTCAGCTTTGCCTATCCTCAGACATCTGCTTAGTCAGCACAATTTCCTGGATTCTTCTAATAGAAAAGCCTTACCGCATATTAGGAACTAGGCATGAAATGACCTGACAAAAAAAACCTGGCGAGAAGTGTGGGAAAAAGTTTATTGCTGGTGCAACTAGTTACCATTTTGCTGGTGTGAGCGAGAGATGTGATTTGTACATACAGTATACAAATACAAGCTCTAAGCAAAAGTCTGCCAAAAGCATCTGTTAAAACAATTTATTAGTTGATGACACTTAAGTGACATGTTTATAGCTCTCAATATGCCCATCACCGAAAAGAGCCAAGGGCTTAATTCCAATTTCCACGCAATGAAATACTGTATGGTTAACTTATTATCAATAGACAATAATGAAGGTGGTTTCTATATCACCCATTTTTGAAAGTTATTAAAGAACCCAAACAAAAACTTAAGAAATAAGAGTGGACCATTCAGCCCCTCATGCTTGCTCAGTCACTCGCTGCTGCAGCTGATCTTTTACCCCAGCACCACTTTCCTGTGCACACCTCATATCCCTTAATTCTCTTAATATCCAAGCAATGCAAAAATAAATTTTAATTTTATCAATTTCAAATTTGTATCTGTAATTGCAAAAGCAGACCCAACAACTGTTCAACTTACAGTCCGTGAAATCCAAAAGGTTGACTGCAGATAAAATCCATTACTGAGGTTTGTGGAGAACAAAAATCATGTAGATCCCAGCCCAAATGTTTACAATTTCCCTTATACTGTACTTTAAGAGTAAAAAATATCACTAACCTGTAAGCCTCTCCATTTTTAAGGAATCGATGATGCTCCGTTGAGCTTGCGCTGGCTTTCAGTTCTTTAATAATCACTCTGACTAAACTGGAATCCTGGTAGAATTCCCCAAGAAGAACCTTTCCAAAATATGCAGAAGAGCACTGTTAAGTACTTCAATTCTCTGAAACAGGAAGTCTCTAATTTCCCACAAACATTCTTGACTACATGCAATGTGGAAAAGGACAAGGACATTGCAGCAGGTGACAAAGGATGTTTGTACATTTCTCTGGCAAACCCACATCACTCAACTTGGGTAGCTAAGCATTCATCCTCAGGAAAGGACAACAACAGGAAATAGACACAAATCTGGAATGCTCGATAGGGACTTTGTCATCGTCATGCAAATTCTTAAGGAAAATGTTAGTGATCATCCAATTTGAAAGTAGAAACAAATTTATGCCTACTGCAAATTCACGGCATTTTAAAAAGTTAAGAGATTGAACATACCTGCATTAAATTCAAAAGGGTACATTAACAGTAATAGATATGGGATTATATCATCAAAATGCCACAAAGTCAAAAGTTGTAGGCTTTTTCAAGCCAATGATTTATACCATAGGTTCAAACCCTTTTCCCTCATGACCCATTTCAGAGAAGTTAGCTTTATCAGTCCCCTTCATTCTCCACTCCAACACACTTATGTTACCAAACACTGTACTCCACAGGAGAGCCCAACTCCCAGTTTAAAAACCTATGTTTAACACTTAAATCAATACAGTACATCTTTTGAAGATACTCCCATATGGCTGCTGGGTAGAGAATTGCAGGATTTAATTCTAGCTACAATGAGAAATGGTATTTCCAAGTCAGGATAATGTGTGAGGGGACTGGCTGGTCAGGACGCTCCCAGAAGTTTGCTAGCTTTACCTTCCTGGGAAGCAAAGGTTGGTAACATGTTAGTGAAGTGGCATGATTGAGTAATTGTAGTACATTTTACAAACGGCATGTAATGTCAGTGTTGAACTGAGTGAATGCTTAGGTGGTGGATGGATGGCAGTTGTTCTATCCTGGATGGTGTGAGCTACTTGAGTGTTGTTCAGTTCTATTCTTCTTGGCCAGTTGGAGAATATTCTGGCTTTGGGAGATACTGTGGGGAGTTGGGAAGCAAATCACCCTTTACAAGATACCCAGCATATGATCTGCTGTTGTAGCCACTGCATAAGTGGCTGGTTGAGATTTTGGTTAAGCAAAATGCTAACAGGCAAGGGACTCAGACATTCAATGATATTAGGATTGCCACGGTGGGTGGTTGCACCCTCAAGATAAAAATTTTGCTCATTCATAGCTGAATTACTTCTATAATCCTGATTTTTTATAAAGGTACAAAATGGTATTTAGGATGCATTTACATGTGCACTGCCAAATTAACGATGGTAGAACTCAATATAGATTGCAGTAAAAAAGTGAACAGCAACTAATGTGTTATTCAATAAGCAGTGCAACACAATGTCAACTTAGTCTGCAATCAGAACTGGTCAGTGAGGCATGAAGACTACATTATGTTCAATCATGCAACTTAAGGTAGAAAACAATAAACAATTTAGTCCTTTATTTTTTGTCAAATGCCAAGAGAGAATAAATTGCTATCTGCATTCTACAATGCAGTGAGTTTTAGATCTAGGAGCTCCAACTGCCAACTTGGCTCAATTTCTTCTCTGTTGCAAAATTATAAACCACAGACATTAACTTTTCTCGATGCTTACAGGGGAGAGAGTAAAGGCCACATTTAAGATTCCCAGCAAATGGAAATCTTGTCAATAAAGTCACATTTAAGCCAAGTTTAAATATCTAGCATCTTTGCTGCTACTGTTAGATTTTTTTTTTTACACACAGATGTTTCAACACCATAATGTTGTACCCTTTAGTTTGGAAAAACTAGTTCTTACCTTACCAAACCAGCCATTTCCAATTTCCTGAATGTAGCTAAGATGATGGCGTACAAAAGGTGCAGAGGATATTCCTTTAAAACACAACAACAAATCAAATGACAGAGGCATATTTTGTATAAACATTTCCATGAGATGGCTTCCTATTTTAATTTTCACCAAATTTCCAAACCAGTATTTGGATTGAGATTGGCCACTTCAGTCCTAAAACTAGGAGGCACATCAATACATTCATTACCTCTAGACTTGACAATAAAGCGCAATCCTGACCAGCCTCAAATGATTTGCCCTCCTCATAAAAGCTTGTCCAATCCTCCACTAGTTATACTCTCAATCACACTGTACATCAATAACCTACACTCACTGACCC
Organism: Rhina ancylostomus; assembly: GCA_030265395.1. Classification (NCBI taxonomy): domain Eukaryota; kingdom Metazoa; phylum Chordata; class Chondrichthyes; order Rhinopristiformes; family Rhinidae; genus Rhina; species Rhina ancylostomus. The sequence continues at coordinate 4,227,471 of JARFYF010000112.1, read as the reverse complement.
ACCTTGCTACTAGTTAAGCAACATTCTGATTTTAAACTTCTCACCCTTGTTTTCAAGAACTCTCTGGGCTTGTGCCCCTTTCCCTAATCTCTAGTCTGACAACCCTCATACTTGCACTATAGTAAAACCCTGTTAATTGGACTTTGCTGGTTTAAGATTTTCCAAACTACACATTTTATTTCAATAATACCCAACACACTTTTAATTCACTTTTATAAAAATACATTAGACATGACAGTTAACTGAACCTGATAAGTTTCAGGGGAGTGTGGGTACTTGGGCCCCACTGAGTTGACAGGGAGTGTGGCAGATGTCACCTAGTAAGACAAATGCCAAACTATCAGAATTTCCAAATACTCAGAGATTAACAAAGTTTCACTGTACTCCAATTATAGCTGCTTGAACATCACTCCATGCCCAGCGACAATTTCATCTGTTGCCCAGATATCAAAATCTAGAATTCCCTTCATAAAGGAGTAAAAGGAATTGCAAAGTCTAAAGAGTTTGTTAGAATAATATCCAATTTCCTATAATGTACCTCTGTGTCATGTTTTGATTTATAATGCTGCTAAGCAGCATGTGGTCTTTTGCTATGTTCAGAAACACAATATAGATGTTCATCCTTGATAAACCTTTCATAAACATCAGAATACAGAAAATTATTAATTGGATTGAAGGGTGGGGGACAGGGATTAGTGGGAAGAGAATGGAAAACCAACATTGATTTCCAGAGCTTTGACAATCAAATCAATTTATATCAAGTACCAATGTACATACACATCAGCTATCTGTACAACAAAATGCTTTGCCAACACAAAAACCCATGAACTCAAGCAACTATTTGGACCATGTGAAGCCATAAGACAGACATATGTAATAACATTCAAGTTATGTTATCTACAAAGATGCATCTTGGTGCAGGAGCAATTCAATTCTATGCACCCAAAAGCCTAAAAGCACATATCCTGAAATGTTTTGAACGAATAACTTCATTACAATAAAAAAGTTTCATACATTTTCCATCTTTCCACTCCAGTGTACACGTCCTATTTATTCCAAAGGAAGCCACAAAGTCACAATAGCATACCGTGGGATGTTTACATTGAAATAATGCCAATTCTCAATGTGTCAACCCTTACGACAAGAGGTTTAAGATCACAGAAAGGAAGTCTACTGTCAGGAACACAGATCTTAAAAAAATGGAAGAACTTCTACTTGATTCAAATGTAAGTACAGATTTACAACAAAAGCATCTTGCATTTTATTGAGCACTTCTGTAGTAGTAAAAAAAACCTCTTGGCACATCATAGAAGCATTATCAATTAAAAATTGACACAAAATCACATTAGGAGATATTAGAAATACAAAAACAAAAATACTGGAAATCTTAACTACAAACAAAAAATATGCGAATATAAAAAGAGTCCCAGACTGAGTCAAAGACCCAGAGTCGCAGTCAGCTTCAGTCCTCTTGCCATTCAGCTGTCCAGCTGCAATGAAAAATCACGGTGGAGTTACACAGCTGAAAAGGGAAGCGTGGAGGGTAGGGAGGTGACCCTGGTCATAGTTACAGAATGAAAGTATCCCACAGCACAGAAAACAGGCCCTTCGGACCACCACATCATCCCCTTTGTACAAAAGCAGTGCATTTTCTTTTAAGTGGCAAGTGAATG
>JARFYF010000112.1:3960787-3973577 GCA_030265395.1 Rhina ancylostomus | reverse complement strand
GGATGCTGCCTGGCCTGCTGAGTTCCTCCAGCATCTTGCTGTTTTTTCAAATGAACAGAATGTGTAGACGTGGTAAAGAAAAATTCACTGGCAACAGCACCCACTGTCAATTACAGGATAAAACCTGGTTGTCTGTTGGTGTTGCTATATCTGGCAGAGATGTGAACAAGTCCCCATAACTGTGCTGAAGCAATTGTTTGATTCCTATTCTGCTTCATCTGGTGCTCAAGAATGGACAGAGTTTACAGATCCGCAATGTCTAAACCTCCAGAAAAAAGGGGCGAAATTGTGCATAATGTGGCCCTCATTATGGTGACTACCTTTTTGTCAAGTTCTGCAGGAAGAGACGGTGGATCTGGTTCCTGAGCAGTCTGTCAAAGTCATTTCGCAGAGTGTCTCATCACCAAAGCTTTCAAACAAGCACCAAGGCCTTACTTGTTTGGTGATGAGAAAGGCAGATCTTGATAAATCAGATGCTTGAACAAATAAGTGCAAGGTGACTTTGCCCTTGACTTCCCACTTCCATTTACCTGACAGCAAAGCTGGTTTTATGTTGCTTGGTGCTGCTGTACTTCTCCCAGCCTTGCATCATTCTGTGCATTTGATTTTGCCTTTCTGCTCCTTGTCCCCAGCTCTTCCAGTTCCCTTTGTTGTTTTGTGCTTGTTATAATACTTCAGATGAATGATCCTGTTAACTAATCTCATTGACAAGAACCTACTGCTCACCTTCAATAGTCAACTGTATACTTAAGTTATTTTAGCACACTTCTGAATTCCTTGATTTTTACTCGTTAATCCACCTATTGTCACAAATATGAATCTTCTATTCCTTCAGTTACTGTGAAATTAATTTGATAAATCTGAAGAGCCTTGGCAAGAGGACACCAGACCAATTTAATTAGCATTACAATCATACTGTTGATGCTGTTTGTTCTTGTTCATTCCCAATCTGTCAGCTGCAAACAAGTCTTTCCTTGCAAGTATATCAAAGCTGTAACACACTAGCCAAACTAAACTCAGTTACAAATGTACTGTGTATCATTTGTATGAAATCAGACCAGCTTTAACTTTCACAGCTCCCATATAATGGTTTAGAACCTGGTACTTCCTTAGACATAGGCAATTTAGGTTAGAATGAGACCTGTTGGTCTGGAAACTGATGAAGTATTTTAGGAATATCATCACTGTTGTAACGTAAGAAATGGAAATCTCGCCTTGCTCAAAGCAATTTCCCAGATATAACAGTGTGAGAATGATCAGATAATCTGCTTTAGTGATGTCAAGATAAATAGCAGCCAGAAGAATCGCCTTGCTTAATTTTGAATGTTGCCACGGGAATTTTTACAAAAGAATGTGAAACCAGACAGGGCCTCATTTTCCCATCATGTCTGACAGTTGGCGCCTTCAGTCAGGCAGCTCTCCCCCTATACTGCACTGGAGTGTCAGCCTTCGTTTTTGTGCTCAAGTTTCCAGAGCGGGATTCCAACCTGCAACTGTTGGCTCCAGGTGAACTGTGGTCAACACATTACGTTCTTAATTTTCCCATTGTGAATCTTGAGTGCAGATCATTGATATGCAAGGTTTAGGAAGTTGAAATCAGACAGGGCCTTTGAGGAATATAAAGGAAGCAGGAGAGAATTTAAACAGGGAATCAGGAGGGCTAAAAGGAGCCAAGGAATATCTTTGTTGTGTCAGATTAAAGAGAATCCCAATGCATTTTATGCATACATTAAAAACAAGAGGGTAACTTGGAAGAGGGTGGACCACATGAGTAAAGGAGGGAATTTATACCTGGAACCAGAGGAAGTGGGTGAGGTACTAAACAAGTACTTCCCATTGATATTTACCAAGGAGAAGGACATGGAGGATAGTGAGATCAAGGAGGGGTATGCCTGATATTCTAGGACATGTTGACATCAGGAAGGAGTTGTTGCGTCCCTTGAAGAACACTAAGCTGGATGAGTCTCTTAAAACCTGATAGGATCTATCCCAGATTATTGAGAGAGGCAAGGGAGGAGATTACCAGGGCCTTGACCAAGATCCTTGAATCCTCTTTAGCCACAGGTGAGGTCCTTGACAACTGGAGAATAGCTAATGTTGATTCCCTGTTTAAGAAGGGCAATGGAGACAAACTAGGAAATTCTAGGCTGGTGAGCGTTGCATCAGTGCGAGGGAAATTATTGGAGAAGATTCTTAGCGATAGTATCTACTTGTAGCTGGAAAAATATAACTTATGAGGGATAGTCAGCATGGTTTTGTGCAGGACAAGTCAGAATCTTTCTCCCAAGGTGGAAATGGCAAGTACAGGATGACATACCTTTAAGATGAGAGTGGGAAAGTTTAAAGGAGACTTGCAAGGCAAATTTTCTTACACAGAGAATAGTAGGTGCATGGAACATGCTGCCAGAGGAAGTGGTGGAAGCAGATACAATAGCAACATTTAAGAGGCATTTAGATAAGTACATGAACAGGCAGGGATATAGACCATGTGCAGGCAGATGGGATTAGTTCAGATCTGCATCGTGATCAGCACAGTCATCAGTGAGCCAAACATCAGAGGTTACCTTTTCACTCAAATGAATTAATTGAGATAGGATGAAGGTTGAGGGCTTGGTATTGACTGCTGGGGTTTTATGTCAAAATAGATTCACTGAAGGGATATAAGATATCTCGGCCATCACTGGGCACCAATTAATGGTAACCTCTTGCACTGGGGCCTGCATTGGTTTCAGGTGGATTCCGGGTACACCTAACAGACAACCAAGTCAAAATGGCAATATGCACATCAAGCCATTTTGACTTGATTGCTTGTCAGGTGATAAAGGCATAAACATCTAGGAGGTTACCTTGTTTCGTAACATCTATTTCACCCCGAGAAATGAACAAAAATAATATCCGATCTTATTTCACAAGGCATGTATTTAGATATTGTATCCCTATATGGACTCAAACAATCTAAGATTGATATACTGGGGGCCAATTTTTATCTGTTGCCTGTTTGTAATTGAACTCTGGAAGGGGGTAATGCAGTGGTGGGAGGGGCCCGGGTTGGAGGATAGCGACTCCTCCACAAATCCTCAATGCCAACAGACATAATTTTCAGGTGGCTAATTTTTAAGCAGCATCCATGCAGCCAAAACAGCCAACATAAACAAAATGCAACATGCCAACTGGAGCCCATGCTGGACATTGTCGCACACTTCCCTTTTTCAGGCACAACCGATGAAGTCTGCAACATAGGCTGCTCAATGCTCAGTACCAAGCATTGGGCAGCCTAACCAGGAGTCATGACAGCACCTGCTGGAAGCAACTGAAGTAAATTTTCAGATAATTCTCATTGGGGTTGAAATCCTCTCTGAGAGGCTCCTACTGAGCACGAGGAAGGAAACTCTTGCATTAGTGTAGGTGTTGACTTTGACTAATACCAGTAAATGGGTGAAAGAAACTCAGCAGCTTAATTCTTATCTTCATTGAACATAATCTGTCCATCGCCTGTTTCACATTATTACAGTACTGTATGCTTTCAGCCCCTTCTAGTTACGGTCATCAGTGATTTAGATGAGGCAATTAAATATAGCAGATCCAAGTTAGCTGATGATAAAAAAACAAAGTGGTTATGTGGGCTATAAGGAGGATACAGAGAGGGTCCAGAAGATTGTGAATGGGCAGGGACATGACAGATGGAATAAAATGTGGCAAAATGTGCAGTCATCTACTTTGGAGCGTAGAAGACAATGGGAAGGGAGCTCTGGTGAACAAACAGTTGCTCTCTCTCTCCCTCTCTCTCTCTTGCTCTCTCTCTCTCTCTCTCTCTCTCTCTCTCTCTCGCTCGTTCTCTCTCTCAACAGCTTGAGCAACCTGCTCGTAGTCTGCTTGGTGTGATAAGGAGTTGCTGAGCTCTGGGGGCCTCAAGGCCACAAGGAAACAGGGTTGTTTGTGACTAACTGTGAAAGATGTGTTAACCTGTCTGGCTGCACACAGCAGCCTTGGCTTGACCAATGGTAGCGTGAGCTGGTCAAGCAACCCAAATATGGGTATGCCTGTGCAGTAGGTGGACACCAACCGGAGAACAATGTATCTAAGTTTGTTAGGACCCTGTATTCCTTGAGTCAGGCCACATGCAGGGAAGAGCTGCACTGACTGTTTTCTCCTCCATGTACCCCTACTCCCACTAGCATTAAATAATAAAGAACTTTTCGTATGCTCCTTGGTTCTGCTGTTGTTTGCTTTATTACAGCGCAGGTTGACTTTCACATTCCAGGAGGCGAAAGGTACGAGTTGATGTTTCAAATCGAGATCCTGCATCAGGACCTGCATTAGCCCCATTTACATGACCACTGCCTACACAATACAGGCTCTCATCATTGCATCCTCATCAACGTTGTCTTCCAGGTGCTGCCATAGTATAAACTGTGATCAATGGTCTTTCCTGAGAACACAAGGAATTCCTCCATTTTCCTGCACTATGGAAGGTGGAGTTCAATCTACATGGACTGTTGAGTGCTTCCAGTGGGTAACTATGGGATGCCACTTACATTTCTCACACGTTGGATTTTACTGCATGGGCTCCCTGCATCACCCATTCAGTTGTTTGAAAAGGTCATATGTTTTTAAATGAAATTAATTTTCTGCAGAGCAAAGATAATGTGAAAAATCATCCCATTATATCACTTCTCAGGAGGATTCCAAACTGCAAGTAATCTTCCTAAAGCTGCACTTTTGTGAACAAAATTAAGCTGGAAATGGAGTGACCTCCACTACTCCTTTGGGGAAAAATGAAAATTTCAGATGTTGCATTTTTAAAACATGATATTCACATGATTTTTAAAATGCAAATAATTTGTGGATAAAGTACTAATGAGCTAAGCTCTGATGTTGTTTCCCCATAGATTGTACACAAATTGTTTTTAAAATTGAAATTACTAGAAATACTCAGCAAGTCATTACACATCTGTAAAGGGAAAACATCATTAATATTTCAGTTCAAAGGCTTTTCATTAGAATAAATTGTTAGGCTGTCACAGTAGTTGAAAAACATCTTACACCAGAAATCCTTTTCTAACTATGAACAGAGAATGACAACAAATAGAGAAAGTCATCAACAGCTGTCAAATAATACAAAAAGGTAAAAATGTTGGCTGGGTTTGGACAGCCTTAGGAGTTATTTTGCTTAAGGACTAACAGTGATGTGGAAAATATAATGCATTTATCATTTTATATTATTACAAAAAGACATACTGATTGAATTAAATGACTCTGTAACTGTTGTTCCATATATTCACTTCTTATCATTATTTTGTGCTTTCTCTGAGCGCCCTTTAAAGATTTACTAAACAAATATGCAAAATTCACCAATTTCTCTTCAAACCATAAGGGAGGACCATCTTTACATCGTTAGGGTATCCAAATCATAGAGCACGACTTTAAGGAGGACAGAACATACTCCTAAACATAAAATGTCAGACACTGAATTGCAGGATCTTATCACTGCACTGAAGCTAATATTCAAGATGAGACCCAAATCTTGAAATACTAAAACAACAATATCAGTCAGTGATTGATAATATTCCTAAATATAATGTTCTATCATGATATATATTTTTGTTGTACAGATCAGGTCAAACATGTACCTTGAGCATCCAGAGGAAGTGTCTCATTGTCATGATACTGGTGTTGGGTGGCCTACGGTTTTGTTCGCAATAGGTTCTGTACACCTCCCAGCATTTATTTGCGTAGCCAAGTGTGATTGTAGTACTTTCGTGTTGTTGAAATAAACTCCCTGCATCAAATGGAAATCCATCAGGAATCAGAGACAAAAGAGAAAACAGCAAGGTTGGTTGCATCTATTGTGTTATCTCTCAATCGCTTTGAAGTATCCCTTGCCTGACGGTATCACCCTCCCCATCTGAATATTTCATTGGGATTCCAAAACAATAAAACTTTAATCAAATTAGCCATGCCAATAAAGTTCATAAGTTATTAAAAAATGGAAAAATATTCCAAAAGTAATGGATACACTCTGCATATCATTCACTACTGTAGGGATATTCCATCACCTACTCCTCAGTAAATTAATTGTTTAGTTTTTGTTTAATTCAAGGTCAACATTTATTGCCTGTCCCTAGTTCCCCTTGAGAAGGAGTTGGAGACTGTAATTTTTTAATATAAATATGTCAAGTGAAACTTCTCTTAACGAAATGTAAACTTATATTTTAACTGGACAAATACCATTAGAAGTGTACTTGGAAGAACCTGTGTATAATGAGCATGCACAGAGCAGGGTGCTCAAAGATTTGGGTCTGGATGGCCTTTATCAAGTTGTAACAGAAAACCATGAGGAGGAAATTGTCACTGGCACTTCCCTACACATGATGCACCAGTGCAAGGAGTAGCTGGGCACCATAGGAACGGCCAAATCACATGCAATATTCCTTTGACGTCACTTGAACAAAATTCTATGTGCATAAACTCAGAAGTTAACTTTAAATTGAGAATCAAGGCCTGCTTTGTCAGTAGTGGAAGTGCCTAGTCCTACCTGGGCAGCTTCTACAAACTCTGTTCATTTCCCTTCAGCTTGGTGTCTTTTATAAATATTCCATCATTACCATCACCCCCAAAACCTCTGTACTCCTGCTGTCAATGCCCCCAGCACAGTCCATCATCTCCCCTGCTCTCAATGTCCCACTCCATCCCAGCCCAAACTGACTCTCACATCATTTGCTCAGCTGATCCCCACATTATCTGCCCAACTGACTCACACCCTTACCTGCCCAATTTCTGTTAATGCCTGCCCAACCTCCCACGGGCTCCCTCCACCATCATCTACCCAACATCGCTCTCCGTGGTATTTCTCCACATCCCCCCCCCCAACTAACACTGCATGCAATCCTCACCTTGACCTCACCTCATCTCCCCACATGAGTATCTCCTTGACCTGTACTCTACTTTCAGACAGCTCCCCTTCAACAGGCCTGAGTTTCCAGAAGCTATAGTTTGGGGATGGAGAATACACACAACTGAAGACTGCCTGGGCGGTGGCAAGAGTGCTGGAATTATATGTTATGTAGAAATTATAAAGCCAGAAAAAACCTGCCCTTCCCTGTGCAAGCCACTTCTGAACTGCACATTGAAAGCAACAAAACATTACCAATTACATGAATAAATGGCCTGCTTTAGGAGTTAGGGAGGCCAGCTTACAATCATGTTTTATACTTTAGTATTCACAAGCAGAGGAAGAATGACTGATAGAACAATGCTCAAAGAGGAGTCACTTGACACAGATTTGTGGGCCAAAGGGCCTGAATTGTGCCGTAGTTTTTCTATGTTTTTTTCTATGTTTGACATCGTTCACAATTTACAAATAGAACGGCCACCACATTCATGCGTTGCATATCAGCATTAGGAATCTTCATAATGCTTTTACACTGTTGACAATTCCACATTACATGATTTTTGAATTAAGTATAATATCATTAAAGTAGACCATTATATACTACCAGAGACATATTTAGACTATACATACCATTAACAGTGCAGGCGTAAGGAATAAGATTGTCAGTCATTAGCTTGGAAAAGCAAGCTTCAAGAATTGGATGCTGGCCTCTGAAATGAGAATATCATACTATGGCAAGTGGTGCTTGTTCAGTTTGAGAATGCTACAAAAGATGAGGTGTAATACTATGTTTATTATGCTAAATGACTTTCTTGAATGCAACTCAATGTTTAAAAGTGGTCAGCATTCCTTAAATCTCACAACAGTGCCCAGCCAAATAATTCCAAATAACATTTTAAAAGAGTTGATGCACAAAGAATGACTTTATTTAAAGCAGGGGATATTAAAGTTTAGGTGGAAATGGGAGAGCAGTTATATTGAATTAATTTTTGAAGATTTCAACAAACAAAACATATAACAACCACTGATTATAGACAATATTTAAATAATCTAAATGGGTAGGTAATTTTCAGCAATTTTCAGGGACTAAAGATTGGTCTCTTACTCATGTTCCTTGTGGTAAATGTGGTATGCCAGGATAACAAGGTAGCTCAGGAACTTCCCCAGCAATAATGTATCAAACGGAGAGTGAGTATCCTCCACTGTAGTAAATTGTTCTGCAACAGACAGAAGATTAGTGGCTTTATATGCATCATGCTCGGGGGATAAGTATTTAACATTTTCAAAATATTCTGAATTAATAACACTGCAGAGATCATGGTCAGTCCTTATGAGTACAGGTAGTTCTGATAATACGCAATAGTTATGTTCCTAAGAAACCTCACATTATAAGAAAGTCCCATTATAGCAGGACAGGTTGTAGTTGCCTTCAAAGCACAGATTTAAACAGGCTCTTCCGATTGTGACCATGCTATAACCAATGCAGCCCACGTAATGCAAATAGTGTTATCTAATCCATTGAAGCGTTATAACAACACACGTTAACTACCTATACAGCATTCTTAATTCCAAAACAATAATGAAAAAAAATAGAATATGATGTACCCTTTGTACTCTAACTGAATAATTACATGACAGCAATGACTTTTGTTTTGACTGTGCTGCTGAATAAGGCAGCAGCACAATGATCTAAGGGCACCCTTGACACTAAATTAAAAGAAAACCTAATAAGACTTTTAGATAGACTTCTGAACACTAAGGAAATCAAGAGATACGAGGTCAGACTAGAAAGAGAGGCACAAGATTAATCATGATCTTATAGAATGATAGAACCAGCTTGGGGAACCAAACGGCCAACTTCTGCTCAAATTTCTTATTTTCTTACATTCTATTAACTCGGTCACCTTTGGGACATAGATTCCACTCAGTGGGATGGCAGTGTGATCTCTCTCTTCAACCTGCAAGAGATTCTTCTAGTGATCACATATCCAATGCTCAGAACTGTCCATGATTTACCAACAGAATTGTAACTTCATTCAAAGTGGTCTGATTCTAATTCTACATCATGACCTGCCAAGGCAAGATCGTTTTGATCTCAACCCTAAGTATCTTGCTGTGGACATATAGATAAGCATCTTTACTTCTATTGTTTTAACATGCTTCCATACTTTGACCTGGCTGCTGCTGAGCTTTGTTTACGCTGCCCATTTATCTTGTTTACTACTTTTCTAACTTCCTCTTCTTGCTTTGTTTCTCTGCTTCCTGAATTTCTTTCGGAATTCCCATCCTCCAGCCAAGCTTGATTAAACCCTAACCCAATAACACTAGCAAACCCTCACCTGACACCCAGCTGAAGTGTAACCCATCCAATTTGTACACCTGCCTCCAAAGTCTAAAGTCCTCCCTCCTGCACCATCTCTTTAGCCACATGTTCATTTACTCTGTATTCCTATTCCTGCGTGTGTTGTCACATGCGCTGGTAGAAATCCTGAGATTACTGACTTTAAAGACTTGCTTTTTAATCTCTTTTTTGAGGTTCCTAAAATCTATTCTCAATCCCTTACCTCTTCTTCTACCGATGTCATTGGTACTGTTGTGGACCACAACTTCTGGTTCTTCCCTCTCCACACATAGAACATAGAACAGTATAACATAGGAACAGGCCCTTCAGCCCATGATGTCTGTGTCACCGATACCAATTTAAGCTGAAGTCTGCCAGCATGTAGTCTGTATCCCTCCATTCCCTGCCTGTTCAAGGGTCTGTCTAAATGCCTCTTAAATGCCTCCATTTTCATGATAGTTTGTAACTGTACAGTGACATCCTTCACCAATGAGGCAACACCATCCTGGAATCACATCCATGGCCACAGAGACACCTATCTATCCATCCTACTCCGACTGCACTCCCTACCTATGCAAACTCTGACAGCACTCCCTTGAGGAACCATTAGCCACAATAGTATTCCAAAGCGAAAATCTGTTACTTATTGGGTATAATATGTCAGTACTATCATTCAGTACAAAACGGGGTAAACTCTGAAGAAGATTTAATTACCGTGAAGGATTCTATCCATGTTAGCCAGGCTCAAACCATAATGGTGAAATTTACAGTCTTTCAGAAAGCGCCAGAACTGGAGCTGGCTCAGTAAGAAGGTATTATCCAGTGATTGCTGGTGTCCCAGACTACTGTAGAAACTGTAGATTCTCTTCAGTTGTGTGAAATGTCGAAGAATAGCATACTCTAACTGTACAAAACAAAACTATGGTCACATAACATTGAATTTCAATAAAGTAACTTTATAAAATTTTAGCAGAGGTCATCATGAGGTGAGAGAGGCATTTGATGAAGGAGAAAGAACAAAAAATGTAGAACAGTACAGCACAGGAACAGGCCCTTCAGCCCACCATGTCTGTACTGACCTTGCCAAGTTAAACCAGTCCCATCTGCCTGAACATTGTCCATTTCCCTCTATTCCCTGGCTGTTTATGTGTCTGTCTGGATGCCTCTTAAATGTTGCTATTGTATCTGCTGCTACCAGCTACCCTGGTAGCATGTTCCAGGCACCTACCACTCTCTGTGTAAAAACTTACCTCACAAATCTCCTTTAAACTCTACCCCTCTCACCTTAAACCTATGCCCTCTGGTATTTGACATTTCCACCCTGAGAGAAAGATTTGGAGTATATATGCTATCTATGCCTCCCATAATTTCATATACTGTCCCTCAGCCTCTGACACTCCAGGGAAAGCAATCCAAGTATGTCCAACCTCTCCTTATAGCTAATACACTGCAATCCAATAAACCTCCTTTGCACCCTTTCCAAAACCTCCACATCCTAATCAGTAATGCAACTCCCCTACCTTTTTTACATCTCTCTCTGTCACATCTAAAACATCTGTACCCTGGAATGCTGAACTGCCGTCCTGCTCTTCTCTCAGCCAAGTTTCTATATATGGTAGCTATAATATGGTAGCTCCTTATACTAATCCAGGCTCAAAGCTCATCTGCCTTACCCATTATACTTCTTGTATTAAAATAAATATACTTCAGACAATTATTCCTGCAATGTGTATTGTCCTGCTACTATCTGTTCTTCCTTTTAGACTTAACTTCTATCTTCTCTTCAATTACTCCACCTGGTAACCTCCTGCTCCGGTTCCCACTCCACTGCCACATTAGTTTAAACCCTCCCAAGGACAACTAGCAAACCTCCCTGCAAGGATATTGCTGCCTTCCAGTTTAGATGCAACACTGCAGCTGTGTGGGCTTGGAGACTGAGTTGACAAGGAAAGATGAGTGAAACTTGGCTGTAGAATGGGAGCTGAGCGAGAAAGTTGGGAACTGGTCTTCAATAAAGTGATAAGTAATTAACAGAGAGATGATTTTGCAGATCACTTGGATAGGCAGTACAAAAGCATTAATTTCTCTTATATAGATAACTAACACAAAAGTATTCTGAAATTAATAATTCATCATCTAATTTCATAGTTGAACGAATCCAGTAAGATTATTCTTTTATATACTCTGAGGTTGCTATATCCAATATGATGATAGTTAAGTAAATGTAGATTTGCCACAGGACCTGGGAGCATTGGAGGCAGTAACTGGTTATAGAGAGAGGAGACAGCCAACTTTCTATGAATTTGGTACCTTATATGTTGTTCAAGTTTAACCGTAGAAGAGCAGGCCAAGTTTTAAATTATTAGAGAAATATGTACTTGCAATCAAACATATTCATATTGTCCGGTAATGTTGACACCAATAGTTATGTTAAATCAAAAAAGTGTCGTTTCAGATTGGTAGTAGTTTAGGTGCGAGATTTTGTAATTTGGAATAAAACAGAAACTGTTGGATACAGTCAGCAATTCAGGCAGCAGCCCACTCCCACTCAGACCTATCTGTTTGTGGCCTCCAGCAACCTTCCATAAAAGTCCAGTGCGAGCTTGAGGAACAGCACCTCCATTTCTGGACATTCAGTACTTAAAAAATTCAATAATACAACAATTTCAATCACTTGCATGGAGACACAAGAGATGGCAGATGCTGGAACCTGGAGCAACAAACATTCTGCTGGGAGAACTCAGGGGGTCAAGCAGCATCTGTGTGGGGGAAAAGGAACTGTTGACATTTCTGGTCGAAAATCTGCATCAGGATCTGCATGCGGGGTTTTGGCCCAAAACGTCAACAATTCCTTTCCTCCCACAGATGCTGCTTGACCCACTGAGTTCCTCCAGCAGATTGCCTCAATCACTCACTCGCTTTTTCTGTTTGTACCAGATCTGGCCAGTTCTGCTCTAATGTGATCCATCTATAATATTAACTCAGTTTTCCCATCTCTATACATAATACCTGATCTGTTGGGCATTTCCATCATCCTCCTTTTTGGTTTCAGGTTCAGTTACAGCTCTTCACAGCTTTAACATGTTCTTTTGTTTGTTCTTTCTCTCTCTAACCTTCCTCATTAATCTGTTAATTTAACAGCTCTATAAACATTAGAATCACCTGCACCACCTGGTCACACACCATCAGAGATATTCTCGTCCTATCCATTCCTCCCCCCCCACCCCCCACCGCAACCTAAAATCAACCTCATCCCAGTTTCAATGAAGGGTCTTTGACCAGAAACGTTAACTCTGTTTCTCTTCGCACAGATGTAGCCTGACCTCCTGAGTATTTCCAGCATTTTCTGTTTCTATTTTAGATTTCCAGCATCTGCAGTTTTTTCTTATTGGTTTTCATTTTACAGACATCTTTCTTTGTTGTTTCAGACCAAGGAACATACAAGAGCTTTCTGAGCAATGTAAACCAATACCAGAGGGCATGCATTTAAGGTGAGAGGGGGTAGGTTCAGAACAGACGTGAGGGGTACATTTTTTACTGAGAGAGTGGTGGATGCC
>JARFYF010000112.1:3842038-3854319 GCA_030265395.1 Rhina ancylostomus | reverse complement strand
GGGGGGGGGGGGGGGGGGGGGGGGGGGGGGGGGGGCTGGGGGCGGAAGTCTCCCCACAACTGGACAAGGCACCAGGGAGGCCACATCCAGAGCAGAGCGGACAGGTTTGGGCCTCCAGTCTAAGGAAAGACATTATTTCACTGGAGCATCAGTAGGAAGGGTTCACCAGGAAGCTCCCAGATATGGGGGGGAATTGTCCCACAGAATGGGACTACCCATCGGAGTTTAGAAGGATGAGAGGTGAGGTGACAGGTGGGATTCTGCCAGGGCTGGACAGGGTCAAGGCTGAGGTGTTTCCTCCCATGGTCTCAGAGTAAGGGGGTGACCATTTAGGAAGGAGATGAAGAAGACCTCCTTGTCCCAGAGCACCGAGAGTCTTTGGCAGTCCTCACCATGCAGACCCTTGTTTATTAATAACGTTGAGATAGATTCCTATTCAACTTGCAAATCAAAGTTCTGGAGGAAGGGTAGGAGACTAGACTCCAGGAACACCACAGCCCCCAGTGACCCGTGGAATGGAGAGGAAGGGGCTGGATGTCCGCGTCCCGATCCCACGTCTGATGGTCTAACGTGAGGAATGGTCCCCTTTTGTCCAGGTGCTGTGGTGGTGAAGCCTGGGCCCGTACACGGGGACAGGTTGACAGAGGGCTTTCTCCGTACACATGCTGGGTATGGGGCCCATCCTCTGCTGTGCTCGGTGACGGAGCAGGGACGTGACGGAGGGAGCTCAGGAGGCCAGAGGAGACGATAACTGCGGCCCCAGTGTCCTGCAATCAGCCATTCCCTTGAAAATGGTCGGAGAGTCGGGGATGTTTCACAGAGTTGAATATTGAACAAAGGCTTCTCTCTGGGCAGAGGAGATATGGAGCGTGGTCTGAGGCAGGAGAGGGAGGTGGCGAGGGTCAGGGAGGGAATCCCAGGACCCAGGCAGCCACCAGAGGACTGATTTCAGTGACAGAGGGGAGGACAAGGAAGGGCGGCTGGGGGAGTGGGGCAAGAGCCGTGTTCGGAGGCAGCAAAGACACTGTGAGGGCTTCTGCAGCCAAAGAGCTGAAGCAGCAGCAAAGTTGGGGGATGTCACAGTGGGCAGGCTTCATGTTGCAGCAGGAATGTGAAGCTGCATCAAAGGCACGGCTGAGGTCCACTGTGGCTGAAGAGCTGGCAGAGGGTGTGGGAGGACGATAGAGATCCCAGTGATGTGTCCAATCTGTGGATCCCTCTGACCCTCGCTCGCTGTGATCCAATTCCCTCACTGGAAACGTCCCGGGGACAGACTGGTGTGTCAGCCAGGGATTATTCCTATAATGCCGGCCTGGATTAGGACAGCTTTATACCTGCTGACTGATGCCGAGCTCAGAGGCAGCATCGCAGTCCCTCCCCGCCAGCTCTGCTCAGGAGCCGGGTCTGGGCCAGCGGCTGCCGCCGGACTCGTCTGACCCTGAACCGCCAGCCTCGAGGGCCCCGCGGCGCAAAGTCCAGCCCGCCACACCAGCTGGGGTGTGCAGCAGATGGCGAACGGGAACGAGCCGGTCTCAGGGGAGTCCGAGGACAGCGAGGATTCGGTCTTCAGCAAGGACGAAGTGGAGCCGAGACCACCCCCCCGCCCTCAGAACCAGACCCTCAAACACAAGGTGATATACTACGCGGACCGCATCTTCCTCTGCTTCCTGGCACTGCTGCTGCTGGTCCTCACCGTGGAGGCTCTCTACAAGATCTGGTACATCACCAACTGGTCGGCAATCGCCAGGCACCTGAAGCAGCTGGCACAGTGGGTGTCAGCGCCCGAGGAGGAGGAGGAGCCAGAGTTGTGATTGACGGCCGTGGCCGGCTGCAGGGAGCGTCTCTCCAACGGCAAGCCTCAGACAGTTGGCATCACTGGCATCCTGCACCATCTGCTGCATTGGCGTCTACGTCTGGAAAGGGAGCCTGGTGTAGGAGGAAGACCCGATTGAAAAGCCACAGCTCATTGGATGAAATCTTCCCAATAACTGCAGCCTAAAACCTCTTGGCTTCTCCCCTCCAACCTGCTGCTTTTGTGCTGGAGGTGAGTCACTCACCACTGGGTTCCCAGCCTCTGACTTGCTCTCCCAGCCACAGTATTCATGTGACTGCTCAGCTCAGTAGATGTGGCAGAATCAATGCATCAGTTCCAAGGTGGTTTGGCTCTGTATCCTGCACGGTGTGTGTGTTGCCTATCCTGCATGTAGTCTGTATTACAGCTTCACGAGACGTACACCTCATGGTTTTGGGCATGCTTGGTGCTGCTTCGACATGCCCTTCTGCCCCTCACTGCACCATTGCCCTGATAGTGAGGGTGGAGGGAGGGAAATGCCGGCCCATGGGGTTACAGCTTGTGCTGCAGTACATTTCCGCTGTTACTGATGGTATCCTTCTGATATTTGTTGTAGGTGCAGCTGCCCTTTCTCTGGACATTCCACAGTGCACAGAGGGAGCCTGTGTGGTCAGTTCATTGTGTGGTCAAGTCATAGAAACAGGCCGTTCAACCCATCCAGTCCATGCCGACCTGATCTTCTGCCTGGTGTCATCTACCTGCACCCAGACCATATCCCTCCAAACCCCTCCCATCCACATAATTATCCAAATTTCTCTTCAATGTTACAATTGAACCCGCATCCACCTCTTCCACTGGCAGCTCGGTCCACACTCGCACCACCCTCTGAGTGAAGAAGTTTCCCCTCAGATTCCCTTTAAATACTTCACCTTTCACCCTAAACCTATGACCTCTAGTTCTAGACTCAGCCAACCTGAGGGGAAAAGCCTGTACACATTCACCCTGTCTGTACCCCTCATAATTTTGTCTCCCTCTTTGAGATCTCCCCTCATTCTCCTGCACTCCAAGGAATAAAGTCCTAACCTGTTCAACCTTTCCCTGTAACTCAGGTTCTCAAGTCCCAGCAACATCCTCGTAAATTTTCTCTGCACTCTTTCAAGCTAGTTGATATTTTTCCTGTAGGTAGGTGACCGTCTTGCATTCAGTGACCGACCAGCCCCCAAACCTCAGCATTGCAGAGACCGACTGTGCTACAGTTTTTAACGTCTTGAAGCCAGACCCATTATTCCTCTCCGTGTGGTCCCACTTGGATGGAGAGCTTTGCTGATGAGACAGGCTGCCTTGAGCCTCAGTTCATGATATGTGGCCCCTGGGTGCCGTGCTGCCCCTACACAGCAGGATGAGGCCTGCTCATTCCTATAGGGGCTGCATGACTAAACCACCTCCCGGCAGTCAGACAGCCCATAGGGTCCCCGATCTACAGTGGTGCTCCAGTCTGTCTAGCACTCTGCTGCTGCAACAGGGGTACAAGGGGCAAGAAGCAAGAGGGGGCCACAGTAGCAGTGATGTCAACCAACCTGCTGATCAGCCAATCACAGCACAGAATTCACAAAGGCAGCAAATCATGAAGAATAAAGTTTAAGTATTTTGTATTGACACTACATGTATAAGACAGAAGCCAAATGTCATAAATCTTATTAAAAGTACATTTTAAAATCTGTTATTGTTAAATACTTGTAAGAATTACAATCTGCATGAATAAAAGGAATTCTGCGCCACAGCCAGTGAGTTTGCTCAGCTCCCGTTACAACTAGCACACCATTCAATGTGCCCTTCACACTGGGGATGGGATGAGAACCTCAAGGCCACGCACTGGCAGCACACAGAAGCCCAGCACAGGGTGCGGAGGGAGTGGGCCTCCTCACAAACTGTCCACCATCTGCACCTCTCGTCCCATCTGTGGAGGAGTTTGCTATTCCCACACTGGTGTCAGGAGTCACTCCAGGACCCGCAGCGAAGCAGATCACTCTTGACAGGTATTCACAGAGGGCGATGGTAGAAGGTCGTTTCTGTGACAGGTGCTGAGAGCTGCAACCCAAACAGCTAACGTCTCAGAAAACTGATATGCCCCAGCAGGAGGAACCGTGGCAGCTGACCGGAGGGAGGTGGTCACATCGGCCGTTCTAGTCTGCCTCTCACAGCGCTGGGTTACACACCATGTCACACAGCCAGCAACCCTGCCCCACCCCAAAGCCTCTCTCCACACCTTCAGTCTGGTGACACCAGGAGTTCAGTCTGCTCACGGCACACAGTAAGCAGCAGAGCAACAGGCCGGCGCGGGGTTCAGAGCTCCCTCAACTCCTGCAGAGTCGGAGAGATGTCAGTAGCCTGCACGTAGACGGCAACGGGAAGCATTTCTGTTGGTGGGGGTGGGGGAAGAGGGCCCCGTGTATCTCAGTGAGAAAGGATCACGGGACTCTGCTGCAGACTTGCCCAGTGCCAAGTGCCAGACTTGCCCAATTCACACTTGTTTGCATAGAACCTTGGGCTCAGTTGATGCAGAGGAATTGGAACTGGTCCTCCAACTGCTCTGTGTGGCCCTACTGACAGTGACAAAGCTGGAGTCATTTGCAGCATAAAGTCCCAACACCTGCAGCTGAGAGGGAGTTACGGGGAAAGGTCCCACACCTGCTGACCTCAGGGAAAGAGTGGCGATGT
The DNA here is from genome assembly GCA_030265395.1 of Rhina ancylostomus. Taxonomy (NCBI): domain Eukaryota; kingdom Metazoa; phylum Chordata; class Chondrichthyes; order Rhinopristiformes; family Rhinidae; genus Rhina; species Rhina ancylostomus. Next base: position 3,849,809 of record JARFYF010000112.1, on the reverse strand, counting down.
GCAGATTTCCACCGACTCCAGCCACTGCCAACAGCTGACCATCAAGGATGCTGTCAGCAGCCTGGACACTGTTTACACCCAGTCCGATACCACCCAGGCCCTGTGGAGGGAAGCACACTCCTCAGTTAGACAGGCAGCTCTCTCCCCACAACCTGAGGTGACACATGGATGCTTCTCCCTCTCCAGCCTGGCCCCCTCCTTGTGTGACCACATCTTCCACAACCCACCTCCCAGATACTCTGGGAGACATCTCATCCCCTGGAGCAGCCTGTCACTACAGGAGTTGGGTACCCTGCAACTCCCCAGTCCTCCCAACCTCGGGCAGTTCCCATCCCATCCTGCCTCAGGCTGTGCTGACCCAGCTGGTGTCTGTACACGTGTGACCTGGGCTGTACCCTGAGACACGGGCCTTAAGGCAGGTACCCAGACAACTAGAGAACCCCCCCCCCCCAACACGTTCCATGTTCCTGATGTTGGAAAGGTACTGACACAATTCAGCTGCATGTTAAGTAGTGCGCACCATTGGTTTCAGTAATTGCTCAGTTCACCCACTTTACTCAGCAGGTCTTACTTAAGAAGGATGTAACTTGTGATTGTCAAAATTAATCATAGTTACCTTTTACTGTTTTAAGTATTGGATCTTGTTGAATTTATCATGCATTTTAAATACGCTTTTAATGGTTAAACATTTTGTTCCGTCAAGGTGAGGAGTTGTTAATGCTCTGAAATAGTTTTCTACCGTTTGCTTACGGTGTACCATAGCTTGTTGCAGTGTAAAACTAATGTCTGTACAGTGTCCCTAAATTGCCACAATCAGAGGACTTCAGTTGACCTAGTTTGCTAAATTCTAAACAGCCAGTTTCATATTACATGGAGTTTTGTAGAAGACAACTCCTACCCATTAGTTAGATTGAGATTGTTCAAGCACAGTATCTGTTGCCACTAAAGAAACTTTCCTCCTGGTAGTCTGGGCTGTATTTAAACCTAAATCCTGCAGGAATTATAAGTCCCTCTAAGTTATACCAACAAGGTTATTGGAATTTGCTTGCATGGCATCACTTCAAGAAAAGGCAGTTTGAAATGCAATGTGACTTGATTGAAACGGGAATTTGGCGGCTTTATTTTCATGGATTTTGGAAGGAAAATGAAGAGAAGAATGTTTTTTAAAGCTACCAGATTTTTCTGGTATCAAAGATACAGCATAGTTCACTTCTTTTAACAATGGACTTCCAAGCATCATTGGGAATGGAGAAAAGATACGTCTTCAAATTAATATAAATAGTTTAGCAATACATTTTAATTTTTTTTTTGCATTGCACTAAAGTCATAAGTGCTTGAACAAATGAAAGTCATTGGTTTAACTCCTTGCGGTGCTGGTTTAACTGTTACGTGGCAGATCTGGGCTGGGACTGCTTAACTCACAAAATTCACACTTCTCATTTATTTAAAAAGTTAAGTTCTGTGTCTTTAATAATCATTTATGTCCAGGCTGATACTAGAAATTCCATTAATCAAAATTGCTGTTTAAATTATGTGCTTAATCTTGGAGTTTACTCTCTCTGGTCTAGGCAGAGGAACTAACCACTATTGATTCTTCACCCTGTTGCTCTCCATCACAAATAACACTTGTCTTTCCCTCCAGTCTTTTCCCCCATTCCTCAGACTTCAGTCTGTCCTCAGAACTAAACTCGTCTTCTCCTTGAGTTGCACATCCGCACTTCTGGTTACTGTTTCTTAAAAATTATCAAAGGTACAAACTCCAGCCTTTATTCCCTCTTCCCTCATCCAGGTCTGTGAGGTCATTCTCGTTCATGCAAGATCAGTTGACCCATCACTGTCTGGCATTGGTCTTGATACTTCCTCTGTGGCTCAGCTGACCATGGAGTATTTGCCTTCATAAGTAATTCATTGTGTGAAGAGCTTCGGGATTTCTGCATGATAATATTCTAAAATTACAAGCAAGTCAGACAAGCTTTACTTCTGTGAAGCTGGTTCACAGGCGGAACTAGGCATTAGAACCATAGAAAACCTACAGCGCAATAGAGGCCCTTTGGCCCACAAAGCTGTGCCGAACATTTCTCTACCTTAGAAATTACTAGGCTTACCCATAGCCCTCTACTTTTCTAAGCTCCATGTACCTCCCCAAAAGTCTCTTAAACAACCCTATTGTATCCACTTCCATCACCATTGCCGGCAGCCCATTCCACGCACTCACCACTCTCTGACTAAAAACATTACCCCTGATATCTCTGTACCTACTCCCCAGCACCTTAACCCTGTATCCTCTTGTGGCAACCATTTCAGCCCTGGGAGATTGCTCCATTTGCTATAGTTCTTTATCTGCCCCTTTACTGCCTTCTACATATAATGTGAAGGTATTTATATTTATGTAAGTACAATCTGAAAAACTGATGTTAAGCACAATGTCCTGCAACCCCTCCAATTACTTTAAATACATTGCATTTGCAGTTCTGACTTCTCAGTCCCTCGGCCTATTTGAGGGTTCAGGTGAAAATGACAAAATTTGTATAACCAAGGTTGGGGGGGGAAGATGGGTGGGGACTAATTAGATAATTATTTCAAAAAACTCAGAGGCACAATGGGCTAAATAATCTCATTTTGTGTGAATCTGTGATTCATATAAAATTGGCCCTGTAAACCTGGGTATGGAGATATGTCAGCAACCTTTGGTTCTTGTCAGTTTTTTTTACCTCTGATCATTGACTTAATTGATAAACAGGAAATAAACCCACTCACTGTTAGTAAAACTATTTAGCATATTTCAATTTCCATTCTAGTTCCTTTACTACGTCCCTGGATTCTTTTTAGTTTGTTTGTGATTAAAGCAGTCACTAGAATAGAGGAAGGCATTGGACTTTATTTTGTTCATTGTATTTGGCAAAAAATTATTGGGAATTTCCTCTTTTTTAAACCCTATATTATTCATACAAAAGTAATGACCAGTATTAAAATATTCTGTAGTGAAATGTTTAATCCCTGCCCTTTTAAGTATTATTTTCTCATCACCCTCTTCCTTCCTATCCTGCCTTGTTTCATGATTGCAAAATGTTCATTGCTATTTTCTCTATTAGTAGTTGCTACAAAAACTTTATAGAAATGTGATATTGTGCAATTTTCTACCCATATCTATTTTGTAATAGCTTGATTGACTATTGAGTTTTTCATAATTTGTTAACAAAATCTATAGGCAAAAGTCATAAACACATGTTAAGTTCAGATTTTTTTCAAGATCTCTGTTAGCTTTAGAAAGATCCAACTAGCAACTCTGATGCCTTCTCGCTGATGTCACCCTGCTGTGGCCTCAAGTTATGCTATCTCCCAGGGTAGGTCCAAAGGAGCTGAATCTGGAAACAGTGGAGATCTTCCAACATAAATAGCACGCACAATGATGTATGACAGTTCCACAAATCGCCTTCCACTGAGCTCAGTTGCTTCCCTCTTTCCCATTGTGTTTTTTGACCAGTTGTATGTATAGGGAATACAACTGTCCTGAAGTCCTCAGTCCTCCTTTGCCATATGTGAAGAGCATCACCACAGGAGTGGGCCCATGGACATTAGGAACCTCCTTGTTGGAGAGACATGCCAATGCTAACAAGTCAGTATCATCAACCACGTTGATTCCCTTTGGATGTTCCAGAAGCTGCATAGCGCTCCGACTTTCGGCTCGTAAGAACTAGTGGGAATTCACACTTCCGAAGTGCAGTAAGGTTAGAAAAAGGGACTTCCCTCTGCCAAAGCAACAAAGAAAATGTCCAGTCCATTTGTTCATTTATGTGATCTCAGCTGTGGCAGCAATGTAGCAATTGGCCTCAGATTTTGGAATAAAAGCTCAGCTCTGGTGTTTCTTCTGTACCCCTCCCACTATAAAACATTATTGCATGTCATGTTGGCATTACTATTTTTCAAAATAAATGATTGGGTGAAGCATAGAGAACACCTGGCACTTGTAGAACTGTACTGAAATATGTCATGGTTGTTATGAGAGGGATTCAAAATGTAATACTGAAGTAGAAATAGAAAGGAATGATCCCTGTCATTCATTGTCATCACTAAGTCCCCCCTCCATTAACATTCTGGGGAACCAAAGAACTTGCAATTAATGCTTTATTAGTTTAACGCTAGTGGGAGTGGCAGTACATGGAGGAGCAAACAGTCAGTGCTGCTCTTCCCTACATGTGGCCTGACTCAAGGAATACAGGGTGCTAATAAGCTTAAATACAGTGTTCTCCAGTGGGTGTCCGCCTACTGCACAGGCATACCCATATTTGGGTTGCTTGACCACGCCATTGGTCAAGCCGAGGTTGCTGTGTGCAGCCAGATAGGTTAACACATCATTCAGTCAAAAAAAAACAACCCTGTTTCCTTGTGGCCTTGAAGCTCAGCAACTCCTTAGACGAGCAGGTGACTCAAGCTGTTTACTGGTAGGGAGAGAGTGAGTGAGTAGCCCTTTGTTCACCAGAGCTCCCTTCCCATTGTCTTCTACGTCACCATTGTACAAAATCTCAACTGGGCCAACCACATAAATACTGTGGCTGCATGAGCAGCTGGGTATGCTGCAGCAAGTGTTTCACCTGACGTCCCAAGGCCTTTCTGCCACCTGCAAGGTACAAATTGGGGTGCATAATGGAATAATTTCTGTTTGCCTGGATGAGTGCAGCTCCAACAACACCCAAGAAGCTACATACCTTCCAAGACAAAGTAGCCTGCTTAATTGGTTCTCCACCCTCAGCCTAAATATTAATTCATTCATTCCTTCCGCTACCTGTACACTGGCTGCAATGTGTACCACCGAAAGATACTCTGCCTTGGCTGATGTGACATCCAAACCTGTAACCTCTATCACCAGAAGGACAAGGGCTTCAAGCATATGGGAAAACCACCATTGTTGTGGAAAAGCATTGCAGGAGTACTTTTACAAGAAGAATTGCAGTGATTCAAGAAAGCAGAATGCTATCATCTCCTTGGGCAATTACGGCTGGCCAATGAGTGCCGGCCTTGCAGTGATACCCATGTACTGAAATTTAACAAACAAAAATATTGCACCACTGTTCTGATGTTGAACAATACCTTAAAAGGAATATGATCAGAAAGTCAACAATGAAAATGTGTTTTAAGATTAACGTGTATTTTTCTCATGATTGAGGCATAGGTATTCAAAAGTATGACCATAAACAAAGACAGTTATATTCAGATCGTTAACTTTTTTGGAAGACAATAAGATTCCTAAATGGGTCACTGTCTTAGTTCATCTAAAAGCCTTATTCATGCCTGTTACCCTCACCCCCTCCCCTTAACTGGACTAATTGAACTCAATCCTGTAATGACTTCCCTGTTCTACTTTTTGTAATCAAAAGTCTGCTACAGCTGTTGCTGGATAGTGAACTGGTTCTGTTTTTATAGAAATCCCTAAGTCAATTTTGTCCATGAGTCAGAAAATGCACAAAAATCATTCAATATGGTAAGCACACCTCCACAGTATTGTAATGAATGGCATGGAAAGTAGAAAAGACTGTTGATAAAGAACACTTATTAAAAGTGGAGAGAAAACTAGCTCTGCCATTTGTAAGAATGAATGTATGTCTGTACATTAGACTTTTGAATTTAATAAGATTATGGGAGCTCGTCTGTATGGGTCGGTGTCCATTAGTCGCCTATATCTGTGTCCTAACTCAGGCCAAGTTTCATTCAGCCACTTCCCCTGAGGATGTTGCCTTGACTTCAAAATTCTTAATATAGTTTTCAGGTTCTTCATGCACTTGCCCTTCTTGTCCCTGACACCTCCTCCTGCTCCATGACCCTCAAATAATTGCACTCTTTCTGGATTTTTGCATATTCTAAATCTGTTGGTGGTCTTTGGCTGCTAAATCCTTAAGCTATGAAAATCTCTCCCCTTTCCTTACTGCCTCTTTCTCTCAGAACACACCTTAAAACCTACCGTTTTCTCCAAACCTTTGCCTTATCATCTCCTTGTGTGGCACAGAATCAGTACTTTTGTTTGATAATACTCCTAACAAGCACCTTGCAATATTTCTGTTAATGGCACTAAAGAAATGGAAGTTGTATTTTTTTTAAAAAGAGAGAATTTAGCGATGAAATGGTTGTGCTTCTTAAAACTTGATGCATGGAAAGAAAGTCGCGAGAAGTGACCAGTGCTCTCAAATTCAATTTTGCCTTTGACAGTTGTTTAAGGGAGAATTTATATCAAGAGGAAAACATTTTAAAGAATAGGTGAATGTCAAAGCTATTATGGATTTTAAATTTTTATGGAGCAAACCAGTTAAGTTTCAATAGTTACAGGTGAACTTGCGGATGACAGTCTTTGTTTGAACCGTATTCCTACAGAAATGAATGATGACCATAGTTGATAAAGTGACAGAGGCCTCAAACACTGCAGCTTGCAAGAACCAGACCTGCAGCTCCGTGGCACCTTTCTCTGGAATTATCAAAGAGAAGAACATGGAGCCAGGGACAGCAAGTTGGGGTGCGACATCTCCTATTACAGAGGTACCGAAGAACAAAATCTTAGGACCTATGCCTGGAGCTGCTTTATATACCAATACAATGTCTCTACAGGAGAAACCAAAGCAACCAGTACAAAAAGATCAAAGTAAGTTTTCAATGAAGTTTTCTTTGTTGAAGGTAATGCCAGAGTAGCTTGACACCTGTTCCATGTGTTTTTCATGAGGCTGGTTAATTTCATCCCTGTACACTGAAACCATTTGACCCCAGATGAGATTAAATAGCTGTTATTTCATTTTAGATGCATGCTTCATTTTGAAGACCAGGGTCAAGTTTTTCTCTCTGTTGCTGTTCACCTCAGCGTTCTTCTGATGAAATCACTTGTCTTTTTAATTCATTGCCTAAGTTTCCAGTGTTGCCTTTCTTCATTGTTACACTTTCTCGGGTGCTTTCGGTGACCTTTTTGGGTGACAAAAGGGTTCCACTCTGTGCTCCAAACTGTCTCATTAATTTGTTAACCATGCATCGGTGGTGATACATGATTTACATGCAATCTGCTTCCCAAAGCAGTGTCTGACTGACTTCAAAGTTCTGCTCTTTTGCTCAGAGTTTAGTGTTAGAATACAGATTAACCCCATTAAATTACTTGAAATCTGGAAAATGAGGGGAGCAGTTTGTAAGAGAGAAAACATTGTTGAATACCAAAGTAGTACTGCAATTCAAAATGAAATTGAGAATGTTTTCTGTACTTTAGGGTGATTCATTGTCTCACGCTGAAGTTTAACTATTAACATTTGTTCCAGGCCTGCCTATTTCAAAAAATCCTTATGATGTTTTCTGACTCTAAGAAGTGTGTTGTCCCAGTGCTGCATGAAATTTACGCAAGTTCACAGTATTAAAGGTTTTCGGTTGGGAATCCCAGGTTACACTGATCTTGGAATGTTGTTTGTTGGGGTGGGCGGGGGGGATGTTTGGAAGGGGTGAGGTAAAGGAGACTAATTGTTTGTTTCTAATTGTCACACTTTTTACCAACTTACATCAAATTAAAATCGTTAGCAAACGTTCTGTACTTGCATCCAAGACTCTTTCCTTTCTTTAATGGCTTTCTCTTTACTAGGTATAGGTACTTTACATGTCCTTTTACAATAAACATTACCTAAGTCAGGTTGTCTGTTAATCATGCAAGCACTGCAATAATTGTGTCTCCTTCCCTCTTCCTCAAAATACATTTATCCATATTAAAACTCAGTCTTACAAAATCTGCTCAATGGTTCCAGCTTTTTGGAATGGT
>JARFYF010000112.1:3154213-3165149 GCA_030265395.1 Rhina ancylostomus | reverse complement strand
GAGGAAAAAACTTACAACTGACAATAATAACTGCAATTAAAACTTCATGGTCAACCTATCTTTACCCACTATTAACTCATTAGAGACTGTAATTACATTTGGAAAACATGAGCACCTAATAACCATCCAAAGTATACAATAAACCTTCAACCAGCTCAACATCCAATGTGCCCTCAAAATGAATCACAAAACCACTTGCACAGGGAAAAACTGATTAAAATATTAATGCCAGTTAAAACTAATCCGAAGAAAAAATAAGGACATTGAAACAAAACTGACTTCAGGAACACACTTTCCGTAAGTGATTTTTCTTCTTCAATATCTTGAGATGCTACGTTCAGCTGAAGCTTTATTTACGCTAGCACTGAGCTGGCCCAACAGGGTCAGAATGGATCACCCTTCTCAGTGAGGGGAAGCATTAGTTCTATGAAGCTACAAGAGATTGCAGATGCTGGAATCTAGAACAAAAAACAATTTGCTGGAGGAACTCAGTGGTCAAGCAGGATCTGTGGAGGCAAAGGGATGGTTCACGCTTTGTGTTGTTACCATGCCTCAGGATTGGGTGTGTGGAGGGAGGGAAGATAGCCAGAATAAAAGAGAGATGAGACAGGGGCTGGTAGGTGTTAGGTGGAACCTGCTGAGGTGGGGGATGATGGGCAGCTGGAGCCAGTCTTTCTGTTTGGGTGGGGGGGGGGGGAGGGTGAGAGCAGACATCTAGGGATTGAAGGAATTGCAAGTGAAGGCTCCATCAACTACAGTAGAAGGAAGGACACATTTTCTGAAAAAGGAGGACATTTCAGAAGTCCTGGAATGGAAAGTCTTGGCTTGAGAATAGCTGCAGTGGAGACACAGAAATGGTGCCCTTACAGGAGACACGTGAGAGGAGGGGTAGTGGAAGTAGCTGTGGGAGTCAATGGGTTTATAGTAGATATCAATGGATAGTTGTCTCCTGCAAGAGAGATCCGGAAAAGGGAGAAGTGTCAGAAATGATCCAAGTGAATTTAAGAGGTGGAAGTAGCAAACATGATAACATTAATGTGTTCTGTACCAATGCAGTTGTTGAGGGGAGGGGTGCCAAAGTAGGTTTGTGACAAGGACTTCCACATAGCAAAGAGACAGGCAAAGCTGGGACCCATGCAGGTGCCCATGCCCCACTCTTGAATGGTAGAAAATGGGAGCAATCAAAAGAGAACATTGCAGGCAAGAACAAGTTCTGCCAGGCAAATGAGTGTTTGTGGGGGGGAAATGGTTGGATCTTTGTTCCAGAAAGCCAAGACCTTCCTGGTGCAGTTGAAGATGTACAAGCTGGATGCCCATGGTGAAGATGAGGCTGTTGGTCCCGAGGAACTGGAAGTTATCAAAATGGTAATGGGCACTTCTCAGATGACAAAGATAAAACTAGCAACATCTCTTTTTTGGAGAATTATTTCTGCAAGAGGACATTTTCCTTCCACATGTTAAATCAAGTGCAGTAATGCATCAAGATTTTACAGTTGGCTGATGAGAAAAATCATGCTCCATTTTCTGCTCTGCTTTATATTTGGGCAAAAGATAACTTCCTTGTATTATAAACTTTAAAGGATATGATTTGTTTCAAAGCACTCCCACTGCTTTATTAGGGGTTTACTCTTCAACTTTTGTGTGCAACCTTAGTGTCAAAACAAAAAGCACCAAACTTGGGAATTACTCAACAAAACACAAGAGAAGCAGTAGATCATTAAGTCCCTCAAGCCTGTTCACAATGGCACCAGTTTTTACACCAGGTTCAAATGATCAGCAATCCTGAAAGTTTGCCACCTCCATTTTAAAACAAATATCGTATTTTACATTTTTAAGCCACCAAACATTTTCTTCCAACAGTTGATTTTATCTCATTGGTGTGTCCCTTCAGTGCTGGAAAAAATGAAATGCAACTCAAGTGTGATCGATACTTCCACAGATCTGCACCTGAGCTACATGCATAATGGATGCCTCAACATAGGGACCATAGCACAGAATAAATCAAATGCATCCACTTTGAAAACAAAAACGCTTTGAATACATAAATATAAATTTAGAATTAAGGTGACAAATAAAACCAAGGACATTGTCAAATTGAATAAATAAAATTGAAATTGTCAAATTAAATAAAATTGAAATAGTCAAATTAATTTTTGGCAATAAGCCTCTATTTGCAAGATCCAACTAAGGATAATTTCTCCTGCAATTAAAAAGCTGCTTGCATTGCCAAATAAAACAATATAAATTCTATGGAGTGCTCCATTTATCCTGCAACTGTTATGATCCATCTTGCTTTACTACCAAGTTGCAAACTAAACACCAGATGGTGACAGCTGTACTTAACCTTTGGCTGACATAAATTTTCTGATAGCTAACTTTAGTAACACTCTTGCATGCGTTCTGTTCAGTTCTATGGCCATAGAGGGGTGGCCACAGACAACAATATGAACATTATGAATATACATTTTGATTCTTGAAACAGCCTTTTATTTGATCAAACGAGAAGGCATAACTGAATTCACACAAGCACAAACCCATTTAACCAGATAATTTCTTTGTAACCTCGCATCATTATAGTTCAGTTGTGCTAGTAACCTGAGAAATATCTGTCTTCTCATAATGACATTTTTATTGGGAGGAATCATACTGAGAATAAAAGCCAGCAGTTCTTCATATTTAAGGGAATTCAATTCACAGTACCAGGGCTGCCTGATGAACAGGATTTCAGCAGGTAACAGATTAGCCATGACCTTACTGAATGGCACAGCAAGCATGTGAAACCAAATGACCTCTTCCTGTTTCTATTTATATTAATGATCAGAATATGGATATTCAGAAATTTTATTTGTAGCTCTTCCTCATCCTTTCTGTAAAAGATACAATTATGATATTTTCATTTATTCATCTTCTCCAGAATATATTTAAACTTCAATGATGGTTCTTGCATGTTTAGAAAGATCTCCCATTTGCTCTTAAAAGATTTAGTTTCAAAGCTAATAGCTAATGTACCTTCAGCTATATAATAGCATACCATTTACCTTTCAAAATCACATTTTTGCTCATCAAGGGGAGTGAAGTTAGTGCAGGAAACAGAACATTTTGCCCACTTCTGGCACATCATCATCAATAAGTACTCCCAGGTCAGCAATAATATAACCAGCTACTGAGTTAAGCATCTTGCACTGTTCTCCAACCCCATCCTGCTTGTGCGCTATGCACAAATCTACTTCGAATTAGGTCCTTTGCTCAAACAAGGTTATCACTGTCTAGCTACAATTAAATACATGCTTTGAAGAAAAGCTTACAGGAATCAACAATGAGAATATTTAAGAACAAATGAAAGAACATTACTTATCAGCAAAACCTGCTTTCTCTACACCCCACTCTTGAAGTTACTGTTTTATTAATGGACGTGGGAATCACAATTTATTGTCCATCCCTAATTGGCCCTGAGCCGAGACAGCTTAAAGGCAACCATGTTGGGAAGGCAAGAGTACATATAGGGGAGTTGGGGAAAGGACAGTAGATATCTTTCCCTTAAGCTTAAAGCTTTAGTCAGACTGCACTTGGAGTATCATATGCAGTTCTGGTCACCCCATTATTGGGAGAATGTGGAAAGGGTACAGGTTTACCAGGATGCTGCCTGGATTAGAGAGTATGAGCCATAGGGTTGGATAAACTTGAAATGCTCTCCCTGCAGCGTTGGAGGCTGATAGAGGGTTTTTTTAAATTATGAGAGGCATAGATAGGATAAACAGTCAGAATCTCTTCCCCAGGGTAGAAATGTCAAACACCAAAGGACATGCTTTTAAGGTTATAGAGGGAGGTTTAAAAGCGATGTGAGAATCAAGTTGTTTTCTTTTCTTAAAAAAAATGCAGATTCTGGCAAGTGCCTGGAATGGGTTACCAAGGGAAGTAGTGAAAGCAGGCAGCTTGGAGGAGCTTAGGAGGGTTTTAGATAGATGCATGAATACAAAGGGAATGGAGGGATATAGATGATACACAGGAGGACATTTAGTATAAATTGGCATCGAGATTGGCACAACATAGTGGGCTGAATGGCTTGTCTCATGCTGCACTATGTTTTACAGTTATGGTTAGGATTAATATTAGTGAACTAGATGCATTTTTAACAATCTAGTCATTTCATGACCACCATTACTGATACCAGCATTTTAAAAAAATTATAGATTGACTTAATTGAAGGCAAATTCCCCAGCTGCTGTTGTTGTACATGAATTCTCATGTCTAATTACTTGTCTAATACCTTAGGGAATGGTATCACAGTAGTTAGGTACTGAAACCCACAACAGTTCCTCTCATCTTCAGACTTCACTCTGGTTCCCCAAAATACTTGAAGTCCCACGTCTTTGGCACCAATTAGGTACCTTTTAGTATTTTTTTATATAAACCCTTTTTTTAAAAAAACTGTTTACACAGAAAAATCAACTTCATGTAAGCTTTATCTGTTAAGTCCAGAACTAGCCTCAGACTGTACCAATTACCTGGTTCAAGAATGTGACATTCAAAATGGAGAGGATTGAGTCATATTCAATAGATTGAAGCTCAAGATTAAAATTAGCTTTCTGTACATGGCTAAAATTTATGATGAAATCATGAGATGTAAACAAAGTGGTTAAAAGCCAGACCTTGACAAGAACACATTACACCAACCAACTCCTACATCAACAACCAGTGACAGGCTTGCTTACAAAGGTGAAATTAATTAGGCTCGGAAGAGACCGAAGAGATCTGAAAACAAAGATCCTGCTGCTGATCCAAAGTGCCACAAGGAGTGAGTGAATCTGGGGTTGGTGATGGGAATGAAGACCTTTGTGTGAGAGAGGACTTTGCTCAAGTTTAAATTTGTTTGGCAAAGGGAATGAACAATGGGGAGATCAGCTCAGGCTCAGTGAATACTATGTTCATAGAGGTATACAGCACAGAAACAGGCCCTTCGACCCAACTGATCCATGCCAACTAAGAATCCCATCTAAGAGCAGGAAACACATCTGGTGGATCCCATCCAAAGCTGAGTGGCAGCATGTATATGGTGATGCAGGCACCAAATTCAGCTGGAGGAATTATCCAATAGGCTCTTGTTGTTGAATACCAAAGACAAGTACAGGATGAAACTATAGAACGGGTTTACTTTTACTGAAGATAAATTAGACAATTTATTCAGAAAGTTTTGAGTAAGGGCAAAATCCAATCCGTCTAAAAGATAGTATATAGTAATCTTAAGGCAACATTAAACAATGATGTAATTATAGAATAACTAAAGTACTGAAGGTAAATGGAAGATAGAAACTACTTCAGTAATATTTACCTTATGAATCAGAATCTAAATGCAAAATCAAGTTGGCAATAAGTGTGATTGAAAGTCAACATACACATAGTAAAACTGAACTCTGAAAGCTAATAAAACTACTGGAGGATTTCAAAGTTACTGCACTATAAAGAGATGTTTTAAACACCATTTATCCAACCAGTAGTTTTGTTCACAGTTCAAAGGATAACCATTCTCTACACATCTTGAGTTAAAACCTGCTTAACCAATGATTTTAGAACAGCATCATGATACAAGAAATGGACCTTTTTTTATAATTCATTTTTGTGGTTTGGGTGCTGTCAACAATGCCAGCACTTATTGCCCATCCTAATTGCCCCCCCGAAAAGATGGTGGTGAACCACCTCTTGAATCATTGTAGTCCTTTGGAAAATATTGCTCCCACAGTGTTACTGGGGAGGGAATTCCAAGAGTTAGACCCAGTGACTATGAAGGAACCGCAAAATATTTCAAAGTCAGGATGGTAAGCAACTTGGAGGGGAACCTGCAGGCATTCCCATATACCTGCTGCCTTGGGCAGAGAGCTCAAGATGTTTAGGGTTATTTAATGGAGTGCCAATCAAGTGGACTGCTATGCCCTGGATCATCTTGAGCTTCTTGAAAATTGTTGGAGCTGCACTCATCCTGACAAATGGAGTGTATCCATCAAGCCTGATTTGAGCCTCATAGTCAAGAGCAAGTGGTTAGACACAAATGACACAGCCCTAAGATACAGCATCCTTTGGTGACTACCAGAGAATGAAGCAGTCAAGTCCCATTCTAAATCTAAAACACCAGCTGCCAACTTACATCTGCCAAAGTTATCACTGATTGCAATATGTCAAGTATGTACAGTAGTGCTTGGTGAAAATGTGTGGATTACTCCACGCAGCCACTTGGCAAACAGAATCAACTGGAATAGTGGAAGCCCCAGTAAAGCAGCCGTGCCTGTGGGTGAAAGTTTAGCTTCACCAGTGCAGCAAGGTGAACGCATTTCACCTTTGTCATTTGCTCACCATTGGCTTTTTGAACAATAGCAAACAACTGGTGAAAGTGCCACAAACGTGAAATTGAGAGGGTGGGGCTGTGGTAAGGGGAACAGGAGTTTTGAGTGTGGTAGCTTCACAATGGTAATTCACCCACTAAAAGTGCACTCAGATTTCCTTGTCAGCAGATAAAGTTGAATAACAACCTCAAAGCAAGTTGTAAATAATTTTCTGGGTGTGTCTCAAGGATATCCCAGTCTAAGTTTTAAATCAAATGCATTGAAAAATGTGTATTTGCAGTTTTACTTGTGGTAAAACTGCTGTAAAAAAGTCACATTCCATGAAGAATGGAAAGTGACAAATTCAAAAACATTGAAATATGGACATATTAGCATTTGAAAAACTAAATTAGAGCTCCAAATGAAAACTAAGAAAGTACAAAGACTAGCTGGGATCAACTTTCATATAGCTTCCTACAACAAAGGGCATTGACGGATGGTCACCTAACAAAGAGAGCTGAAAAGCCCCATAAAGCTACAATAAGTCAATGAACAGAAATGCACATTAAACAAATCTGAATTTATAAACTGCGAGGAACTTCAAGATGAGGGCAAAACAACCCAACACAATGATTTTGCATTTTGCTTCATACTCTACAAATGAGTGCTAACAACCATTTTAATTCATGTTACATTGGAAAAAACTTGCGAAAGGATGACCCCCATTGTACACTAGGTGGACAGTGTTAATTACGTCACGTGCTATCAAGACCATAAGTACTAGATGGTTTTTCAAATTGCACTTCAACTATCAGAACCAATGTGTCAAATGTACTAAGGTGCTTCACTGCAGCATTAACAGTCCTAATTTGAAGAGTATTCAAGAGAATGTAAAGTCACATCATAATCAGAAGAGACAATGTTACCATCAGTAACCCTGTAAAGTATTCGGTCATTTAGCAAATTATCTCATTTGACTTTAAAAAATGCATCAAGGGGAAAGACTGCTGATTCTTTTTCTATAATGAAACTTATTCCTAATGAAACTGGAATATTTTTCTAGCTTTGAGGTTTTCAGCAATCAGTTTTTTTGAAATCTTGATACTCCACGATTTAGTTTGATAAAAAGAATAGATATGTAGTCATACAATATACAACCATTCTAGATTGCATACATACAGCACACGTGCTCCATTGGTATTTTGTTTGGTTACATGTCCAAAATAATGCTTAATACAGCAAAAGCACAAAACCTTTTCCAACAAGTCTTGAGTGAGTTATGTTCAATTATACAGAACAAGTCAACCAGTGTCCAAGTAGATTGAAAGATTTCAACATGATCAAGAAAAGCAAAGTTATAGCAAAAAGCCCCAAGCTAAAGCCAGACTGTCTTAACTACTGATCACTGGGACATTTTTGCTTGCTCCTCAATTCTTCAATCTACTTTGCTTAGACCCTTAATTCATTAAACCAAAAGAAATTTCCACAAAGTATTATGAAGGTTTCTGCCAGGTATCATAATAAAGGCATAATACAGCCAAGCAGCTATGCCTGTGATAAATATTGGCCCTAAAATTAAGAACAGAAATCTTAAAAGCAGTTAATTAGGAAGGGAAGCTACAAAGGGATATTGACAAGTAAGCGAGCAAGAAGTTGAAGGTAGCAAATAATGTGAAGAAACAAAAAGTTACCCACAATAATAGAAAAGATGCAAGAACAAATTGTTTTAAAAGCTGAGAGACTTCTTTGTCGATGTTAAGAGGGACCCAAGTATCCTTGTGCACTGTTCATAGTGTTAATGTTCAAGTTCATGCAGCAATTAGGAAAGCAAATATGTTCAACATTTTTTTAAAAAATGATAAGACAAGAATAAAGGGCATTTCCAATTGTATAGGAACTTGGCTTGATCATATCTGGAGGTTCTACATGTAGTTTGTCTCCTTGCTGCTTGCCTTGCAGCCAATGCACTAAAGGATAGCTAATGTTGTACCTTAGTGAAAGAAGGGCAGCACAGGTCATGGAACTACAGGCCAGTGAGCCCAACAGTGGTGGTAAAATTATTGGAAGGGATTCTGAGAGACAGGATTTATTTGCAATTGATAAGGCAAGGACTGATTATGGATAGTCAGTATGGCTTTGTGTCGTGGAATTTGATTTACGAACATTTTGTATTAAAGAAGTGACCAAAAGTATTGGTGAGGCAGGCCTTGTGGGGTAGGAGGTAAAGGATAATAGTGAACAGTTGTTTTCAGATTGGGAATCCGTGACCAGTGGTGAGCTGCAGAATCCTCTGTGTTTGTCATATACATTAATGATTTGCATGAGAATGTAGATGGCATGATTAGCATATTTGCATCTGTAACCAAAATTGGTGATGTCGTGGACAGTGAAGGTGGTCTAAGGTTACAACAGGATATAGGTCAACCTGGAAAATGGGCAGATGCAGACAAGTGCGAAGAGATGCATTTTGCAAAGTTAAACCAGGGCAGGACATCCACTAGTTCCCAACCTTGGGGTATAAGTACATAGTTCCCCAAAAGCAGCAACACAGGTAGACAGGGTGGTGAAGAAGATGCTTGCCTTCATCAGCCGAAACATTAAGTACAAGAGTTAGGACATCATGTTACAGTTGTACAAAACATTGGTTCGGCTACATTTGGAACATTGTGTGTAGCTCCAGTTGCCACACTACAGGAAGGATGTGATTAAGCTAAGAGGGCGCAGAAAAGACTCACGAGGATGTTGCCTGGATTGGAGGGTTTGAGTTTGATAGGCTGATTGGATGGGTCTGTTTTGCCCAAAGTGAAGGAAGCCAAGAGGTGACATGATAGAAGTATATAAAATCATGAGGCATAGATAACCATGTCTGTTTTCCATGGTAGCAGTGTCTAAAAATAGAAGGCATAAGTTTATGGTGAGAGGAAGAAGGTTTATAGAGGATTGGAAGGGTAAATCTTTCACACGAGGTGTAGTTGGTATCTAGTATGAGCTGCCAGAGGAGGAGGCGGCGGCAGGTACAGTAACAACAATTAAGCAGCATCCAGACAGGTACTTGAATGAGCAGGACAGAGGGATATGGAATTAACCCAGTCAAGTGGGATTAGTATAGATAGGCATGAAGGTTGGCACAGACAGTGAACTAAAGGGCCACTGTCTCTATGACTCTAAAGTTTGACTCCAGGGATTGTCCAAGAGGAAGTATAGTCTACTCTCATACAGTTTAGAGGAATATAAAGTGATCTCATTGAATTAAACAAAATCTTTTCTCAAGGCTTGTCAGGGTAGATGCTGCCAGGATATTTACCCTGGCTGGGGTGTCCAGAACGAGAATGTTCTAGTTTCAAGGACTGCTGTAATCAACAGTCAAGACTGATCGACTTTTGGGTTTAAGGGATATAAAGATGGCAAGGGATAGCAGAGATGAGGTAAATGATCACCATGATCTTATTAAATTGAAGGGCAGAATTATCTATTCCTTTCAATGTTAAGAACTAGGTTGGCATTTGCAAGTTGGATGATACCAAGAACTGTTATTTTGATTAGAAATGCATGTAAGTGCTGGACCAGAACAATCAAAATGAAAGGCTAGATAATTGAGGAAAGAGCAAAAGTCGGAATGGAGGAGAAAATTGAATGCACATTTTAAATTCTATCGTACTGGCAGAATAAGTTGCTTTCTTAATGCTCAGACATTTTGAATTTTTAAAGACAGATCACATCTCAGTGTATTTGTGCTTGCTTTTAAATCTCACATTAAATAAATTATTCACAAACCACAGCTGACATTGTTACATCTGTGCACGTTTACTTTGCATCTTTATTTTGAAGGCCAGCAAAGACATCAATTACTGATGTAAGCAATGGTCCTTTTACATTATGTCACTGAGCACAAACAGATTACCTTATCTCCTCGTTGTAGTCTAATCAGAACCATACAACAAAAAACAAATCTATTACAAAAGGGCAGGGTGGTTTTAGAAAGCAATTCATATTACATCCTCAGTGCCTCAATCATCAAAACCCTTGGGAAATAGAGGCAGACAGTATAAGCTCACACTGAAGTTCTGCTCTTCACCTAATGATATCTGCTGATTCCATCTTTTGACATATTACAGTTAAATGACACCTTGTATAGAATGTGTGTGAAAGATTTAATCCTCTTGACAGAACACTAATGATTTTGTTCCTTAAATGGAAGCAAATTACTAAGAAAAAGTGATTTAGACAATTTTTTGCTTATCCCTAAATCCAGGTCTCCAGGAAGTATAATGCTATAAAGAACTGTACAGGGGAAGTAAAGTATTGACAGCAAACACTAGAAGATTAAATGTTAAGTATTAACTAAATGGGATCCAGCCTAATATAGCCTTGTAAAAGGTTCAAGTCCTCAAACCTGCAGACTAAGATAACAGTCCTACAATAGAAATAACAGTTATGCAAAGTTAAGGCCAAGTTAAGATGGCAATCAAAAAAAACAAGCAGAAAAAACATTCCAAAGCTAGATATGATCAAGCCTACATAAACTTATATATTAAAAAGATAAGATTTATGATTAGTCTACAATCGTAAAATCCAACCGAGTCTGACGTATTATGATAAACTTAGGCGTGGGGGGGGGCGCG
>JARFYF010000112.1:3135125-3147732 GCA_030265395.1 Rhina ancylostomus | reverse complement strand
AGTGAATGGCAGGGCCCTGGGGGGTGTTGCAGAACAGAGGGACCTTGGAGTACAAGCACATGATTCACTGAAAGTGCAGTCGCAGGTAGACAGGGTAGGCTTTAGCATGCTGGCCTTCATAAATCAAGGCATTGAGTATAAAAGTTGCGAGGTCAAGGTGCGGTTGTATGCGACACTGGTCAGGCTGCACTTGGAGCATTATGTTTAGTTTTGGTCGCGCTGCTATAGGAGAGATGCTATTAAACTGGAAAACGTGCAGAAAAGACTTACAAGAATGCTGCAAGAACTTGGGGGACTAAGTTATAGGGACAGGCTAGGATTTTATTCCCTGGAGTTTAGGAGACTGAGAGATGATCTTATAGATGTGTATAAAATCATGAGGAGCATAGATAAGGTGAATGCACTCAGTCTTGTTTTCCAGAGTTGGGCGTCAAGAACTGGAGGGCATAGGTTTAAGGTGAGAGGCAAAAGATTTAAGAGGAACTTGAGGGGCAACATTTTTTTTACACAAAGTGTGGTATCTATGTGGAATCAGCTGCCAGAGGAACTGGTTGAGGCAGGTACAATAACAACTTTTAAAAAACAGTTGGACAGGTACATGGAGGATTGGAAAGGTTTAGAAGGTTATGTGCCAAACACAGACAAATGAGACTAACTTGGATGGGACATCTTGGTCAGCATGGACCGGTTGGACCGAAGGGTCTGTTTCCATGCTGTATGGCTCTCTGACTCTACAGTGTGATTACTCGAACTGTACGCAGTACACAGCTATGGATTAACTAGTATTGTATACATTTCTAACATTAACGCCTCATCCTCACCACCCAACACCTTGCCCATTCTTATAGTCTGTGTTTTGGCTAATAAGTGCTAGCATCCTGTATACATTTTTAACAATTTTATTGTCCTGTACTATTACCTTTAAGGATTTGTACACATACAATTCAAGAGTCCTCTGCTCTTGCAGATCGATCAATATCCTACTCTTTATTGTACGTTTCCTTGCCTTCTTGCAGTGCACAATGGATTACTGCACAATTCTCTGGGTTGAATTCCATTTGCCATTTCTCTTTGTAATTGGCCAGACCATCTATATAGAACCATACAGCGGGGAAGCAGGCCATTCAGCCAACTAGAACATGCCAACCAAGATGCCCATCTAAGTTCGTTCCATTTGCCTGCCTTTGGCCCATAACCCTCTAAACCTTTCCTATCCATGTACCTGTCCAAGAGTCTTTTAACTGTTGTTAACGTACCTGCCTCAACAACTTCCTCTGGCAGCTCATTCCATATACCGACCACCCTCTGGATGAAAAGTTGCCCCTGAGGTTCCTATTAAATCTCTCTCCTCTCACCTTAAACCTATGCCCTCTTGTCCTTGATTCCCCAACCCCGGGTAAAAGACTGTGCATTCACCCTATCTATACCCCTCGTAATTTGATACATCTCTGTAAGATCACCCATCATTCTCCTATGCTCCAATGAATAAAGTTCAAGCTTGCACACCTCTCTCTATAGCTCATTCCCTCGAGTCCTCATAAATCTTTTCTGCACTCTTTCCTGCTTAATGGCATCTTTATTATAGCTGAGCAACCAAAACTGAATACAATGTTCCAAATGTGGCCTCCCCAATGTCTTGTACAACTGCAACATAACATCCCAACTTCTGTACTCAATGCCCTGTGCCAAAAGCCTTCTATTGAAAATATTTCTCTTCGTTGTTACATACACAGTCATTTGTTGTATCATCTGCAATACCTGCAAACAATGTTATTTAGCAATATATAACGTTGGCTTTATACTTTATAAACAGCAAGATCCAACCATGGCATGTTTTAATGTTGGAAAGATTGGGCTCCTATGGACAAATTTAGACTTGCTCCACTCCAGGCAACTTTTTTTTTCATTATGTTGCTGATTACAAATCTCTTTAATAAATTACTTTTAATAACTTTGATTCTGACTAAGTCAAGAGGATGGTACTCTTCGGCAAAAGATCTATGAAAAATGTACTCTGCTATCCTTATTAAATGGGCCGCATATAATACAAAGTCTTATACTGAGCAGGTTGAATGTCTGTTGTGACTAAGATGTGCCTATGAGTCTGTTTGGTCCCATTTGATTCTATTAGATTATTCAAGAATCCTGGGGACCTATTGAGAAACCTCTAAAATCCCTCAATCAATATAGCAGCAGATCTCTATCATTATTGATCTTTATGATGTTGACCCATTAAATTAGATGTCTTTGCATACATGTCTTTTCTTACCTGGATTCTGGGCATGACAGGTTCCAATCTTCTTCTTCAATGTTTTGTTTGGAGTTAATCATAAAGGTCTATGTCAAGCAAAGCTATGCAGGCAAAAGATGATGTCACTTTTGGAGGCTATTGAGATTCAAAGCATTTTGCCATAAGGCATAATGTGGAAAATTTGAGAAAGTACAGATGTTCTAAGTTGTGAAACTTAATCATTTAGCTTTTGGCTCAACTGGGATGTAATATAAAAATGTAATCAAATATTTATCAAATTTTTGGTAGCCAAAAGAAACAACTGCAGTCTGCAGACATGATGTCCATTAGTTTGGAATTTCTGTTGCATTGGGCAAACCAGCCTATAGCAAGTTAAATAATAGAAGCAAAATAACAACTAATTAACAGTTTAACAGTAGAGCAACTATAGTCAGGCCTTGACAATTTCAGTTGTTAACACTGACTGGAGCAGAAAAGGAAAGCTTTTCCATTTATTAAATATTTCGTATTGCCCTTATATAGAATTACATTGAATGTACAGAACAAGAAAAGGCTACTTTGCTAAATAGGTCTGTGCTGTTGTTTGTGCTCCATCATTACATTCCCAACCTTTAATTTGGAGTACAAACTGTTGAAAAAAGTAACAATTACAACAGTAACTAGAGGGACAGACAAACAGCTTCAATAATGTACTCACACCCTTCTTCAAGAACTACAGTATTTCTAGTGTCTCCAAGGAATTGCTGGTCTATTTCACTCAAGGTGGAGTGAGAACATTCTGGATGATATTCAGAGGCTCATATCCATACATCAGGAGTACACAGAAGCCCTCTGTAAGTGGCAGAACAATCACACCATATTCACAAACTATCTATCAACCTGTATCATCAGGCATCATCTGCCCCATTTGTGGAAGAGTCTGTAGTTCCTACATTGTCTTCAATAGCCACCCCAGAACCCATAAAATTGCAGTGGAAGCAAGTCATTCTTAATCCTGAGGGACTGCCTCAGAAGGACAATGACAGTTACAATATGAAGCCTCAACAATCATTATTTTTCTGGAAGATAAATTGGAATTTAATGCAAGTGTTTTTTTTCTGTAAAGAAAGCATTTCTTAACAATCAACGTGAAAGAAAATTTGGCAAAATGTTAAAGGGGCTGCCATTTTGAAAGCACCTGTTTTCTGCTGCCATCTCATAGAGCTTTTTACGTCTTTGTCCCACCGTTTTCCATTATGGATGTTTCACTCCCTGTTGTGATTGACAGCACTGGGACACATTGTTTCTTTAAGGAAATGGGCTTTGCTCTGTTCTGAAACTTTTCATCAGGAGTGCATATACAAAATAGGCACTCATTTATTTAACACAACTAATACATTTCATGTCACATGGGCCATAGATGCCTTTGGCATAAGGGGGCAGCAGTGTGGGCTCCTCGCTGTGTTTAGGGAGAGGAATTCAAATTTTAACAAGACACATTAGGAAGAAGATGTGAAGTGACACCTAAAACAAAGATATACTTCCTTTATTTTACACTCAACTTCATGGTAACTGGCAAATGCTGTAGCAGGCAGTTGTGGTCTTCTGCAGCCACTTTCCATCCCTTTTATGGACAGACTTCCTGGAGGAGACCAAAGACCTTGTTTCGATTTAAAGAGAGCTCAGTCCCAGAAATAGACAGAGATCGATGTTGCATTCTTGAGTCAGGTGGAGTTCACAATTTGAAGTAGGTGTGACAAAGAAAAGATTTCCAGATGAGGATTAAATGAGTGTAACTGGTTCATGTTGTTACACATTTAGGACAGTGGTGTGTGCTTCCCTGCTGGGACATGCAATGTACAAGCATATTCTGATCAGTTTTTACCATATAGCAATCAAATGCCAAACAAGAATGACTACATTTCAATTTGAATATTGCATCACTTCTGTTCTTGTTTGCTTTATCTGCATTTCTTCTCTGTGAGATGATTCTGTATATTGCTTTCCTTTTTTCTTCTGATGAATCTCCAGCTCAATTTTAACTCAGTGCCAGCTCTGTGCTGCAAAACAACAAGACTGTTAATCTGATGTCCAACTGTCACTTAAGCAGACAGTGCCAAATGAAGTTTCATTCATTTGCTCTCCCCCCCCCACCCCCCCCCCCCCACCAAAGCTCTGGCAGAATTGTATTGTCACTATGGAATCTTAACTCTTAAAAAAAACAAGCATTTCAGAAGGCAAATGCAACTTAAGAATTACAAAGTTACTGGGAAATGCTAGAGTCAGTAGCTGAAGAGGGAAGTTATTTCCAAATTAAATTGCAAAGTATGAGGAATCTGTTAATATAATTGTCAGCTTTGATTCACTATGGGCAAGTTCAGGACAGTGGTTAATCATTGGCAGAATGAGGGTGCAGCCAGCATGCATCTCCACCCCACCCCACCCCCCACAAAATGCTAATAAATCTCCTTGAGCTGCTGCAGCTTTGAATCAACTGTGTCACTTGCTCAAGGATGTCAGAGGGCAGTTGTGAGTCAACATTATAACTGAAGTTGCTCATTTGCCTAAACACGATGATGACATTAAAAGTGATTAACAAATCAATTGCGTTTTCACAACAATCAGGCAACTCTGTGATAGCTTCTCAAAACCAAATCCTCATTCCCAGATTTTAAAGAACCCAAATTCAAATTCTCAGTCTGCCAAGGTGGGACTTCAACTCGCCTACTGGAATATTAGTTCAAAAGGAAACATTATCACTATATCTATGTACAGAAGTCTGCAAATTTAGACCTGATTCATCAGTCCAATGATGCCAAGAACTGTTTATAGATAAACTTTTGCAGAAAAAAATGCAAAGCTGGCTGACTGATTTCAATTAAAGAAAATCTGTACCTAATTAAAGCCTTCAAACATGTTAAATACACAAGAACCACAATATCAGTGGGAACTCACAAAACAAGTTGTGTCCACTTGAAATAAACAGCAAAGGTTAAACCTTTGATCTTCAAATACTGCATGAAAATATTCAGTAACAAAAACCCCAAACATAATCATTATAAAGAACATAAATAATTCACTGCTAACTAAGACATAACATAAAACAGGAGTGGACCAAGGCTCCTCCACCATTCAACAAGATCATGACTGATCTTCTACCTCAGCACCATTTTCCTACCCTATCTCCATGTCCATTGTTTCCTCTGATGTCCAGAAATTTATCAATCTGTTTTGTATGCAATCAGTAACAGCCCCACAGCCCTCTGGAGGAAAGAGTTTCAAAGATTCATCACCCTCTGAGTGAAGAAATCACTCCTTATTTTAACCCTAAATGGACCATCACTTGAACTTGAAACTGCAGTACCTTATTCTAGATTTCTTGGCCAGAGGAGTCATCCTTCCTGCATTTGTGAAGCCCTCTTAATTATTTGTACTTCTCAAATGAATCCATACCTCACTCTTCTAAACCAGTATGGTATACCTTCACTGGACTCCTATAGCAAGTACATCCTTTTTGGGTCAGGATATCAAAATTATACACAATATTTCAGGTCTCGTTTCTGTATTATTGCAGTAAGGCATCATTACTCTTGTACTCAAATCCTCTTGCAATGAAGGCCAACATACAATTTGCCTTCCTAACTGCCTGCATGTTAGCTTTCAGTGACTGTGTATACCAGGTCCTTTTGATCATCAACATTTCCCAATCTCTTATTAATTAAAAAATACCCAGTATTTGTTAATTCTACCAAAGTGGACAACCTCACCTTTCCACATTATACTGTTCCCCTTGAAGCCTCTTTGTACCCTCATCTCAATTCACAATCCTAATTAGTTTCACGTCACATGAGAATGTTGGAAATGTTACATTTCGTGCCTCAGCCAAATCGTTGTTATAAATTGCATATAGTTGGGGCTCCAGCTCCAATGTCTGTGACACCCCACTCATTACAGCTTGGCAACTTGAGAAGGACTCATTTATTCCTGCTCTTCTGTTTTCTGCAACCTTGTGTTTCTGTTAATCTCAATTTTAAATGCAAGGCAATGCTGAGCCTCCGCAACCTCTGGGGTTAAAAAATTCCAACAATTCACCACCCTCCAAGTGAAGAAATTACTCTTCTCAGTACTAAATGAATTAACCCCTTATTTTGAGAAGGTGGGGAAAGCTGCCAAGGCCAGCAACTCTTTGCTTCCTGAAGCAGCTTGGGTCCATGCAAAAATAGGGATAATGCAGGAATCCAGTAACCACAGCAATAGCATCAGTAGGTTTACCTCAACCCACACGATTATAAAAGGTGTCAAATCCATAGGAATTTGCAAAATATTAATCAAAGGGGATTAAAAGACCTGCATCAATTGACATAATTTGGTTCAGAATGCTTGGCACTAGTACATCAGGAATCAGCCCTCGCAAAAAAGTTGACAACAATGAACATAATACTAATTGCACTGGTGATACATGTTAGCACAGTGCCTCATAATTAATATTGATAACAAA
Source organism: Rhina ancylostomus (assembly GCA_030265395.1). Lineage (NCBI taxonomy): Eukaryota > Metazoa > Chordata > Chondrichthyes > Rhinopristiformes > Rhinidae > Rhina > Rhina ancylostomus. The sequence goes on along the minus strand of JARFYF010000112.1, from coordinate 3,141,004 downwards.
CACTTCATGTGCCACTATCTTGCAGAAATACATCTGCAAGATAGTGGCACATGAAGGGCCTGTCCCTGTGCTATACTATGTTCTATGTACATGTGACAGTTCATTTGGTCGTTTATTCTGAAACAGGAATAATAAAAGGAAAATGCTGGAAAAACTCAGCAGGTCAGGTAGCATCTGTGGCGAGAGAATGAAACATACTTCAGCTGAAGCATACTGAAAATGGTATGGTTTCAGCCAAACAATATTTTTCCTGACTTCCTTGGCTCAAACTACACATTTCCAGCACACAGCAGAGTGTGTCCGTTAGCACAGAGCACCTCTCCATTAAATGCTGAACTAATGACACACAAAACATTCTTTAAACCAGCACTTAAATCAACTCCAGCTGATTTTGGTAAACAGTCAAAATTCCAAAGCAGTTTTCAAACTACCATAAATAGTTACATACCTGAAATGTAAATACCATCCCTTTCTTTGCTCCCAGCTGTGTATGGCCAACTTCTCGCAAGAATTCTGTGTCAGTGTACAGTAGCACTATTTCGCATGTAATTATGGAATTAAACATCTCAAGATATTCTTCATTATGGAACTAAGTCAGGTTTCAATCTAAACATCTGAGCAAATTAGATATCCTGAGGCTGGTAATCTGGAGGTGTACAGAGGTGCCCCTCTGGAGAAAAAGGGCAAACTAATTAATACATACTAAGGAGTTGGACAAATAGGATAGAGCAGTTTCAAAATCTACAGATGCTGCTGATCTCAGAGAAGTAGCAAATAAGGAGGACAGTAACAGACTTTAGATGGACATAGACTAATGAAATTGGAGTACACGCAGCAGATGAAATTGATTATGAAATGTAATATATTTTGGTAAAATAACAAGAGGCAATATGAACCAAATGGCACAATTTTAAAAGGGTGCAGGCACAGAGAAAGACATGGGGATTATGACATCTTCCTTTGAAGGTGATAGGGCAATTTGAGATAGCTGTTAAATGAGATGCTTGCTTTATTAACAGGGGAAAAGGAGAGTAATACAAATCCTTTATTGTGGCAGCAACCCAAGGAGTATATATAATGTCAGTAGACATCACGTTTCAGAAAGGATGGAAAGGCCTTGTACAGAGTGTAGAAGAGACCCTTAACTTGAATGGTACCAGGGCTGCAAGATTTCAAGTTATACTTTACTGTCAGTTACCCATACACTGTAAAGCACATGGAGGAACAAAATGTCATTTCCCCCCAGACTCTCATAACAGAGGACATACATAGAAGAGGACATACAATAAACACAGACAGAAAAATTGTGCAAGCACAAATAGTGCAAAAAAATGGTATATACAGGATACAAAATTAGTGCAAGGTTAGTGCAAACCCGAGTTGGGCAAATTACAGCAGACATATTGCTGAAGCCAGAATGATTGAATTTGACACAGTAAGACCCACATCCAGTGAAAGTCAGTAATGAGTAGACATAGGTTGAAGGTGACAGACAAATGAAACATCTCCTTTCTGTCTCATCAAGGAAACTATTTTTTTAAAAAGCATAGTCAATTCTTGTGATCAGGAATGCACTTTCTAAAAGTGTAGTGGAAGCAGATTCACTGTAACGTTCAAGAGGAAGCTGGATAACCACTTGAAAGGAATGCACATAAATTACAAGATTACAAGGAAAAGGCAGAATATGTGATTAACTGAATAGCTCCACAAATACAAATTTCTTGCATGACTTGTATGTAAAATATTGCGATGGTATTTTCACAAATCAAATTTACCAGTCGGTACAATATGGTTAAAAGTCTACTTTTTAAGACTGGTTCAACACAAAATACAAACATATTTTGATAAAGTCAATGTTTAGCAGTTTGAAAACAAAACAAAGAAACCAGTTTCCTGTCTTGGGCAATCCCTGAGAATAGGTGACTTGCTTCACTTTAGTTTTGTGGGTTTTGAGATGACTGGGAAGTCCAATGTAGGAACTGTAGACACTTCTTCACGAGGCAGGAGGCAGCTGACAGAGTATACATGGTAATTTGTGATGTGGTGCTCCACTATTTACCCAAGGCTTCCATGCACCCAGTGCATTGACTCAATAACATCCAAATGCTCCTTCTCCACTTTGAGCAGTCATGGGCCAGACTCCCAAGAGTCAGTGAAGATGTTTCTCCCACACACACACACCCCCCCCCAATCACCAAGGAGGCTTTGATCTTTTCTTTTGCCTACCTGTTGATCTTTTCCCATGGCAGAGCTTGGTAGAGTTTGTTTTGAGTCAAGTGCTGGGCATCCAAACAATGTGACCTGTCCATAACCAGGGCCTCAATGGGAGAGGGCACTGATGTTGGTTCATTTATCCTTCCAGTGAATTGAGTGTTTTGCAGAAATATTCCTACTGGTATCTTCCTCGAGATGCTTGCTATAGATAGCCCAAGTCTCAAAGATATAGTAGCCATGCTACAGCTGTGAACTTCCAGTTAAAAGATGCCAAGTTTGAACTGCAGTTGAGGTGGCATTAGAACATAGAAAAACTACAGCAAAATTCAGGCCCTTCAGCCCACAAAGCTGGGCTAAACATGCCACTACTCTAGAAATTACTAGGCTTACCCATAGCCCTGTATTTTACTCAGCATTAACAAACAATTATCCTCTTGTTTCAATCTATTATTTCCACAGGAGATTTTAACCACTATTCATAGTGGTTAAACAGAAAGCTCCCAAGGGTGAATGGAACTACCAGATTGCCATGAAAACCACCTGGTTCACTAATGTTTTTCAGGATAGAAAATTACCTACCCTTACACATCAAGCCTAAATGTGACTCCAGATCCAGCAATGTAGTTGACCTTTAAGTGTCCTCTGCGATAGGAAGACTAGCAAACTACCCAGCTCAAGGACAATTAGGACAGGCAATGCTAGCTCGTCAGTGACACCCGGATCCTGAAGAATGAATGAATAAAAAAATTCATGAGGTTGAACAATAAATGTCAACTTTCTTATTAAATTCCTGTATACAATTTAGTGCAATTCAGTTTGATAATAGATCTGGACTTCACAACTTCTGGAAGGGAAGAATGTGAAAGACTGTTCACAGGAAGCAGGCAAAAGAGAGACAAAGTTAATTCACTGCAAATGAAATAACTCTGCAGAAATCAAACTATAATAACCTGTTCCTATCCTCCAGACATATCTGTACAGATAAATGGAAAAAATACTTTTCCAAATCATTAGATTATTACATTTTTTGGTCAACTGCATAAATTGACGTGCTTTGCCACATTAAGATGTTCCAGAAAAAGTACTGAGGGTGTGCTGATTTGCTGGCAGCACAATAGTTCATATGAGACATTAGAAGAAAACCCGTTCTAAGCTCTGCGGTGGACATAAAAGATCACCTGCCACTTTGAAGAGAAGGGAAGTTCTCCCGGGGTCCTGGCTAATAACTGTTCTTCAACCAACACTTAATAAACAAAACAGTCATTGCTGCTTGTGCAAGCTTGCTGTGCCTTCCATAATTCCTACATTAGAACCGGACTCCAAGTTTATAAGTCTTTCATTGACTATAAAGCACTTTGGTAATCCTGAGGCCACAAAAGGTACGGTAAAAATGGGAGTTCATTTTAAGAGTTTACATTTAATTTTGAAGACAGCAGTGAGCAATTAAGACTGGGAGGAGGCTGGGTTGCCACAGGCAGTGTTCATCAAACCTTTATCCAGGTCAAACTATAAAGACGAAACTGTAGGAATCAAATGTGATAGTGATAAATTGTAAATTTCCAAATCACTTCAGTCAAAAAGAAACACAAAACAGAAAATCAATAATGAGGGGGAAAATGAAAGGGGCAGAGCTGAAAGTCAGTGAAATCTATGGGTGGAAAGATCAGTGATGCACAGTAATGAAGTGCATGATCAACAAAATATACTTCAGTCACATTCCACTTTTGTGCAGTGACCTGGTGATACAGCATAGTGTGTGTCCACCCCACAAGTATGAGATGCCAGGGCTGGGTCAAAGAATAATATATGCGTAATATATTGGCTGTGCTCATTTTGTAATTGTTAGTAAAATTCACATGAAACTTTTAAACTATTTATTGTACCTTCAGTATGACTGACAGCCAAGCATCACCAAATCTTATTTTTATTTACCTGCATGCAGCAAAGAAATATGCTGCAGGTAAAGCTCGTCCCTCACAGAAGGCCAATGTTTAATCAGGACTGAAAAGATTAAGTGTTTTACAACCTGAATTCAAAATTACTTTATAACTTTTTAATGCATGCATATGCAAACATATTATCCAAGATAACAAACATTGTGTGCAATAGAAGATTACAGGCCAACTATTTGCTTAGTAGTTAGAACACGCCATTTGTGATATGAAGTACCAGCAGCAAAAAGGGTACTGCAATCTGATGGCCAAGATTTCTTCCATTCCAACAATCAAGCAGTTTTGTGGCACTCTACCTAAAATACACTGTCAGTTTGACTCAGTTGGTAGCACACGCATCTGTGGCTAAAGTGTATACTCTCAAATTTTATCCATTTTTACTACCTTCACACCATCAAGCCTCCTTGCAGCTTGATGGAAATACCAACTCCATTTACACGATTTTGCAATTAAATAGAACCCTTAAAGTAAAACTTCCAAAATACATCACAGGAAAATTAACAGAATATGGCACCACATCACACAAGGAAAGATTACAACCGACAATGAAAAGCTTGGTCAGAGGTAGGTTTTAAGAAGGTCAAAGGTGAGAAAGACTGACTGACTGAGGAGTTTTGGTGAGGGAATGCCACTGCTAACTCCAGTGATCTTAGGACAGGCCATCAGTAACACAGCAATTAAAACAGAGATGCAAAGTGGCTACAAATGGAGGAATACAGAGATCATGGACAGAACTACACATTACCTGAACAAGCGTGGATTGATAAGGGAAAGCTAGCTTGAATTTGTTCTAGTCAACCGTACTTAAGTTACAATGTGGAGTTTATTTTTGAAAAAGCATCAGGATACATTAAGAGAAATGTGGATGATGTGATGATGTGGTATATATGGATTTTCATATGCTATTTGATAAAATGCCACATTAGGCTTGTCAGCAAGATTGATGCTTGTGGAATAAAAGAAGCAATAGCAGTCTGATAGAAAATTGGCTAAGTGACAGGAAACCAAGCACAGGAGTCAAGGGTGGTTTTACAGACTAGGGGGAACTGTACAAAGTCCCCAGTGGTTGGTGCTAGGACTACTGGTTTTTCTAATATTCATTAATGACTTGGATTTGGTTGTACAGGGCACAACTTCCAAATTTTCATATGGCACAAAACGTGGAAGTGTAGTGAATGATGAGGATTGTAACAGTACTTAAAAGGATATAGAAAGGTTGGTTAAATGGATACATGGCAGATGAAAGCAAATATTACACTTCAGTAGGAAGTATGAGCAGGAAAATATAAATTAGAGGGCACAATACTAAAAGGGGCCAAGAACAGGGAAATCAGGAAGCACTTGTGCATATATCATTGAAGGTTTGAGAAAGATTATAAAAAGGATGCTGGGCTTTATTAATGGAGGAATAGCGTACAAAACCAAAGAAGTCACAATGAAAGTTATAAAGCACTGGTTCAGCAACAACCACAGCAGTAGATCCAGTTATGAACATTAGAGAAAATGAGGGCACAAAAGGGATTTACTAAAATTGTAAATCGTTTTATTATTGTCACGTGCCAAGGTACAGTGAAAAAACTTTGTTTTGCATGACATCCATACAGATCATTTCAGTACATCAGTGCATTGTAGTAAGAGGGAAAACAATAACAGAATGCAGAATAAAGTGTTACAGTTACAGAGAAAGTGCAGTGCAGGCAGACAATAAGGTGC